>CM074286.1:8715000-9182500 GCA_037194245.1 Opsariichthys bidens | reverse complement strand
AGTTTTATCAAAAATGTATTAGACACCATTTTAATGATTACATTTGTGTTGAAACAGAATCAAGAAAAAATAAAATGCAAAGCAATTTGGGGAAAAAATTACTAGATTTCATGGGTCCCTAAATTAAGTATCTTAAAGTAGCTTATTCTGTGGTGTTTGCTTGTAAACAAACAAGTTTAAACAAGTTCATTCTCAATGCATTCCACGTGTTTTTAAACATTATCTTAATGATTGTTATTAATTATAATTATCTTATTAATGGTATGAAATGAATATCATGATGCATTTCAATTAGGGCTGCAACAACTAATCGATAAAATCGATAAATATCGATAATGAAAATCATCGACAACGATTGTCGTTATCGATTAGTCGGGTCTGCCCACGTGCACGCGAAACGTCCGCCAGTCTTGGCAAATTACAGCACTGAATAACGCATTTCTAAATGCATTCTGGACAAAATGCATTTAAAAACAGTGGAGGAAACAGAGTGAGCTGCTGCGGTAAAGGTGCGTGAGCATGCGTTTAGCATGGCTTGCCCTGTCAGGCGCTTGACAGATGCGCGCGCGTCCTCAGCGCAAAACGTTCATTCTACGGCTATATCCTTATCAGTACATGTTTCAAATTCACGCGAGGATTTCCGTTTTGCATAAAGGTTTGTCCTGAAACTTTACGTTACTGAATGACACACCCACGTCGGACAGATGGAATGCGGAGAGAGGGAGACAATTAATGTTCAGCGCAAAAATATTCATTTTGCTGAAATATCTGTTGCTGACAGTTCAGTTTAGGTTTAAAAATCAGTATGTCATTCAGGAATTCATGGAGTAACTGTAAAGGGATAACTGCATGTAACTGAATAAATTTAAGACGCTTCTATTATTTACGGATAAAGAAATGACAGTAAGAGGTTATGTGTGTGTTCCTGCTAAACATTTCTCTTGGCTGTTTGTTAACAATGAGTTTGTGTTTTTGATTTTCTTTATTATTATCTTATTTTTTTAATGTAGAGATTTAAACTATATTCACTATATACAGTGCTTAAATTTATTAGACCACCGCCACCTAAACTAATGGTACTGGTGATTACCAAAATCATTTTTATTTTTCTGTAATGGTTAATACACCGGTATGTGTAAGCTGTTTAGTCACAGTAGTATTTCTAATGCTAAAATATAAATATTGTCGTCATGAATTTTCAAATTTACTGTTTTACAAGAAAGACTCTTTTTTTTCAGATGCCCAATTACAGTCACTAACAGATTGTGGAAAAGTACATGAAAACAATGCCAGCAAGAATGCAAGCTGTTATCAAAGCCAAAGGAGGCTAAACAAAATATAAAGTTTTTTTGGACATTGTGTTAATAATGACTTTTTGTCAGATCCCTAAAATATTTGTGTTCTCTTTTCTGTGACGGGTAGTCTAAGACATTAAGCACTGTATGTGTTCATAGCATTCATTTGGCACATTTGTTTGAACAACATTGGGCAGGATGTGCCCAAGGATTAATCGGATCAATATTGCATTTGTTTATCAAAGGTTGACGGCCAAGGATCAGGATGTTGAGAGACTGCAGAGAGAATTGGAGAAGGAAATGCAACAGCAAAAGGTGAGAGTGCTGAGAAATTCATAACCGATCCCACAGAAACAACTATACGAACATATTAATATAAAACATTATATTTACTCAAATTAAATTTTCTAGCATTGTGATATTCATTTTGCTTTATATATTTACATATATTTCTTTCTCCCAAAGCAAACCGTTTCAGCAGCCCCCAGCCAGGAATTATTAACAGCGTAAGTGTCGCATTTAGCTGCGATGTTATATTATCTCAAACATGTTCCAGTGTAATAAAGGCTTATCATAATACATGCATTCTGTTCTGCGTTTGTCCTCAGGCTGGCAGAGAAGGACACACGGCTATCTGAACTTCAGGACGAACTGCTTAAGTTGAAGGAATCGGTAGAGCTTCATCGTAAGAAGAACAACGTAAGTTGAGCAAGGTTGAGTCTTTTTGCTGAGCTGCTCCTGTAAAAGAGCTTTAGCTTTTCTTGGCTAATGCACATGCTATTGAGTATGTAAAGCAGGTGACTTCTATTTGAATGGCAGCTCTGTAGTCTATTGACCAGATGCAGTGCATCCCTGAACCTTTTGAGGCATGGAATGTCATTGACCTAAAAAACAAAAGTGTTTTATTCTACATAAGTGTGGTCCCCCTTCATGGAGACAGCCGTTTTGACTATATGACAAGCTGAATACATTATTCCCACACTGTCAGACACTTTTTGTTGAAGAAAAAAATTGATCTGCTTATAGGATATTCTTAAATTGGTAACTTTTGCTTTTGTGATGTTACATCCACACCATTAGGTGTCTGAGACCACTCTCGAATTGGCCACACAAACAAAATGACCAAATACACCTTCAAGAAATAAAATTGTTTGTCTTCTTAACAAAACATTACATATAAAATTACAAACCAAAGTTGATATCGGTATGAAAGAAATACATTAAGATTTGGGAAGTGAGTTTCAATCAGTCCTTCTCAACCAGAGGCCTTAGCAAAGAGGACCTCAGGGTGACTTAAATGTATTGGTAACTCTATACAGTAAGGTTCTGGAAAAAGTTATGAAAATTAATATCTTCATGGTCATTTTTATTCATTTTATGAGTATATATTTTCCTAGTTGTGCATTGAAATTGAGTAAAATTATTCAGTAAATCATGAGAAATTGGTTTTGTCATGGGGTCTTTGAATATTGTTGTGGATAATGGGGGGGGGGGCATTGAGTACTGGTTTAGGAAGATTTGTGCATGTCAGCTCAATATATTTGATTTTTTTTTTTTTTTCATTTTATCTTTATTTTAGATCTGATATGTTATCAGTTTAAATATCCTGCATTTTCCACTGCTTTTTAGTTGAACATACTTCATGGTGCATTTTCATTTTCCCATTTTTTTTTTTCTTTTAATCCTTATATTACAGGACGATTTTGGTCACTGTTAGGGAATTTAAATGTTTATTAACATTCATTAACCCTTCAAAATGGTGAGGCTAGAAATTATTTTGTGAACATTTCAATGTCTATATAAAACAATAGTGCATAGAAGTGCCTTGGTTGGGCCTTGGACTGTATACATGGTTCTATACATGGCAAAATGAATGGGGCAATCATTTGTTTGGCAAGAGTTTAGGCTGAACTGAAAGTGGTGTTTCTCTGAAACTGACTAGGAGCTTCGGGAGAAAAACTGGAGCGCTATGGAGGCGCTGTCAGCCACCGAGACCATACTTCAGGGAAAACTCACCAAGAGCGCCAAGGTTCGCACCACAACTCCCAAACTACTTCACTCTAGAGTCAAATCAAAGCATCTCCAATAAGCCATTTATTGACCAGTGAAGTTCTCATTCCTAATTAACTTCCTCATTACTGGCTGCATACTTATTTCATAACTCTGAACTGCTCAGCTGCATGCTACTAATGTGCTGTGTTGAATGCTGAGAGCTATAAAAAGCTACATACTTGTGAAGCAATGGCAAATGTGCTTTGAAATTTGCCCAGAAATTTTGGCTGAATTTTGTCTTTTGTTTATTAAATTTTCCATCGTGTGTGTTTATATATGGATTTGTTTTAAACAAGACACCTGAAATGAGTCTGCAGCTATTTTTATCTATTCATTTTATTAGATTAGGAATCATTTCCTGTCATTTGACCTACCTTTTTTTTTTTTCATCCAATGCATGCTGATCACCACCTGATTTCCACTATTCATTCGCCACAAATTTATATCTTATCACAATCTATCCAAAGAACTATTTGTCATGACAAAAAGCAAAATCTGGAAGAAAATGCACACGAAATGACTTTCTCGATCATGTTCTCTATTAGTTAGGTTGCTCTCATCCAGTTTTTTTTTTTTTTTTTTTTTTTTTTTAAACTCCTTTTATGCTCAACATCTCTCTCCTCCTGCCAGGTGTGTAGAACAATCAGTAATCAGAAACTCCTTCCCCTTTAGCATGGCGTCTCTTTCCACTGGATTGGTCGGTCATCTAAATGTAGCGAGGCATTTGAGTTAACGTCTATGTTACAGCATAGAGTAACCAGTGGCTCTATAAACGGTCCTGAGGCTATAACTAACCTTGCTTACATCATGAGTTATTCTACTGTGGCTTGGCCTGCTGTCACTAGTCAAGTGGACAGCATGTACTGTCCGGTTTGTCGACATCTGCTCTTAGTCATATACGGCTGTACGAATCCCAGGGCTGCACCTGCTGTACAAACTCAGCTTTTGCAAGATTTCTGTTCTCTCTTCGTGCTCTTCTGTGGATCTCACAAAAGTAGTTTGATATTTGGCTTTTAAAGCCAACCTGAAATCAAAATTGACACCTTTTCTTTTATTAATGCACATTAGAGGTTTTTCTTATGTCTAATCAAAATGTTATAATGCGGTAAGCATTGTTTTGGCAAAATCCTATTCGATCTCGATCCATTCTGGTACGTAAAGCTGACTAATCGCAATCCAATCCTTTCCCAATGGATATAATTTTCAACTTACTTTCTTAAAATGATATTTCACCCCAAAAAATTAAAATTGTGATCATTTACTCACTCTCATGTTATTCGTTCTTCGCTGAACACAAAAGATGTTTTGAAGACCGTTTTGGCTACCACGGTCTTCAATTGTATGGACAAAAAAGACCAAACTTTTTTTTTTTTTTTTCTTGACTGTAAATAAAATAAAGTCCAGTATATTTCAGTATGTTTTCAGAATATCTCATCTCTTTTGAAATGCAGCACATAATATAACTTCAAAGGCTAATAGTTGTTTGTTTCCTTTGGAAATGTCTAGGTGAAATATAAATGTTTTATGTATAGTGATTTACAATTGTCTTAAATCTTAAATTGTCTATTCTTAATTGTCATATTTGTATGTGTTTGAGAATAGAGGTTTAGAAAGAGTTGTGGTGAAGTACATTGACAACAGCTGTTATGGGTGTTTGTTTTTTCTTCCACCATTGATTTCCAACAAGAAGATTCACCAACCAACAAGATATAACTTCAGTTAGTGTGGCATTTGTGTTGGATCTTATTCAGGACAAAATAGTATCATTGTGTGCGTATATGTGAGAATGGTTATGTTTGAGTTTTACGAGTGAGTAAATTTGCTAAAAGCACAGGGTTTTTTTTCTTTGTTTTTTTTAATCTCACCTGTTTGGGAAGCACCGCTGATCTGTACTGATCTGGGCACAGTTGTGGTGTGGATAATGGAGTGACTTTTAATTGAACTGTGTAATGTAATTGGATCACATTTTAAGCAGTTTGATTGATTGAGTGTTTGCTCTGTGTTTTTGAACAGGAACATCAGACGATGTTGGAGACCGCGGAGGCGGAATGCAGAGCATTGCTGCACAGACTCCTGCCACACGTGCCACTGCCCACCGACCAGGTGCTCTAACGCAGTACACATGCAAAGCAAAAATCTCTTTTAAAGATATTATCATCACTGTTAGTCACGAAACAGTATGTACACTGTCATTTTGAAAGTTTGTGGTCAGTTTTAAAAGTATTATGCTCACTAAAGGCGGTCCCACACAGGTATGTATGCCATATTCAACCACTCCATACACACCATCTATCAGGGAACGGTCAGCGAAGGTTATAAAAAAAAAGCCTTGCACACCACCACGTGAAGTGGGTTATTGTGCACTTGCGGTAATGACAGTTGTGTCAGCACCAAGCTTCAGACATACCCTCCATCAAGTGTTGACTCTTGACGCCCTGTGTGAATGTGATATGGCCCTGCACTTCTTGTCTGGTGTGCCTACTCCTTAAAAGCTTGAATTTATTTGATCAAAAATACAGTAAAAGTAATAATACTGTAAAATATTATTAGAATTTAAGAGTTGTTTCTTTTTTAAATGACTTGTTTACCATTGTAAACTATTGTAATTTGTTCCTGTGATGGCAAAGCTGAATTTTCAGCATTAATACACCAGTCTTCAATGTCACATGATCCTTCATTATGCTGATCATGCTGATTTGGTGCTCGAGAAACATTTCATATGATCAGTGTTGTGCTGAACAATTTTTTGGAAACCGTGATTATTTTTTTCACGATTCTTTGAATAGAAAGTTCCAAAAAACAGCATTTAAAAGAGAACATTATAAATGTCTTTAATGTTACTTTTGCTCAAATTAATGCGCCCCTCGCTGCATAAAAGTATTTTTTTTCTTTTTAAAAAAAAAAAAACGAACAAATGCTGAAAAATCTTACTGAACCCAACTTTTGAATGGTAGGATTGTGCCTTTTTACTATATATATATATATATATATATATATATATATATATATATATATATATATATATATATATATATATATATATATATATATGATGTATGTAATATATATGTATATATATAATACAGTGTATTGCATTGTAGAGTGTATGATAGCAGAATCCTTTAATGTCTGTTCACATTCTGATTGCAGAACCACCAGCAGTGGCTGCAGAAGTTTGAGATGTCAATGAGAGAGAGCTCTGCTGGAGAGGTGTCCTCGGTTTCTGCCTCAGGAGCTGGAGACTCTCAGGTATAGATGCATTATAAATCATCCAGAAACAATGTTTAATGAACCCTTTTCAGCAATCAAATAAGTGCATAAGCATTTTAAGCACTTGATGAAGACTTCAAGGATTGTTTTCTGGACAGGCTTTAGGAGAAAAGTTGAAGGAGGCTGAAGAGGCCCAGAAAGTTCTACAGAAAGATTGTGAGACGTACAAGAAAGTACTAGCAGAGACGGTGAGTTGTGTTCATGGCATCTGTCTGCAATTTTAAAAGATAAAATGGGTGACACCTGACAGTGTGTTAGCAGCACAGTGAACTTAGACTGTGTGTGGGCTGAGGGTTGTACAGTGATTGTGTTATTGAGGATTTTGTTGGTGTTGGGTGCACAGGAAGGGATCCTGCAACGGCTACAAAGCAGCGTGGAGCAGGAGGAGACATGCTGGAGAGAGAAGTTGGGGCAGTCACAGGCTGATCTCAAAGAGGTTTGTAAAAACAAACATTATATCAGCGTTCCTTATATCTACCTTACTTTCCTTATATCTGCACCAGTCCTTTGACAATTAATGGTCAGGTTTAATAATGAAATCTTGCAACTCTAACAGTGTAAATGTTTGCTCTGGCAGTAGTCCAGTCCATGTAGGATAGGCAATTTCGTAGTGGCTAACAATAGCAAGCTAGTTTTGAAAGCATAAGATCCCACTTTTTGGAGCGCTCTCCAAAGCCACGCCTCTTCCAAAAGACATAAACGCACCTCACGAAACATGAACATGTCTCAAAGTGCATAACTTTACAATAATGAACATGAACAACTTAAGAGCTCATACTTGTGCTACCTGACTGCTGCAGATTCATTTTAGCTTTGATAGTGTTGTCCTCAGACTCGGATTTATGCGTTTCTATGTCATGTATAGCTCAGGGTAGAACGTCATTGGTTGCCATCTCATAATTACAGTTACAACATGGCGTGAACGCAGCTCGTTGTTTTGGTTTAGGAACCGTAAAAGGCAACTGCTGTTTGTTGTGGCGCTCTGTGACTGTCTACAACTCTGCATAGCCTTACGTAACACACTGACAACATGTGATGTCTGCACAAACAGTGTGCACGAAGGTATGGTAGTACATATGTTGACAGGCGGGTAGGACATCTTGTCATTTGCTTTCGGACCGAATGCAATAATTGGACAAATATTTTTTGATCCTGACTTACACAGAAAAAATATGTACGTTTTAATATTTAGACTACTTCTGTTGTTGATTGCTTGATCTCTCCCAAGGGTAGCATGTACAGGATGAAAAGCAACGGTCCTAGTACTGAGCCTTGTGGTACTCCATACTTGTAATCGATATGACACCTTAATTTACTGATACAAATTGATTTGATGTATGCCAATGCAATTATACTAATGTCAATGTAATTTTCATGTCTGTTCAAAAGAATGTGGTCGATAATGTCAAATGCAGCACTAAGATTCAGAAACACTAATACAAAAATACAACTACGATCGGATAAGAGCAAATAATTTGTAACTCTAATGAGAGTAGTCTCTGTGTTATGATACGATCTAAATCCTTTCTGACACAACAGGGAGTATAATATAAAATCTGTATTATAAATTAAATGACCATTTGGAATGTGATTTACCAAAAACAACAACAACAACAACAAAAAAAACGAAGCCAGACACATAATGGTAATAGCAATTTGGAGTGAAAATGTGCTTAGTCATCATGAAAATAAGTTTTTTATTTTATGTTTTATTTCTTTGTGTGTGTGTGTGTGTGTGTGCGCGCTTCTGGAGCCTGTGACCTAGTATTTTTGTGAGATTCACCTAGTTATGCTACGAAATTAAAAAAAAAACTGCTGTCTTGTTTAGATGACTCAGAGGGTAATTGCACTGGAACAGGAAGTGGACAGACTGAGCTCAGATGGAGATGTGGAGAGTGTGAGTTTGCTTTCAGTTTGATCCTGCTCTTTATCAGCTCTGCAACACAATACAATTTACACATTAAATTTGAAAAACAAAATGGTTCTAAGCTGAAGAATATGCATTTGAATACTGTTTTGCAATGTATATATTGTAGCTAAAAAGAGACAAACAGCACCTCGAGGCTGAATTGGAGAAGGCAGAGCGTGAGAGTGCCACCTACGTGTCAGAAGTCAGAGAGGTGAGATGAATCAAAGGCTTTGTTGCATGCTTATATGCAATAAAGCAATGTCTCTCGTTCTTTTATGTTTTAGTTTGTTACTTGTTGTGTTGTTTTTAAATGTCTAACTTGTTGGGTTTCAGCAGCTTAACTAAAATCTGTTTATAGCTTTCAGGGTTGGCGTCTACTTGTCTATCCTCAGTTCAAACTGTCACAACTATCAGTGTTAAATGGTTTTATGACATGTCACATGATCTTCCCAATACTCTTTGTAGAAATCTTTTATTGTCTAGACTGAAGTTAGAACTGTCTTAAAGGAATGTTCTGGGTTCATTACAAGTTAAGTGTGCATTTATGGCACACTGTCGATTACCAGAGAAGGAAATTTTGAAGTAGTGGGTTTTAACATTGCTACATCTACTTCCATTGCAAGGGAGTCAAAATTCTTTTCTCTGGCAATCAATTCATAGTTTTCAGTCACATGACTGGCATGGAGACTTGGAGAATAAAACATCCAGTGCCACGGTCACTGTTTCAAGCTCAAATTATTTATTTATTTATAAGTTTTTGGCATTTGCGATTCACCCGATTTATTTGATTTTAAGACAGAGGTGTCCAATGCTGATCCTGGAGGACCGCTATCCTGCAGAGTTCAGCTCCAACTCCAATTAAACACACCTGAACCGGCTAATCAAGGTCTTGATCAAATTTCCAGGCAGGTGTCTTGAAGAACGTTGGAGCTAAACTCTTCAGGACAGTTTGGTCTTTAAATATCAATGTCTAGTACATTAGTACTAACCCCTGTAAAAAATAACTGGCAGGCAAATTAGGAAAACCTAGTATGGCCCTCCAGGTGTGACATCACGTTAAACTCACCTGGATGTTTCTCCAGGAACATGTCCTACTTGTGTAGATTGTGTAAATGCGTAGCATCGACCTGTAGCGCATTCACCAAACCTTTCAGTAGAACAATAGAAGCTGTGAATTTCCATGAACGTGTTGGAAATGACATAGGAAGTCCCTCATTTCCTCAAATCCAGACACCATCCTCCAAAACCACCACCTAGCTTTTCACCCCCCGCTCATTCCTCAAATATCTCAAACTTCATTGCAGCTCAAAGATCTCTTGACCGAGTTGCAAAGCAAACTCGACGGCTCGTACACAGAGGCCGTCAGGCAGAATGAGGAGTTGAATTTGGTAAGCAGTCCTCCCGGTTAAACTGAAGTAGCTTTCCCTTTCTCCTCTTGAGCTCACATGGGTTGGGGCACTCGCTTCAAGGGACTGGAATTTTGCGGCAAGGAGTTGCTATCTGTTATCTCTAATTTCTAAACATTTATTCTCATGTATATATGAATTCTTAGAGGAACCCAATAATGACACTCATGCTCCAGTAATGAAAAAACAGCATCATAAATACAGTAATTTAACAATAAATGCCATTTTTGAAGAAAGCCCCCATCAAATGAAACATTAGAGATGACGGATACACCTTGCCAAGATTGTGATGTGTTAATCTGTCATCTAATACCTTACTCTGTTTACTCTGCTGTCACAGTTTGACTTACTGCCACCTTTGCTTTACTTGGAACTGCAGGCACAAGCACACACATTTCTAACTGCTCAGCTCTTGTCTGTTACATACACCACTGTTCAAAAGTTAGGGGTCATTAAGATCATTTCAATACTGATGCATTTAATTGATCAAAAGTGACTAAAGAATTTTACATTTACAAAAATATATATTAATGATAAGCACTATTCTTTTGAATATTCTCTTCAAAGAAATCTGATAAAATGTATGAATTTCCACTACATTTTAAGCAGCAAGGATTAATGATAATCAGAATTGTTTCTTCCGCGCTAAATCAGCATTTTAGAATGTTTTTTTTTTTTTAATTGTGTGATAATGATGTAATGATGCTGAAAATTTGCATCAGATGAATAAATTACATTTTAAAATATAAAACGGTTATTTTAAAATCGTAATAATATTTCACAATATTACTGTTTCACTGTACTTTTGATCAAATAAATGTAGTGTTGGTGAGCAGAAGAAAAAAAAAATCTAAAAACTTTTGAACGGTAGCTTAATGTTTTTATTTTGTTTATTTATTCTAGCATACTCTTGTCTATTCTGTTTTTTTTATTATCCTTTTATTCTCTGAACTAGAGTCAAATGCATTTTTGACATTTAGATCACATGCTCCTCACCCTTTTGTGAAGGAAACCTAAATTCACACAATTTAAATGTCCATTTCCATGTCAGTATACACTTGAATAAGCTATTAGAGAGTTGGATCAAACATTAGTGTTAGAGGAAAAATAAAATTAGTTTCCTGACCTTTTCTACATAGTGGACAGTGTGTCTTAAAAATATATTCAATGTATTTCTAATCTTCAAATTCTGTCATTGTTCACCTATGTAAATCCAAACCCGTATCGTTTTCTTTCTTCTGTTGAACGCCAAAGGAGATGTTTAGCAGAGTGTCCATACAATGAAAGTGAAAGGGGAATGTCAAGTTTCTTTTTTTTGCCTAAAGATGTACAATAACTTTGTGTTAGGTTTAGTTCAAGACATTATGACATCTGTCCTGACAGCTATGCTCAACTTTTGTTGTATGGAAAAGAGTAGCTTGGAAATTCTGCTCTTATAGCTCCTTTTATGTTCTACAGAAAAAAAAAAGTAATTTATACAGCTTTTAAAAGAGTTGATGGTAACTGAATTTTTAGGTGAACTGTCCCTTTACAAGCTCCATTTTTGATTTGTGCGTATGTCAGTAAAGTGATACTTGACTTGTGTTTTTATTCAGCTTAAGACTCGGCTGACTGAGACGTTGTGTAAGCTTGAGACGGAGGAGATTGAGCGACAGAAAGTGGCTGGAGATCTTTATAAGGTAAAGCTTCTTGCAGGAGGATCTTTCTGTGAATTAAATGGTTAAGAAGCTTTCTTGCTTTAAGTTTTTGTTGTTGTTGTTGTTGTGTATCCTGGTCAGGCCCAGCAGTCTCTGGAACTGATTCAGGCAGAGATTGTCAAAGAAGCAGGCCAAGCTGACCTGATAGAGACCAGCAGCCTCACTCAAACGGTACTTTGTTTTAAATGATAAAAACAATAATTACAAAATGATATATTCTTTTTAACATAAAGACAACAGATACACAGTGGAGCTCATTTTAAAAATATTTTTTTCCTATAGGTTTCTGATAGTTACTGTTGCCTTCTTGAGTATCAATGAATACAGCAGAACTGTGCATTGATGAAAATGACTAGTTTATTTCAAGATGGTTGAGAAAAGTGAAGTTAGATCTGAATAAAGATTGTGGAGTTTAGGTTTTGAACATTTTGAAATTAAAAATATCTGCCTTTTTTTTTCTTGATTCGTTTTTTTAGGAGGAGATTGACCGTAAGGAGAAGATGACTGCAGGGTTGAATCAGACAGTACAGGAACTACAGGAACTACTTCAGTCTGTCAACAGACAGCTTACCAAGAGACATGAAAGGGTAGGTTCTTTTTTTATTATTATTACATAAATGACTGACCATGAACTGTTGGTTTTCATTAATGAGCAAAAGACAAATACTCAATGGGCTAAAAGGTACGCTTTAACTTTTGGCCCTTTAGCACTTAAACATTTTTCAGAAGAACATTGTTTTGGTTGTGCTTTGGCTCTGTGTGACTGTGTGGATGAATGTGGATCTTTCTCATAACTAAAAAAAAAAAAGAGAGAGATTATCCTTCTGCTGATAAAACATTTCGTGATCCGTTCACACTCGAATCTGATAATAACCACATTTAAAAAATAATGTGAACCGTAAAATGAAAAAAAGTCAGAATTGAGCACTAAGGCTTACAGTGTGAACATAACCATAGTGAATCAGGTCAAGACTGCATGTTTTGGAAGAAGGATTGATGTATTGACTCCTTTTAAAGTCCCCCTGAAATCAAAATTTAAGTTTTTTTTTTGTTGTTTTTTTTTTACTTTTAGCATGAATGTGATAGTCTTAAGATTACAAATAAGCTGGTGTGTTCCAAAACAATGACACAATTTGCATTTAGGAGATAAGCATTCAAAACTTAGTCTCTCTCTCTTCTGCTAAAATGGATCACGGATTTTCATGACGTCGCCGCCGAGCTGTGATCTAGGCGAACTGCCATTTTGGGAAAAAAGGGGGAGGAGCTTCTAGATATATCCCGCCCTGTCATCCTGTTTCATTAGAAATAACTTCAAAACGGTGAATAAAGCTGCACGTTCCAAGGCACTTGAGTGCATTTTGAACCAAAAAAACTTGGTGTAACTTTCATTAAATGATGCAAAACTTTTCCACAGTCTAATTAAACCTTTCAAAAAAAATAATAATAATAATAATTCAGATCAGATATGTAGTTAACACATAAAAATTACTACATACACACATTACACGTTTTAAAACATTTTACACTTGTATTTTTACCCAATTTTGGCTTCAGAGAGGTTTTTCCTGGCATATTACATAATATATAAAACCTTTTTCTTTTTCTTTCTTTTTTTTTGCTGCATAAAACATTAAAATAAACATTTACAGAAATTACCAAAAAATGAATATCATCCGATTACTGTAAATTCATTTGAGCGTTCTCTTTTTCCCAGCTATGGTAAACAAGTGTCTTATTTTCTTTTTGTTTCAGGATGATGGGGATAAATTATACTCGAATTATAAACTGTAAAGAAATGGAGGCAGGCTTCAGTGTGCTCTCAGAAAGCCACATGACATCAAACCACAGTAACCCACTGTCAGATTCCAGCCCTGTTTACTACACCTGATCTACTATGTGATCTCCAGTTAAAGCAACCCACGATCCCTGCACACTCCAACCTGGGGTCCCGTTCTCCCAGGAAGGCGCTGACGGACCCTGACGACGTGCACTCAGTGAACCGGATCCTTTCTCATGCTGTGTCGACTCCTCTACCTGCATTCCTCACATTCAGTAGACTTAAAGAGTAAAGCATCCGATAGACGAGACGCTTAGACTCGTTGATGTTCATTTGACCATTTTCCAGTCCGAATACTTTGAATACTACTTTTTGTTAGCTCTCTTTGACTAGAGAGGTTTTTATCCTTTCGTATAAAGAACATTGAGGATATTTGTGTTGTTTTAAATATAAAATAACTGTTAGGATCTACTGACGCTCACAATGTGTTTTCAGCTCTTGTTTTGAAACCCTAAACTCAGAGGCACATGCAAGAGATCCGTTTAAACCAATAAATGCTTTTCCTGACTAATTACGCTGAATTTATCGTTTTCCTGGGGGCCTGTTGTGATGAGGGATATATTATGGTATTGTTGGTAAAAGACGGGTTAAGTCAATTGCATCCTCCTCGTCTGTTATCATCACAATCTATACTGTTGCTAATTTCATTAACACTGATATTTCATTTTTTGTAAAACAGGTGACCAGTAATAAAAGGGATGCTTGATTTAAAAATGCTATGTGCCTTCCTTTTTTTTTTTTTTTTTTTTTTTCTTTTTTTTTTTATATTTTGTTTTGTTTTGTGATTTACAATAAATCTTACCTTGGAAAGCTACAGTTTTTGGAGAAATGCAACAAATAAAGTGTTTATTTTAAACCAGGCTAGCATTTTAATAGGGATACTTTGGGTGTGCTTTTGCTCTTGTAGTAAATATAACATTTTATAGACCACTACTGATGATAAATTTTGTATTGTTTTTGATAGAAGTCTCTTCTGCTTATGAAGACTGCATTTATTGGATTAAAAATACAGTAATATTGTGAACCTTTTGCTACTTTAATATGATTTAATATATTAATTAAATGGAATTTTAAAGGTAAATTTTCAGTTTCATTACTCTAGTCGTCAGTGTCACATGAGCTTTCTAAAATGCTGATTTGATGCTCCAGAAACATTTTATTATCAATGTTGAAACAGTTGTCCTGCTTAATATTTCTCTGGAAAGGCTACATTTTTCTGCAAATTAAATTCAAAACGGCATTTATTTAAAGTATTATTTTCTAACAATGTAAGTCTTTACTGTCTCTTTTGATCAATTTTAAGCGAGAAAAAAATCTCGCCAACAAACATTTGAACTCTAGTGTATAAATTCATAATTATTGTTTTGAACGGCATGTTTGGTTATGAGAAATTGAACATGCAATGACTCGTACACTACAGCAGGGGGCAGTAATCTTATAATAAATGCCTACCAGTTTTCCATCATTTGGACTGGATCTTATACAAAAGTGAAATAGATGGAAAGAACACGGTTTCAAAATACGATTACACATTCCCATTATTTATCATCATGAACAATTGCTTGCTTTCTATGAAAGATGAAAACAGCTATAGTGGTTAAATCAGACTTTATTACAACAAAACACCAGTTATTTTAATGATCAAATATTTATAGTTAGTAATTATTTAGTCACTCTCATATTACACACACCAAGTAGACTTATGATTTTCCTTACCATTGAACATAAAAATGAGTCATTTATTAGAGTGTTGGAGCTGCTCTTTTATGAAGAAAGCTAACCCATAGAATCATGATGGTGATGGGACTAGAATGGTACGTTTTAATTTTTTAGGTGTACTGTCACTTTAAATTAATTACGTATGCGTAATGGTCACACAATGCTTCAAGTTCAAAGTAAATCACACATTTTCACTTTGTTTTTCTTCGATCCCACATTTATAATGATTTAGACTTTAATGTAGGGTGAAGAACAAGTTAAAGGATAACAACAAGGCTTTTGTGTGGCTCTGAGATCAGCAGACTAGCTAGCGTAGGGTCACATTCCAGCCATTCCCTCCCTGTATCACACTGCTATCAGCTGATCCCAGACCTGCCTCTATCCGTGATATTTTAACTATGGTCATTTTACCGTCGTTTAAGGCCTTTACACTGACATGGAGGTAGAGAATGGTGTATATTAATAAATATACAAAAAGTGTATGGACTCCCCCTAGGCCATTCCAGTAATTTCTCAGGGAGCAAGTCACGTGAAACCAGATGCAATAGACTTTTCTATTGTGATGTATATGCAAGAGAAAAGCATATACACATACATCACAATAGGAAAGAAAAATCTATAATAATACCCTTGTGAAAAAGAAGTATACTTTTGCATAATTTGTCTTGCATACTGCAGATAAGAATAGTATGGATATAGGCCTTTTCCATATTGATCATCGAGGCAGCTAAACTGGGTTTTCCTGCTTTAGGTGTCCATTTTGGAAGTGGTGTAAAATATCACTTGAGCGCAGAGCAGGACATTACTCCTGTGACCTGAAGCAGTAACTTACATGAGTCAACGTCCTCAAAGATTTTTATGAAGCTCTCACAGTCTCCTAGATTTACACAGGTTGAGTAATAACAACATAATTTACTGACTTTACTGTTGTAGAAACCATTGTGAATTAGAATTGAGTCATTTTGAATTAGAACTGACTCTGTAGTTAGTCATACAGATACTTATGAACTTAATATAACTGGTAACAATGTGTTCTTTAGCACTATGTAGGGATCGTAGTCTTAGGGCACTAGAAACCAGTGCTCGGGGTAATGCATTACAAGTAACTTGAGTTAAGTAATGAGATTACTTTTTCAAGTAACTAGTAAAGTAACGCATTTCTTTTTCAATTTACAACAAAATACGTTCCTTTTTCAAATAAGTAATGCAAGTTGCTTTTTCACATTTATTGAAGCTTCGAAGCTTTACAAATGTTTTTGCCAAAGTCACATGATTTCAGTAAACGTTGATTCGTTACGTCATAAGTGTTTCGAAATTTCAATGGTTTACTTGAACTTTGGCAGTTTGATACACGCTCCGATCCACTGATTTGAAGAAAAAAAAAGATTTGAAAAGCTTTGAAGCTTCAGGAAGCAGTGTTTTGAAATCACCCATCACTAGATATTGTTGAATAAAGTCGTTATTTTGGTTTTTTGGCGCACTAACAGTATTCTTGTCGCTTCATAAAATTAAGGTTGAACCACTGTACTCACGTGGACTCTTTTAAATCTTTAGTAGCCTACCTTTCTAGTCGTTAGAAGTGTAAATTATCTTGCTGTCAATGGAGGCCTCACTGAGGCATTGGATTTGATCAAAAATGTCTTAATATGTGTTCCGAAGTTGAACGAAGGTCTTATGGGTGTAGAACGACATGAGGGTGAGTAATTAATGACAGAATTATCATCTTTGGGTGAATTATCTCTTTAATCCAGAATGGCAGCACAGCTGAAAGGTTTGTTTGAGCTGCGCCCTCTACTGTACATTTCCTTCAGCCTGAGAATTATTCATTTCACTTTTGGGTCTTAACATTTGCCAAAAACAGAACTTTTTTGTTGTCATAGCAAGCCCAGCCCGAATGAGAGAAATAACGTGAAAGTAACGTAATGCATTACTTTTCATAAAAAGTAACCAAGTAACGCAATTAGTTTTTTAGGGAGTAACGCAATATTGTAGAGCATTACTTTTAAAAGTAACTTTCCCCAACACTGCTAAAAACACAGCATAACAACGCCCTGACAACCACCCACAAAATAACCTTGCATTGCAACATTTTCTTCAGATCATCTTGAGTTCTGCTTATGTATCCTGTGTTCTCCTGAATAGAAAAGAAATTATGATTCGGTCCAGACTGTCTAAGTTGCGCAATCATTCTCTCTATGGTCATGCGTCATGTCTACTAATTTTTCCTTTGTACATGCAGTTATATTTTCACAGTACAAAGATCTAAACCAGACACATGCCGCTCAGGAGCAGCAGCTCTTTGCATCTGCTATCAATCAAGATGGAATGAGCGACCAAGCCTTTGATCCTTTGTCCAGGCACGTGTGTGGAGGGGTGTAGGGGTTGACTGTAATTCATAAAAAAAAAAAACCCGCCTATCTACGGAACACACATGTGGTCATAGGACGCTGTTAGTAAGCGGGAAAAATTGAGAAATATTTAAGTCATTGACACGTCATTGTTATTCATCAACATACCAAGCAAAAAGCTTCTTGTTTTGGTTTACTCAGAAGTGGCATTAATGTAAGAACAGTAGAAGCACATTTTTGGACATGCCTTCCGTGCGACTAACAGATTAAAACAGATTAGTGCTGCAGTAATTAATTACAAGAACTGGAATGTTCTAAATAGACGTTTAATTAAAATTCTTTCAAAATTAATCTGATGCATTTAAAAAAGAGGGAGTATTGATATCTGGTTTATAAGTTTGTTTATTAGTATGAGGTAATATGTAAAGGTTCTTTGGAAGATTAAGAGAGAACATTTTGAAATATACACTATCCTTCAACTCATGTTGTTTCTATTGGTGCTATATAACTAAACTTGACAGTGATATTTGACCTGGGGCCTGTTCCATGAAGCAGGTTTAGGTGGATAGCTAGATATGTTTCAGTTAAGTTTGCTCTAACCCTAGGTTTTAGGCGCTGTGAATGTGGCTCGGCTTATGTGTTCATCGCAATAGTAACTTACGCTCTGTGGCTAACCTGTTCCAGGGCAGGTTATGTTCTACGTAAGATATCTCAAACTGATAATTGGACCAATCAGTTGTAAGCAAAGTGACACAAGTCTGATGCAATAAAGAATAGGAAGTATATACATTTATTTACACAGCAAGAAAATATCTTGCTATATCAGAGCAAGTGAAAGTTGCAAAGTTTGTGTATACAGTTTCACGCTCCATGAACTCAGGATCAAAGCCTGAGTTGACAGAAAAAAGCCCTGTCCCAAACTTCATATGCACTTGAGGTATTGTGGACTTACAATGGCTGCCGCATGCACATGTCCGTTAAGTCCACAAGACCGTAGGGTGTCCCATTTGTCATTTTTGGTTTCAGAAGGAGTATGGGGTCTCTGCAGAACAAAAGTGGGGGTTTCTTAATTTTTGGGTGTTTTCAAACTGGTGGGTGTTTATAAATCATGCAATGAAAATGATCCCCTTCACCCTCCCCCAGCCCTAAACCCTACCCAGCAATTCTGTGTGAGCAATTCAGGTAATGCTTTTAAAAACGCCCCTCTGTTTATAGCCTCGCCCACTGATCTGGTAACTCCTATTACTGTCCTGCAGAGACCTGTACTTGTTCACGCGAGCAGAATTCTTCCAGACTGTCATTACGCCACAAATGTGTTGATTCAGAGGAAGATTTCAAGGGCTTGTGGTGCAATGTGGGACAGGATCAAAGATGATCAGCAGTTATTACGACATCAGTTAATTATGACAGAAGTCATTTTTAGACCTGTTTTTTTTTTTTTTTTCTTTTTTTTTTTTTGAAGGAGGTGAAACCCACGGCAAAAACCCAATTTGCTCTATCTGGACTGGTGACTGACAGTGTGGGCTAATTACAATACTTCACAAAGGTGTTGAGGTAACACATTCAGCAGGGACATGTGAATGATTGAACAGCCGTCAAAGCACATGGAGGAGTGCTGATCAGGAGGTTTGGCCAGAAGAGCACAAGTGGGATTCCCACCACCTGTGATCAATAAGAAACTGTTTTAGCCTTTTATTATCCAGAGAAAGTGAACTGACAACATTCATTCGAATAAGAACATACACTCTGATTTGTCAGTGGAAAAATAGATGGCAAGAGACCAATATTCTTCCTGGCTAAAACGATACTAAAGGGTTAGTTCACCCCAAAAATGAAAATTCTGTTATTAATAACTCACCCTTATGTTGTTCTACATCCGTAAGACCTTCATTCATCTTCGGAACACAAATTAAGATGTTTTTGATGAAATCTGATGGCTCAGTGAGGCCTCCATTGCCAGCAAGACAAACAACACTTTCAATGCCCAGAGAGGTACTAAAAACATATTTAAAACAGTTCATGCGAGTACGAGAATACTTTTTATGCCACAAAAAAACTAAATAACAACTTTTCCACAATATTTAGTGATGGCCGATTTCAAAACACTGCTTCGAAGCTTTATGAATCTTTTTTTGCCAAACATAATTCACATGATTTTGGCAGTTTGATACGCAAACAGAACCACTGATTCGAAACAAACGATTCGTAAAGCTTCGAAGCAGTGTTTTGTAATCAGCCATCACAGAAAGTATTCTTGTCACTTTATAATATTAAGGTTGAACCACTGTACTCACATGAACTGTTTTAAATATGTTTTAGTAGCTTTCTGGGCATCTGAAAGTGTTAATTGTCTTGCTGGCAAAAGCCATCAAATTTCATCAGAAATATCTCAATTTGTGTTCAGAAGATGAATGAAGGTTTTATGGGTTTGAAACGACATGAGGGTGAGTAATTAATGACAGAATTTTCATTTTTGGTTGAACTAACCTTTTAAAGTCACCATTAAATACATAATTGACCATTGTTATTTTTTTTTGGACTATTGCAGTATTTATTATAAATGGTTTATTATTAAAATTTTTTCCCCCTTGTCTTCTCTGATGATGTGTTTACTGGCGTTAGGGTGGGACAACCTGTCACTCACATGAGATCGACCAATAGCAAACCACAATCATCAAATCAATTCCCAATGGGCAAAATCAGGTCCCACAACTTCTTTTTCATGTTGACGTTAAAAAATGTTTTGCCACAAATGAATAATCTGTCATCATTTACTCAACCTCACATCTCATTTGTCGTTCCACGCAAGAAAGTAAGTCCTAAAAGTTTGCAAATGACATGAGAGTGAGTAAATGATGCCAGAATTTTCCTTTTTGGCTGAACAAATCCTTTAAGCAGAAAAATAAACTTTTCTATAGTGTTTCGAAAGGTTTAAAATATAGAATACAATCCTAATGATCAAACTTAAACAGAATCTGAATGCTGCCGTGGAGGAATGTATGGAAGAAAAGCAAACTCCTAGCAAATGGCTCATTCATGTGGACTGAGCTGTTAGAACAGCATGATGTCTGTGATGGAATTGATGGCATTTAACACGGTCATGGTTTACAGCAGTGTAAGTCAACAGTTTATATTCTCAGGCCTAGTTTACATAGTTATCACTGCTAATCATTTTTCCGTAAAAGAAATTCCATCCAGCACATCTAAAATAATATTTAAAAATAATAAAATGACAGAAGCTTAAAGATCACTGCGAATTGTATGCAAATGTAAATTAAAGTTGTAGTTTTAAAGATAGTTAAAGATCCCCCCCACCGTCACCCACAATGTTCTTCAAAATATTTTATATTCTTTAAGAAAAAAGAAAGTCATACAACTTTAAAATGAGTGGGTGAGTAACATATTTTTCTTTTTTGGGGGTGAACTGTCCCTTTATGATACGCCACATTGCAGATGTTGTTTTAAAGCAGAGCATGGAAACACATTTCATTGATTACTGAAATAGGGGTTACTGTTATTAGACTGGGAGTGAGACTTAAAAATATATCAATGTAAATACACTTTTTCCAAATGGATATTATTATTATTATTATTACTAAAAACATATTATTATTGTTTTAGAATTATTTACGTAGTGTTCCAAATGAATAAAGTTAGAATGAAAAACTGCTCATAATTTAGTGTACCACTTTAAATATATCTAACTTCCAGTCTTTGTTTACATAATTGAAGGTGCCGCCTCAGACCGCCGTTGTGTTGGACTGTGCCGTTGAAGGGGGCGAGTTTTTTTTTTATTAAAAAGCGAACTATCTCAGGATGAAAATTTCTATAACAGTTTATTCAAGAGCACACAGTCCTAAAAATTATGTAAGCAGACACTGACCCACGATGATGCTATTAGAATATTCACTTTAAAAGTTGGACAATTTCTTCCAACGCTCCCCCGCGTAAAGTCGTTATAAGTGAATGGTACGGTCCACCCCCTACTAGTACTGTTTTTCTTACAGCGGATGGAAGCGCTAAGTTATTCGCTGTTCCAATGATGAAATGTCTCAGAGACTCGATGCTTTAATATTTTTTAAATCTCTGTCGATTTTATTGTTTTTTTTCTCTCTCTAAGAAAAGTTAAACGCAAGATTGGGTGCAGGTAAATTGGTAATATGGCAGTTAGGAACGTCCTTTGAAGTCTTTTTCCATTTTCGTAGCTGGATTGATCGTGTAATTCAGTGTGAGAGGCGCTGTGTTGCTTGAAAAGCCTCATGTTTTCACCGGGTCAAGAGGAGCACTGTGCGCCCACCAAAGAGCCAGTAAAGTACGGCGAACTGGTGGTTTTGGGGTGAGTCCATACGCGCAGCTATTTTTCCCTCATGTGTGTCCGAATTTGACGAGTTCACCCGACTTTAACTGTATTATTTGCTGTTTCCAAGTTACATACTTTCATACGCGCACAACAGGGTTCTTCAGAAACTCCCAGGCGTATTTTTGAGCCTCTATTTAGTGGATAACCGCGTTTTTAGAGAGTACGGAAATAGTTTGTTTACACACTTGATATTGGTGTGCAGTGCGCGAGACCTCCCAGCTCTTAAAATTCACGCGCTCACGTTACTGCACAAATGAAACACGTGCACTCCAGCGAGTGCTGTCTGGAAGCGTACTGGAGCCAGATAAATAAACACATTTGGGTTATTGTTCTTTTATGCTCGAAATCTGTCCTCTAAAGTCATTTCAGTGATCTTGTCTAGGAATTAGAAACATAATGACTGAATATGATGTGGATTGTATGCTATAGTGTATGGTTTGGCTTAATCTCAGACCCAGACACTATTATTTTAGCCCCAGTGTTCGGCTCTTGATGGGAGTTTCTCATGGTGCTCGTTCTTCATCTGTACGGGAAGTCATAACGAGATGAAGGGCGGTGGAGGAATTCGGAAGCAGCCCACTAAAGTTATTGGTCCCCCTCCTCTTCTGTGACTGAGCAAAGAGCCTGTCTCCGTTTTACAATACCCCCTCTTCGTCCTGTTGGGTTGTAAATCACAAATGTTCGGTGATGTAGAGCTGGGGGTTTCTAACCATTCCTGGAGCACTGCATATGATGGGTGTCTGGTTTGTTAGATGTTCTGTGTGCTGATCTGGATGTGTCACACAAGCAGGGCAACAAAAGATGTCTAACATCAATGATCTCGGGTGCACTGTAGAAGATTTCCTGGTTAGTGTAACTGAAAATTGGTTTTAACCCTTTTGAGTGCAAATTTTTGAGGCCTTGAAATTATCAATGTGATCTCAACTTTGCTGAAGAACCTGTTGTTTGTTTTTAGCGAGTAAAACTTCCCCCTTCGGGTCATGGTTAATCTTTTTGCTTTGAAATATTTACTGATTTTTATAAATGTAAGAATAACTTTTTATGTTGTTTGTAATATTTCAAGATGAACCCTTACTGGACTGATGCGACTTGGATTTACTTTATGATTCATAATTGACTTTTCTAGAAAAATCTTTTTAAAATGGGATTGTTAAATATTACTTGAGAAATATTTGTGTACATATCACGATCATTTCATTGCATTGTTTTGGTCCCCACAATAAAAACAGCAGGGTTTTGATCATAAAACTAAGCATTTAAATATAATCTAAGACATTATTAGTAGGTATAGAGTGACAGCTGATATTTATGTAAAAAGTCTTCTATACTGATATAAAGATCTCATTGATTTATATTACAAGCTATTAGAATTTCATCTTACTTTTGGCCTTATAAATATCAGCAACTGCACCAAATTGCATATTTTTGCTTAATTTAGGCATCTGAATAAAGTTGTGGTGCATTTTTTTTTCCCCCTTCTTGAGCATAAGCTCCATATTCTCGCCACAATCTGTATGAGCCATAAAAGCCAATATGATATTCAATAAAAAATAACTTTTTTTTTTTTTTTAAAGATATGTTTTAGAAATGTTAAATTGTCTGAAGGTTGAATATACTGTTCCATTTATAAAAAAAAAAAAAAAAAAAAAAAATCTGACTATTGTGTCATGCCAGACTTTTAGAGGATGAGATTTGATACACTGAGGAATCATGTTCATGAATCCTGAGGTTCACACTGTTTTGGTGGAGCAGCTTGTATAAAAGTACGGAAATCTTTCAGTCTCCAATTTGTAGGCCAACCTGTCTGCAGGCATCTTGGGTTCTCTCACTGATTTAAGTAAATTAAGAAGGTCTGTGTGAAGAGTTTCATAACATAAGTCCTTTTGATTTCACATCCGTATAGTGTTTGTAGTCCTTATTCAGCAACTTGCGTTTTTAGAAACTCATTGCGCAACTTTTAGAACAAAAGAAAAATGGTCTTTTCAACTATGCCATTTTATGAAAGTACATAATCATCAGAGTGCTACAGTGGGTTTCATTTCTTTATGCAGAATATAATTTCATAATCAAATATGACCAAGACATGATGGGTTTTAATAGAATAATATGCCCTTTAAGTGAAGTCTGGAATGGCGTAGTTGGGAGTTCTGAGCACACTGATGACCAGGTGAACTCTTAAGTGAGAAACCGAGTTCTACATGTCAAGTTTCTGACTTTAAAAGTGGCATGTTGATTTAAAACATAAAAAACCTCTGATCTGTAATACAGATAAATGAGCAATATCACACAAGTGGCAGCAGGATATGGCTGTAAATCAGCCCGGCTGTGATTTGGCCATAGGCTCAACGCCGCAGGGTATACGAAAGCATCTAAACAAATTATAAAATGGGTGCTGTTTATATGTCAAATATTTGAGGTCTAAATGACTACTAAAAACTATTAAAACTACATTTTGTGATGATTTTATATATATATATATAGTGATTCATTTTCTTAATTTTGAAATCGGATGTTTTTTAACTATATAATTCTGTCTTAAGGCTGCTTCCTGACTCGAGGAATGAGTTTCCCAAGGCAGCATAATTTCAGAAAATTATATAAAGTAAATCATCTTATGACCTAAATCGCATATAACTCTTGGTTAATCAGTAGAAGTTTGTAGTTTGTATTTATTTTTTTTATGTAAAGTGAACAATCTTTGTACGGAGTACAAAATGAATCAGGTGGTATGGTAAAATGTTTGCTGTTCTTGAAGTGTTTGCTTCATAATATTTGAAACCCTGTGTGTGTGAGCCAAACAGACCTATTGTAGCATATATTCCTTAAAAAAAAAAAATCAACCTACTGAGATTCATTGGGGTTGCCTGGCATTGGCTGCTGGCACACACAGAGCAGAGGCTGAAAGAGGGTATTATTGATCTGGGCACAGGCAGATCTGAGCCTCCAGTCCTCCTCTCTCTGTTCATTGTTTTCATTAGACTGACTGAGCTTTTTGATAAGGCTTTGTGGGACACAACAACCCTTGAAAATGCACCTTTTGTAATGGTGTCTTTCCTCTGTGACTGATAGCTGTGGGGAGATGGATCTTGCTGACTCTAAAGTCTTACACTCACTATCATTCAAACTCTGACCTCTGAAAGGAAGACACGATCAACCTAAAGCATCTCAGATGTACTATAAAGGTCTCTCTGATTAATGCAATTAAAATGAATAAAATCTAAGTGATTTAAAGGGTTAGTTCTGCCAAAAATGAAAATTCTGCATTAATTACTCGCCCTCATGCTGTTCTACACCCGTAAGACCTTCGTTCATCTTCGGAAAACAAATTAGAATATTTTTGATAATCCGATGGTTCAGTGAGGCCTCCTTTGCCAGCAAGACAATTGACACTTTCAGAGAAAGCGCCCAGAGAAGTACTAAAACGTATTTAAAACAGTTCATGTGAGTACAGTGGTTCAACTGTAATATTATAAAGCGATGAGAATACTTTTTGTGCGCCAAAAAAAACAAAATAACGACAAACTAGTCATGGCCGATTTTGAAACGCTGCTTTGAAGCTTTATGAATCTTTTGATTTGAATCCCTGTTTATACCGGACGTGACTGTTACGGTTTTGCATTCTACTGTGCTGCTTTTCCTTTGGTTTTCTATATAACATGCACTAAATGGACGAGTTTGATCGTTGCACTCACGAATCACATCTTTTGCGGTGTTGAGTTCTTCCAGATAAGAGTAATACATCATTCTGAACATGACTTTTATTTGTGTACACTCTCAATAAAAACTTTGTGCTTCTATAAAATAATCGAACAGAATGCACTTTCTGCCGTCTGTCCCTGAACGGCAGCGCATCATAAACCGAACCTCAGCATATAGGCTGCTTGCCTCAGACATGAGAAATGTCTTTAGAAAGTTTGAAATATCATCTTTTAAATGAACCAATTCTAATCGAAAAACAAATACTCAGATTGTTATCCATATGAACGGTGCATTTCTCTCAATAGGCGCGTTACTGCGGAGATGAGACAGTGTTGTCTGCTTAATCTTTGCAGCTGACGCTGACTCAGAAAACGCTATTTTATTAAAGTTAATAATAATAAATTTGTGTAAACTTGCTATTTTTTCCAACAGATTTATAATCATTACTTTTGCAAGTGCTTTTCAAATTGGTGCTCTGCATTTAACCCATCCCAAGTGCGCACATACACAGCAGTGAACACACACACACACAGTGAACACAAACCCGGAGCAGTGGGCAGCTATTGCGACAGCGCCCAGGGAGCAATTGGGGGTTAGGTGCCTTGCTCAAGGGCACTGTAGTCATGGTAACAAAGGTGGAGAGATTCACAATTCCCACCTTCAATTCCTGCCGGCGTGGGAATCGAACCTGCAACCTTCTGATTACAAGCCCAACTCCCTCACCATTAGGCCACGACTACCCTGTATATTTAAGTTAATAAATTATTAATTAATGGCTTAACAACTAGTCGGATAGAAAAATTTAGTCGGTGACAGCCCTACTTAGTTGCAACCATAGACATAATAAAATACATGTATTTTATGTCTATGGTTGCAAGAACCACAACTTTTTGTAAGAAGATTGCACTTATTTTACTTGTATTCCCACACTGTCATGTTAATGTGGTATCATCAATTTCAGATAAAAACGTCCTTAAATGGCACGTCAAACTGTAATGGGCCACTCTTCATACTGCTTAGATGTCAATGCTGTTTCCATCTGAAAGCGGAAGTAACTGCTTCACATTCATGTATGACCGCACTTTCTAATGAAACTGGTTTCAGACAGACTTCCAAGGCACCATCATGTCTAATGATCTTGAACAAATTCAAATGCGCTTTAGTTGCAAGTATGTAATTGCTGTTTCTCAGTGAAAATGAAGTCATATGTTGACTAGTTTTAAGTGAGATAGCATTTTTTCCAAGAACCGCTCGCACTTTAGATGAAGTCTGCATCTTTGAAATCTGACCAGATAAAGATGTCTCAGTAGACAGGATGTTGTGTATTTATTGCATTCAGACATGCCTTAATTCTTTCTCGAATTGTGTAAAATTTCTAGTGATAAGCATCTACAGGATGTTAAGTCACACTGTAGGGAGTTGATTGTAGATTTAGAATTTTACTCCTCAAAACGACATTCATGAGAACGAGGATTCAAAGATGCAGGGAAATATTGTGGAGCAGAACAAAAACCTGACTGGAGGACATTAGGAGCTGGACTTAATGTGAAGAAGTCTGTGTTGACAGCATTAGTTTAAGGTGTTCTGAGCACTGTGTTTTATCTAGTAGCTTATTAAATGTAGTAAGTTTGACAAAATGTTGTGCAAGTATAAAATGAGTCTTAAAGTGACAATTACATTAAGACTTAAGTTTGTGTGCAACACTAAAAGGAACCTACCCAAGGGAAGTAACTTCATGAGAACTACACATGCGGTGAGACATTTGCATCATGTAAATAAGGGCTTTCTTATGATTCCTTGATTAAATTTTAAAAAATGTTTGTTTTGCAATTTACCTGTGCCGATTGACCGTAAAAAATAATGGAAGTGGCGTATTCCACGGAGGAGAATCCGTGAACCTCATTATTACACCTTTTTCTAAGGCTGACAATGTTTTAAAACCATTTAATTATTTACATGCATGCAGGTTACGCTTTTCTTCCAGCATTTCAGAGCGTCTCTGTAGCTCTGTCAATGATCTCCATCTCTGCATATAACGTTAAATGCAAAGGATTTGATGTGTGACTACAGCAATTGCCAGGCCGCTCTGCAGGCATTTGTTATACGCAATGTACCAAAAAGTTGATTGTTTATAATATTATGTATATTACATTATGTATTTTAAGTCTTCAAGAAAACCACAGGATTACTTGTTTTTTTTTTTGTTTGTTGTTTGTTTTGCTTTTTTTTTTTTTTTTTACACTTTTTGAACCCCTCGTTGTGAATTCAAAGTTATTTTAAAGGCTATCGTTTACTTGGGTCTGTTATTACCTCCAAAAAAAAGAGAGAATCCATTGATTAATCATCAAAATAATTGACCGATTATTCTATTACAAAAACAATCATTAATGACAGCCATAATTTAAATCATGTTACTCGTGGTACATTTACATACACGCCTAATTTAATAATGTAGGTGGATGATTTTGGAAGTATTTCCTTTGTCAGTGTCTTATGGACTTGTTAGTGTATTCTGTGCAGACTTAGACTGGAAAGCCAAAGTAATTGTTTGGTGACTTATGACTTGGTAAAATAACCACTTTGGGATTTACAAATTGAGTTGTCTTGAATTTAAGGCTGATGTAACAATGGCACGACATTACTTTGAAATGGCAGCTCTGCGACACCACCTTTTCTCTCCTAAATGAAGTCCTGTTTGGTTCCTATTATGCTGCCAGCATAATAGAAACAACTTTGTTAGAAAAAATCTGACATCAGTGTAAAAAAAGCATGAAAGAGAACTGTTCTCTTTGTATTCCTGGATCTTGCATGCAGTGTTACAGTAAAAACCTCTTCTTTTTTTTTTTTTTTTTTTTTTTTTTTTGGTGGACAACTTAATGAAGACATTTGATCTTTTGTGTAAATGTTTATCTTTGTAAATATCATGATCCGTGTCATTTTATTAGATTTGTATCATAACTTGTGGTTGACAGATTTCAAGATGCAGCATTTTTAATCACTGCATCTCGAGCTCCTTGTGTACTGAATGTGTGTAGCACGGTCCTTGTTCATTGGCGCATACTGTCCATACGTTCAATTTGCGGTTTGATAATCATTCAGAGGCACAATTAATTATGCAGCATGTTTTGAATGAGTGGCATTAAAGTACATAAGAAATTTATTTGTGTGGTTTTCTGGATTCTGTTCTGCTCAGGTGGCAGGGATCTGTAGAGCTGTGAAGCACCATTTTTATTTCAATGGAAAATGATATTCTGTTTCACTCCTTAAAGCGACATCTTCCTCATATGGGGTATCTAATTTTTGCTTTTCTTTCCTTAAACAGGTACAATGGTTCACTCCCCAATGGAGACAGAGGGCGAAGGAAAAGCCGGTTTGCCCTTTACAAGAGAGCCAAAGCCAACGGTGTCAAACCCAGTACTGTACACATCCTTAACACGCCACAAGCCAGCAAGGTACTATTATATAAAACCTGTTTTTTTTTTTTTTTTCAGATAAATACCGTAACTAAGTTTTATATATATTTTGATGGTTTAAGCGAAGTTGTAGTCATTAAAAACAAATCTCCTGGACATTACTTTTGGTCACTACTGTATGTTTGGTGTGGTTAGTGCCACAATGCTCTTTTTAGTGCCTTTTAAGACCCTGCTTACTGTGGACTGATCGGCTCAAATCATCACTAGTGTTAGATTCTAAAGTGTGCATATGATGGACACTTTACTATCCCATGAGCCCACAGGAGAAGATTTGTGAATGTCACTGAAGCTACGCAATCGACCCTGGTAGGTCACATGATAATGACAGCATGGCGAATGTAGTAAATCTGAATTGCATTCATACTACACACACCAGTACTAGATAGAATTTACCTTTTTTAGCCATCGTGAAGTAATTACTTGTTGAAAATATTTACTTACCCAAGAGAGAATGCAATTTCAGACGCAGCCCTAGTCTTAACACTTAAGAACCTTTTTGTGACTCACACTTTTTCTTAAATCTAGGAATAAGTGTAAAAATGTCATTCTTTCAAATTCTTACTTGTTTGATGGTTTTATTTGTGTATTTTGCAACCTCTGACATTTGTATTCTGAAGTAATTAGTCCATGAAAAGGAATCAGGAGGTATCAGATTTTTTTTTTTTTCGTTCTCACTCCCACCCCAATAATATACTATTATAAATAATCTGACATTAATGGCACAACCGAATGCTTTGCCTTTTTGAATGTGTGGCCTTCCAGTTTATATTTTACAGCAAGGGTGTGTCAACTCATTTTAGAATTGTAGGCCATGGAGAAAGGTTAGCTTGGGGGGCTGCTTTTTTATTTTTTTTTTTGTTTGTTTGTTTCTTAAACCATGCCATACCCATGCAAGCGCATGATCAACACGTGCTCTTTCTGAGCTTGGGAAGTACTTTATGCAACTTTTTGCAATAACAATACGTGGAACTTGAAATTAATTCTTTCCAGCTCTAGACAGCTGAGAGAAGTTATGGAGTATGTTGGAATGTTGCGCAATGCAATGTTTCATTAAGAAGCATTGTGACTTTTAGTTACTTCACACCATTTGCTACAATAGAATATTCAACCCCAACTTTTAAATTATCTGCTTTCTCCTGGAATATTCTTCAGAGATTTTCAGGGTGGGGTTGAGTTGTAAAAACGTTTACTGTCATTCAGAGCAGCCACTACCACTAAACAAATCCGTGCTGATTTGTTCAACTCGGCCATCTCCAGATGTTATTGTGAAATACATGGAGCTGGATCAGAGACTGTGCTTCCCTCTGATACTTAAAATTTTATGGGTGACGTAGTGTTTGATATTTGTTTGAATGCTTTGAGCAGCCAAACCACAACTTTCAAGTCCAGCCCACATTACTTCAACTCCAAAGGTGGTATTATAGTGGTAGTATTTAGATTGTAACTTCCATCTCATTGACTTAACTTGAACATGTGATTTTGATGTGGTTGGTGACTCCTGGGATTGCTGATGACTGCTTTTTTGCCTCTGTTCCAGTCAGCTGTAGGCACACTGCCAACAGCCAGCATTGTCTGAGGAGATCTTTCTCAATGATGGCTGCTTCATTACAGCATGAAAAGATTTTGATCTTGTTTGGAGGTTCTTATGTTACAAAACACCCCCCCCCCCCACACACGCCTCCAAAAAAGTTATTTGATTTGTTTATTCGTGTTTTGCATGATGACTATTACAAAGTATCTTTAACAGGTCATTAAAAACAAGTTTAGGCTTGTTCACACTCCTGTCAACTGGATCTGGGCCAAATTTTGTGCTGATATCTCAAAGCAGTTAAAAATTATGATGTTTGGTAGCCTTTATCAAAAGTCCAAAAACCTTTCCAAACATGTCATCCAGGTGACTTTTACACATGCAAGTAGTTCTGTTCAGTAAAACGAAGTATAAAAATATTTATTATATAGAATAACAAATAATAAGATCTTGGAATGGAGACTACCTGCTCTAAATAAAAATTTAATTTACTGTTCCTCAAAGTTACAAAGCCGAACATGCTAAAGCCTCATCTGTATCCTGTGGAAAAAGTCACTGACACGCATGTAAAGTTTTACAAATTACAATCTGTTTGAGATTGGCCAAATTATGTGACTACCGATTGAGTCATTGAATGTGAAAAAAAATAAAATCATCACAATGTACTTTTTATTGCGTTCAATACCTTCTAAATCAATTAAAAAGTTAAAACTAATTAAAGGCAAACTGCTTTGTTATGCTTGGAGTATAACAATTATTTGGGAGTTATTCGCTATATCAGTAAGCACTGTTTCTGATCTCCCTGAAATGGATCTATTGGTACTCTGAGTTTTCTTCTGGGGGGCAAAAAACACCTACAATATCCCTCATTTAAATATTCCTGCCCAAGGCATACGCAGAATAGAGGCTGGGACGCCAACCCGACATCGGACTAGTGGCAACGAAAGCCAACAGTGTTGTTGCCTCATGTTGGTGAAAAAATGTGTGCTTGAACACGCAGAAAGAACTTCAACCAACGGTCAACTAGCACGCGCGTTCTGCGCCTGCTTATAACGGAGATAACCGTCTATTGAAGCAGATCTGTTTGTCAATATTCACCAAAAAGGAAAAGCGAAACGAAGACTGCATGTATACAAACCATACACAAATCAGCGCTTACTTACCGTGTTGAATATCAATCATGCTGATCACGTTCTTTATTTCCACACATATATAATTTTTATAAGGTTTAAAATTACAATGTAAATTTTCCCATTTAGTGACCTTTTAAAAAAAGTTATATATAGAGGACGGCCAACTTGAAGGAGGTCACCTACAAGTGGCCAATTGTTCATTGTGCTTGTTCGGTCCAACAGAGCAGAACCCTAAAGCTACATTAGGTCACAGGCTGAGAATAGCCATGGCATTGTGCCACCTTACATCCATTATCCTTCTTAACTACTCAATCTTTACCTACCTGATTCTAGCAGGGCTCTATGGTTCTCAAGTTTTCTGTCTCTGTGTTCAAAAGGATATTAGTGCTGGTTAAAAACACACGGTCTTGCATTATTTTTAGTTTAAATTTTAAGATAAAAATAATAAAGGAAATGGAATTTACTGCAACTATACAATATGACAACATCATCGATATTGTAGCAAATGGAGTAGTCTTAAGTTTCATTCATAAAGTTGTATACCAATAGAACATGTTTTATACCAAAAACTAACGTAAAATAAAACCCTGTTATTGCCTGTATTACCGTAAAAGTTGGCAAGTCTTTGAAGTACGACTTTCTTGCTTTCTCAGTTGACTGAAGGTGTGGAAAAACAGCCAATCGCAGTGCGGAACATAACCATTCGCAAGCTTTGATAGGGTCACATGCACCTGAATCTATTTTTCCAGTCACACAATTTTGCAAATGTGACTAAAGTCACACTGTAGAGCCCTGTTTAGTTATGTTAAAATTTGGGCTTTTTTGGTGTCATTTAACAAAAGAATGTGATATATTTGTGCTATGTTTGTTTTACTCAAAGACCCAGGCTCCGTAATTGAAGTCCCATGAACGCAAAGAATGTTTTCTTTTCGCCATGAAATTCGCTGGCATGCTGTATTTTGGGAAGTTTTGTTACTGTTGGCTGCTTATTATCCATCCGCAGTGCCTCGTCAGAGCTGAAAATAGCCCAGCGCAGAGTCATCTGTGAATCACGCTGTTCTTTGGGGTCACAGTGCTCTGAGGTGAAAGGCCTTCCATGTCTCCAGGCGTCGGTCCGAAAGGGTTAACTATAAAACGACCAGTTCTCCAGCAGTGACACAAGTGCAGCTGCATCATTGTAATGTTAAAGTTGAACAAAGAACAGGCTCTGCGATTACTCAGAGCACCAGCGGACTCCTTTCAGATAATGGGTCACAAAATGTCACTAAACTATTCCAGGAACAATATGTGATTGTTCATGGATGTATCTGAGGTTTTTATTTATTTATTTTTTTTTCAGAGGTTAGTTTTGTTGCCCCTTGCACTGTGGGTTGTTCAGTGCTGATGGAGGGTACAGTCGAATTGGATCCTGTGGCTTGAGGTTGGTGGCCGCAGCGTCTCATCATGTGTTTACAACAAATGCGAGGCCCAAGCTGCTCTGGCGTCTCACAGATGGAGCTGCTTCATATACACTGTTGCCCAACGGGTGCGGCTCCACTACGTCTATTGTTTGGGGTGGTTTTTTTTTGGTAGCTTTTGTGGCCCACTGTAAAACAGCAGTGGGAGGTGGGGGATGGATCACCGGATTGACCCCCTGTTGTGACCTGGCAGTGAGCGTGGAGAGCTGCCTAATGTTTCACCCTCAAGCCTCTTTGTTCCACTTTACTATGGGCACAAATATGCCACCAACAATAACGTCCCAAATTTTAAACTGGAAGCCGGTCATACACCCCAAACTATGAGTCCCATCACAACATAATTGATAGAGCTTTGGTCTAAGGCTGGGTGGATTAGATAAAAAAAAATTAACACTATTCTGACATTTTCCCTTTTGGCAATACTCAGTATATCTGTACTTGTTTGTTCTGAAATGGCTAAAAAGGCAGAATGTCTTTTGAATCCATAACTGTGATCAGACGGCTGTCTACCACAGCCAGTTGTATAACCTTATTAATACAAATAATGCATTAATCATCCATTTAAAATTAGTATTTTTTTTTTTTTTAACTAACATAGGGAAGACGATTTGGTTTTGTTTAATATGCTTCAGCATAATGCATTAGTGGGGAGTGGGGGACTTGCCAGCCAATCTGATTTCTTCCTGGACAGTTTTATCTTTTTTTTTTTTTTTATGTAGATGCTTTGTTCTGTACATGTTTCTTTTAACTTGCTTATAGTGTTACATTTTATTCATGAAATATATAATATTCAATAATAATTACAAAGGCAAAATATGAGAACTCTCTTGTAATTTACGCATTGGAGAAAACGTATACAAAGTAATAAATCGTCCAGCCAGCCTCATTCATATTTGTTACTCAGCTGCCGATTCTGCATGTCTGCACCTGACTGAGCTACAAATGCTACACTCCACTTAGGGCCAATCTGTTAGGGCTTTCTCATATTTAAAGAATCCATTACATTTACTGAAGAAAAAAAAATCACAGGAAAAAAATCTCATTTCAGTTGCGTACTTGCTTACTGCTTACATATTTGAAGCAACTTGGTTGCTGTTAAAGGCACTATGTATGATTTTTTTTTTTTTTGTTGCTGAAAATATCCAAAAAGTACTAGAACAATTTTATATATTTTCTTGACTTGTCTACTTGCATTATCGCAAACACTTCCAACAAATGTTTAAATCCAGAGAAATCAGCAATTTTGACCAAAACAATGACCATGCCATTGCGTCTTCTGTCAGTAACCATCATATCCTCTCTACCCAGTTTTACTGGTATTGATCTAGATTACTACAAAGTGCATAACTTTAAACGCACTCAAATGTATTTAGTGTGATTGTTAAAACAGCGTTGTGTTCGGCCGACGGCAGCAAAAGAATATTAAAAGCTCTGTTGGACTCGATCGGTGTGCATCGCAGGTGTCTATCATTAGCTTTTGCTCCAGAGGCCTCATCCTGCTCCCACGGCCACTGTAACGTTAGCAAAACTTTGATGCATAAGCTCATCCATGAACATGATTTTTGACCGAGTCCGTCTGATTACTTTCCCTCAGCTGTGGTTAAGACTACAACGCCCATGATTCCATGCTCATTCACCGCGTTTTTAAGCTATACCTTTTGTTTTGAGTAAGTGACAAAAGGTTCCAAGTGGTGAAAATTACATATTGTGCCTTTTTAAGATAAAAATGTGTGCAGCACTTTCAATTCATAACATTTTAAAGAATAAAACTGTAAAATGGAAATTATGCTTTGGGGAAAATGTGCAAAGCATTTTATATGCGTAAACATATTTCGGATCCTGTCTACATTTTAATCCCTTCATGAAGTTCATTTAAAGAACTGAAATTGTGGAAAGGAATCAAACTGTTAATATATCTGCCTTAACTCTTACACTTGTGAACTCTTAAAGAGTGAGCTCAACTGTTGTTTGTTTGTTTTTTAGTAAAGTTGCATAAAGAGCATTTACATGAGATCGAATTTCATCTTTGTTGCTGAACAAAAATCAATTTGAATTTTGAACACTTTGTTTTAGGATTAGAAAATATATACAGACTCGGCCAGCATCATTATTGAGTCTGGGATATAATAAGGCATATGTGGGGCGTGAAATTTTGGCTTTCAGTATGCATATGTGAACTGCTTGTGACCTCCCCAGTGTTACTGAGAACCGTGTTATGTGCACTCACTGTCCACTATTCATAAACCAAGCACAGGACTTTTAAATTCAGCAATGCATTAGGTAGTGCTGCACAGAAACGAACCACCTTCCTCTCTTGGCTGTGTTTTTCCATTGTTGCACACTAGTATAGTAACCATGACCCAGTTTCCACTCCCTCTTGAGCACACGTGATAGAGATGTGGGTAATTTGGAAATCACAGATTAGAGGAGAGAAAGGGTGAATCAGGAATCGAGAAATAAGCATGCTGGGAAATTGGCTGTATTTAAACTCTACAGCACTGTGGTTTGTCTCAAGCCTCCAGAATAGTGTTCACACACACTCTGCCTTGAAGTGAACTCAATCCATATCATGCATGCATATCTGTGATGCCTAATGTTTTCAAGTAGAAATGACAAAGAATAGATCTCAAACCATACTATTTCATTTAGTTAGTCATGTGATGCTTGCTCTTCTTACACTCTTGGCTTGAATCAAGTATGATTTATTTATAACAAGCCACATATGACAGCTGTCTCTGTAATAAATGTTTGATGGGGTGTGTTTCGCAGACAGTAAAACACTCAAATTGTTCATGTCTGTTACAGGGGTGTTTTTGGTTTTGGACGAACTTTAAACATTTACAAAGGTCAGAGTTATTAGTAGTGCTGCTTGCTAACCTTTTCCGTTTTGGAGGGTAAAGGGCATATAAGAGGAATCACTTGAGGCCATATCAAAAAAAAAATCCTTGAGCAAGTTTGAAAAATGGATATTGAATAAAAGAATAGCCATTTATTATGCTGTTTTTGCCCTTTTAGTCACGTCCTCTGTACCTATATTTGAACCTGTAACTATTTAAACAATGCATTGAATTGTCAAATAATCACTTTTCTCAGAATATAAAGTTTACTGATTTTATTAACGCCACAAACAACCTTGATAACTAATAAGTGAACGATCTATTAGCTAGATTTTGACTGCTAAATTAATGAGCCTCAAGTTGTTTTACCTGATGCTTGTAGCAACTTGGCAAGCGCATTATCACTCTAAACACCTTTTTTTTTTTTTTTTGCAGCAAACCTTTCACAAACTTACATTTTCAGGAAGTGTGAAATTCCAGTAACGTGTTTGGAAAAAAATGAAACCATTCTGTGTGCCACTGTATTACACGAGTTGTTATATGTTGAAGCGGGAAACTCTCCCTGACAGATGCTTTTGTTGTGTTGTGACAGGCAGTGAACTGTAAGGGCCAGCACAGCATCTCCTACACGCTGTCCAGAAACCAGACGGTGGTGGTGGAGTACAGCCATGACAAAGACACAGACATGTTCCAGGTACTGTTCTGCAAAAACAAACAAGCGCCAAAAAACACTTTGAAATATCTTCTCCTCTGTTCAGTTGAGCATAAATTCAGTGTCTGCTTGTTGACTGCGAGTTGGCAAACCTCTCTCTCCAACGTCAATGTGTCTGACCTCCACCACAGCTAATCAAGATCTGTGATATGGGACAGTTATATCAGAGCCCCAAGACACGTGCTCGGATACATGGTTGCGTATGTGTGCTTGGTTTTTGGGGTCTGGTCTGTGCACGAGGGATCAAGTCATACTGATTGTCGTAAATGAGAAGAAAAGAAAAAAAACAGGAACCAGCAACAGGGACAAAAATTCTCTCTATAAAAAGGAAATAAAATGGAGACCATTGCATCTTTATTTCCGTACTTCAGTAGAAGTATTTATATACAGGATTTAGTGCACTAAGCACCTCTCTATTCTTGGGAATTTCCATCCCACTTTTAAAACCAAAATGGGCTCTTCAAACAAGCCCCGGCACATGCATGACTCCTTTTCATCCTGTTTACTTTTAAGACAAAATGGTGTAGGGACAGTAATTGTCACTTGGCTCAACCTTACAAAACCATTCCTAAAGCAGTAAGTTGTTTTTGCACTTCATTTTAACTTGATATTTCTGACACACCTGAAGATGTACTGATGTACTTTTCACAAAATGTAATGGAGATCTCTGGTGTCCCCAGAATGTTTGAAGTTTCAGCTCAAAATACCACACAGATTATTTATTGCAGCATGTCAAATTTGCCCCTTTTGGATGCGAGCGAAAACAGTTTTTGTTTGTGTCCCTTTAAATGCAAATGAGCTGCTGTTTCCGGCTCCTTTTCAGAAGAGGGCTGAGCTTTAACAGCTCCCACTTCATTTGCTCAACAACAACAAAGCTGGAGTATCTCACGCAGCCAAAACGATGATTGTCAGTAACGTGTTCAGCCTTACATTGTTCAAACCGGACACTGATGGGGAGACTCAGGAAGAAGTAACAAATTTTCGAATGAAGCTGTACATTTTTGAATGGTTGATGCAACAGCGTTAATCATAATGTTAACAGCAACATTACAGCATTTAAAAAAAAAATTAAAATCATAATCAAGAACCCCTTTTAAAATAGAAATGGCTATTTTAAAATTGCTTGTTAGAGTTTTTTTTTTTTGTCAAATAAATGCAGCCTTGGTGACCATTTTCAAAAACATTACTGTTCAAAAGCTTGGTGTTAAGATTGTGTATATTTAAAAAAAAAACAAAATGTTGATTACGATGATAACCGTAATAATAATAATTGTTATTATAATTAAAAAATAGCTTTTTGCTAATATTGTTCTTTCATGACCTGGAATATAATTTATCAAAATATTGTGTACTCATTGCAAACACCTGTCTAAGTCATACGATGTTGCTGAGAAACTTAATGCCTCTTCTTGCGTATCTTAGATCGGACGATCGACGGAGGGCCCTATTGACTTTGTGGTGACTGACACTGTGTCAGGAGGTGGGGACGGTGAGGACACGCCCATCACACAAAGCACCATCTCCCGCTTTGCCTGCCGGGTGGTGTGTGAACGTAACCCACCCTACACGGCGCGCATCTACGCTGCAGGCTTTGATTCTTCCAAGAATATATTTCTCGGAGTAAGTGTGTTCTCTAGCCTGGTCTTTACATGGAATTGTCTGTGGGATACATTTCTCGTCAGAGTTACAAGAAGCTTTATTAAGCTTTTATTTATACATGTTTGTGTATGCGCTGTCTTGGGAAGTATCCCCTTCTGCTGATCCAGTGGAACTGATCTAAACTTACCTGGTAAATATAGGTGTGTCCGGCTAACTGGAACGACTCACCCATGTGTAACTAAAAAGAGAGTGTGCACATTTTTGTTTATGTATAGTAATTAAGTCTCTCTCTGTAGGAGAAAGCAGCCAAATGGAAGAATCCAGATGGTCACATGGACGGGCTGACAACCAATGGTGTGCTAGTCATGCACCCACGGGGCGGGTTCACAGAGGAGTCCAAGCCTGGTGTGTGGAGGGAGATATCAGTGTGTGGAGATGTTTACACACTAAGAGAAACACGGTCTGCTCAAACTCGAGGCAAACTGGTTAGTGCGTCAGCTGCATCTGCTCGATTTAGTTGACAATGAAGCCAGTCTCATTCAGTCGTTAGTTCACTCACAATTCTTTTTACGGTTTTGATGTAAATTGAAGCTCAACTTTAAAGGGATACTCCACCCAAAAATGAAAACTCTCATTTACTTGCCATCCCAGATGTATATGACTTTTTTTCTTCAAATGAACACACAGATGGATTCTTTTTCTAAAAATCTGTTTGGAGTACATGTAATGCAATTGGATTGAACCATCAAAGTTGATGGTTTGTTGTTTTGTGTGGATTTTGAAACATTGACTTTGAGGCTTCAATCCACTTGCATTGTATGGATTATTTTTCAAAAAATCTGTGTACATCTGAAGAAGGAAAAATGTAGTATTTCTCATTGCAGTGAGGATACTAGGATTGCAAGGTGTACTGTTTCAAATCATGTTAAGTATGACCCCCTGACTATTAAAAAGGTTCCTATCACCATGCCGGGACTAGGACATTCTAGCTGTTAAAGATGGACCGTTTTGGTTTCTTTTAGCTAAATTAATTCAAGTCATTTAGAGCTGTACTATATAAGCGCCAACAGTATGTTTGAGTCTTTGAACCTGTAGCTCCTCCTTGCGGACAAATTGGGTACTGCACTCTACAATGTTACCATAACACAGCAAATGTTTTGTTAATGAACACATTGCTAAAGGTAATTTTTAACTCCAATATCCATGTGGTTTAATTGAATCACTTAATGTTTACTTGAGAAATAAAGAGAAGTTGTAACAAGTTACAAGCAATAGAAAACACAAGCACACAAATTAAACTGTGCTTGATGTTTATCAGGCGTCTACTAGCCGTATCTAATACGTTTTTTACAAACTGAACAACAATATTCATCCATCCATCAAGCCCGCTTGTCTTTTGTAGGGTTGTGAGAATGCTGCTGTGGATACTGATGCAAAATTTAATCTCTCCATTTGACCCATGCTGCATGTTATTTGTGGGGAAAACCCACAGGGAGAACATGCAAACTCCATACAGATAGCACTTTTTTTTTTCACTGACATGATTCAGGAATGCTTGTAAAGAGTGCATTGCTCAGATGTTTGTTTTATGTGCTGCTCAGGTGGAGAGTGAGAGTAATGTACTGCAGGATGGCTCTCTGGTTGACCTGTGCGGAGCCACACTGCTCTGGCGCACAGCCGACGGCCTTTTCCACACCCCTACTCAGAAGCACCTGGAAGCCTTGCGGCAAGAGCTGAACGCAGCCCGGCCTCAGTGCCCCGTGGGTCTCAACACCCTGGCATTTCCCAGCATGCAGCGCTGCAGCCGTGCCCTGTCCAACGTACCCACCCAGGAGGACAAACAGCCTTGGGTCTACCTTGCCTGTGGCCACGTTCACGGCTATCACGACTGGGGCCACCGTTCCGAACGAGACCCCAATGCCCAAAGAGAGTGTCCCATGTGCAGAACCGTGGGCCCCTATGTTCCTCTCTGGCTCGGATGTGAACCGGCCTTTTACGTAGATACTGGCGCGCCGACTCATGCCTTTGTACCTTGTGGCCACGTGTGCTCTGAAAAGTCAGCCCGATATTGGGCGGAGATTCCTTTACCGCACGGAACCCATGCTTTCCATGCTGCCTGCCCCTTTTGTGCTACTCAACTCAATCTGATGCAAAAGTGGGCCAAGCTTATCTTCCAGGGGCCTGTAGACTGAACGCATGGAGGAGGTTAAAATGAACTGGTGGACAGTGGATTATTATATATTTGAAGTGGAATCCATTATGCTGAAGGACCGTTGGTAGAAGGCACAAAATAAGGATTGATTGATACTGCAAGCTGTGAAGCTGCCCTTGAAATGCTTATGCTGGAGAGCAGGTTTTTGCTCAGATGACATGGTGAATGACAGGTGTCATCCTGATTTCCTGATAGTTATTTTATCTACCAACCTACTAGATGTCAATTCACACCCAGCATTACCACATCACTCAGGAGATTTAATACATTTATATATAGGATTCTCGGCTTTAGATTCGAGGTGCTTCATTTGGTTCTTGATGATCATCCTTCCTGTGGAGTTTTGTTGCTTTAATAATCCTCCCGGTGAATTCCAAAGAACTTGATTATCTGGTTCTAGTGTGTCGAGTTGGAAATAAACTCTGTAGGATTGTCTGAAACCCAGAAGCAGGATCCATTATTTTAAGTACTTCAATGTGTGGGAACTCCCAGAGGTCAGAACCTCATATCCCGAATTCCACTGAGGGCTTCTACAAGGATCCACTTGTTGGAGCAGTGATTTGGGAATTGCAATACTAATGGTGTTTTCCAAAGATAAAAGGGTCTTTTATATTTTAGTTTGTTTGATTTTATCCTTTACATGAAGAGCTACCAACATAACACTCAGAAAGGATTCTGCAGGAATACTGATCAGCCACAGTGGACGCTTCGTTTTTCAAATGGATTGTGTAAAATGGAATTAGAGTGACTTGTCATGTTTAGCCTAGTCCTCCATGTTCACATACTTCAGTGATCTCAAGTATTTGGAAACTAACACATTTTTTTTTTTTTTTGTATGTCTCAATGGTTGAAGATTGTAAGCTTTGATGTAAAGGTATTTTTATTCACACCGGGGAAACCGGTAACAAAATTAACAAAGGATGTTGCCAAATAGTTTGTAACTAAAAAGAATCGTTCCTGGTGTCAATTTTACCACTTCTTGAAAAGCGTGTTACAAATATATTAGTAATGTTCATTGCGTGCCTCCCCCCCCACCCCTCATTTTCCACATGTTGATTTTGCTCTACAATCAACGTGGATGTGAAAATTGTGGCCTGTTCTGCAGTCAGCATCTGGACTTTTCCCAAATGTGGAAATTCATCAAATTGAGATTGAAAATGATGATGGTAGAGGTTTATTACGCACAGGAGCCATGAGACTGTGATCGCTTGGTAACCGTTTCTTACTGTTCAAAATTCATTCTACTTCAACTGTTTTATAAGCTTATGAGATTAAAATGACTTATTCCACTATTTTCCTAAAATTTATACAAAGATGGTTTCTTAAAACTAAAGAGATTTTTACAGGGGTGTGAATTTTTTTTTTTTTTTGGCACACTGAAGGGGTTTTTTTTCTTTTTAAACTGTTGCGTTTTATAAAGCCTTGTTTTTACTCACTGAAAAGTATTTTACTACACAAAAGCCCATGTACAGTTTTTGTTTAAAAAGATACTAATATATTTATTCAAGTATGTACTTTATGTCTGTATGAATGTATCCGCCTGAACAACATCTGGTCATCATTCATCGAAGTGCATGCTTCATACTTGGCCTGCATACAGTTGGTAGTCATCATTTCTTTGATTGCTCAAGCCTTCTGGTCATGTTTTGTTTTTGCAAAATAACCCAAGATTTCTACCACACTCATGTTACTTTCACACCCAGGATGAACACTGTAAAACGTCACCTTTGATTTCATTTGTAAATGAATTTTTGAAATGTTCTCTTGTCTCTTTTTATATATAAATACAAACTTTTATTTGTTTGGATATCAAAGCAGTGGTGTAAACGCTGTGTGTGATAAGCATACATTTAGAGTTATGTTCCTTTGTGCGGATATTGTTTTCTTCAACAATATCATTATGATATCATCTCACCAAAAGCAGAATGAACTGGGAATGGGAAGTTTATTTACTTAAAGCCACTGTTTATTGATAATGATGCTGATATGAAGCTCGTCCATGTAGCATTAAAGATGGGGTAGGCGATTTCGGAGAGGCTAGCTCCCTTCACAGCGCTCGCCAAAGCTGCCACTCCTCAAACACATGAACTTACATAGCCAGAGCAGAGTCTGCAAAGTGTCACAAGAGACAGTGTTTAATTTTCTCATGTCTCAAAGCACATAACATAATAATAATGAACTTGCAGAGCTCTAGTTGTACCTCCTGACTGCTGTAGATTCATTTCGGCATTGATAGTGTTGACATAGAAATACGTAAATTCGAGTCTGAATTTCGGCGTGAACCGCTCTGGGTAAAACATAGCTGGTTGTCATCTTGTAAGTACGGTTACGATGACGTGAACTCAGCCTAAGCTTGTTGTTTGGGTTCAGGTGGAACCGTAAAAGCCGGCTGCTGCTTGTTTGAGGCGTTTGGTGACTGTCCACAACTCTCATGGAGCGCGCCGATGACGTGTGCACGGACGTATGGAAATGCATATGTTGACAGGCAGGTTGGACACAGGACCGAATGCAATGATTGAACTTTTTTTTTTGGCCCCAAGACTTCCACAGAAGACAGATGTACATTTTTTTTTTTTTAATAATTAGACCACTTTTATTATTGATTGCTATCAGGATGCAAAGAGTTTCAACCAGTTTAACAAAAGTTGTTTTTAAAAACACTGCCTACCCTACCTTTAACCTAAATAAGGCCAAACATTTTGTTTTTGTTTGTTAATGTCAAATTTTCTGAAAAAAAAAAAGTTTTGTCATTTCAAATTCCAGGAAGCACAATTTGTTTAAGAAATGGTGAATTTCAGCAAAATTAGGCACAATAAACATTACATTAGAACGCTTTATTGTTTTGATTTTAACTTCAGAACAAATATAGTGTCGAACTGCAAGCATGACTGTTCAGTACAGAACAGAACACTTGAACATTGTGAAAGAAGCATTACATAAACTGAGGCTGTCAGTTACGGCCATTCTTAATGATTTTAATTTATTTTTTAAACTGGGTTTCGGTCTTGGCCACAGGGATGTTAGAACTTAAAAAGTAGTTCATCGTGCAATTACTTTGCATTAATACGGTCCATTGTATGCTTGGGGGAAAAAAATGTAGCTAAAGGGCATTTCTCTTTACAAGAACAGATTTAGGGGCCATTTCAACTAAAAGCAGACAACTTTTTATGTGTTTTGGCTCTTCGTTTACTCACTGTTTTGGGGGCCTGAAAATACAAAGTTTTGAAAACAGGTTTTAAAGTGCAAGTTGTTGAAAGCGGTGATGTCATGCGTATTACGTTCAGTCTATAGGCGTGTATTCTGCAGCATTCTGCCATAAAATATTTAGCACTGTGCGGCAATATTTTCTGTACATCAAAGTTTAGGGGAGTACTTGCTAATGAGCTTCCACATTGATTTCAGGCCTATAAAGAGCATCTTTGTGCTTCCTCCTATCTCTTTCTTCACTTGCTCTTGCATTACATCATCAATCCCATTATAAAGTTAAAAATTTAGAATTTAGTTCCTATCAAAATGATGAACTTTTTGAAGATAACACTCAACAGATTGGCTGCTAACAACAAAAAATATCACTAGAGATCTGATGTTGTGAGATATGAAAATTTGTAAAGATGATGAAAAGTAAGATTATTATTTTTTTTTTTTAAACGCTAACTATGGAAGGGGATTAGGGCCAAGTAATGTAAAAATAAAACCATCTCCAGATTAAAGTCATCATAATGGAAAATTAAACTGGCAGTTATTCGAGAAAAAAAAAAGTAGAAATACAATGTTGAGAATGAAGTCTTCGCATTTTAAGAAAAAAAAAACGATAAATTTCGAGAAAAAAAAGTAGAAATAAAATGTAGAGAATAAACTTGTTTTGAGATGAAAAACTCATTGAATAACTGCATTTACCTCAGAAATGCCATTCAATGTCCACAGCTTGTTAGTTCGTTAGAGAAATGAACTCTTTCGCTATATATATGCACTATATTAGCCAAAATATTATTGTACTTATTACTGTATTTTACTTAACCTGTGTTTATATTTAATGAATGTTTAAATAAATCTGTCACGAAAACAAGTTATGACAGCCACTGTGTAAATGGATATATTTTAACATCGAATTGGAGTATAAACCGATTTAGAAGTTGCAAAAACTGCTTTATATGCATGTTTAGCATAGATTATTTTTCCTTAAGAAAATTAATAATTGATTTTTTTAAAGATGGATACAATTTGTTCAGTAAAACAGTTTAATAAAAAAAAGGGGGGGAAAGCAATTTTGTTTAGTTTTCTCCCTCCTGCTGTACCGAATCAGTACCGAACCGCGGCTTCAATACCGAGGTACCGTTACACTCCTATTGTTTACTGAATCTCAATGGCTAACAGCATCCACTTCATTCACATTTCTTTTTTGAAGTTGCTGTATGTAATTATTACTCACAGCCGCCAGAGGGTGCTGTTATCTTAACTAAACTGGAAATATCACACCACCTTTTTGTGAGCTAGATAGGCCAACTGCAGAAAAATTCTGAATGTATTTAATGGTGACTACATATAACATAAATATAAATTACAACGCATTTTAGAACACAACGTATTTATTACTTTTAACCAAATAATGCATCCTATTTGTGAAGGGAACAGAACAAAGTCGAACCATTTTAAAGCAGAAAGTATAAATTTATATTGTTTTTTGTTTTGTTTGTTTGTTTACATCAACACTGGTTCGTCTGCAGCAGTGCATGTTTCCCGTTTAAAAAAATGCACTAAAATCACAGTGTGAAAGAGCTTCGAATAATGGCATCCGCATTCTCCATCAAACAGTGATGACATATTCGTCCCTTTCATACGCGCTCTCTCTGCAAATAAGGGCATATAAAAGGATTTAGATTTTCAGCATGCCATTTAGCTGCTTTGAAAGGGAAGATCAGTGGGATGCCATGACTGCTAATTAACATTTCCTCCTGTAGATGCTGGGGAGATGGGATGTGTCTCGGTCCCACTCTACGCTGCCTTTCCAAATGACAGTCATCGTAGTAAAGGTGACAGAAAGCTCGTTGGGAAATCTCTGCTTGGCTTGCCCTCATTTAAGAGGGTTTATTAAAAATGACATAATGTCTGCATTTGTGATGAAGCTTACGGCTTGTCTTTTGTGCTTCCTGTGGAACGTTATTTTGTAACGTGCTAAATGCTCGAGCGTGATGTAATATTATATGCCTGAAAAGGCCACCTCACTACAATACATAATGTCACGCACAGAAGATGCCCGTCACTAACGGCGTCAATATGTGCACCTGTATTCAAAACCAATTCAATTTTAATTACAGCTTCAGTTTCAATAGTTCCTCTTGTGAGATCTGTGCATCCACCAAAACTGCTCGAGTGCGGAAGGCTTAGCATGGGCATATTGCGCTCCGTGAGAGAAAGAGAGAATGTCTTTTTATTTCGTGCCTGCTAGCTGTCTCCTTCAGGATGCCTGCCAGCTCAGACAGTCAACTGTTGAAGGATCAAAGCCGCAGAAAATCAAGACATGTCGCCCCGATCAGCAATGTCAAGATACAGGCACATTGTGACATCAAACCAAAATATGGAGTGCTGAGTCCTTTAGAAAGGTGATCTTCAGACAATATTAGGTTTCTTCATCAATCTTTCAGAACAAACACGACACGCGGTGTGCTTCATCTGAACTCTGCAGTGATCGTGATAATTATGTTCCATTTCTACTGCAATTATAAATTAGATGAATCAACCGTTATCAGTTTTAGAGATTCAAATGAGTTTAACAGATGATGCATTTTGTTTTGTTTAAATATATACGCAAACATATGACTTGAATACATCTCTTATTAATGAAGAACAAAGCCTCATTAAAGCATTTAAATGAATCATAATAAGTTTCTAATATATTAGACGTGCTGTCAACGATTCATCGCAATTAAAATAAGTACTGTGTATATATAAATAAACATGTATTTATTCAAGAAATATTTACTCATACAATTCGTATTATATATAATAGAATATTTTTTTTAAATCTATAAATGCGTGTGTGTGTGTATTTATATTTATCCATTTATTTATATACACACATGTAAACACAGACTTTTATTTTGGATGCAATTAATCATAATTAATCCTTTGCCGGCACTCATTAGAACCTATAATAATATTCTACTATTATTGTTTAAAAAACTGCTGCAGTGCTTATGTGATGTGACCAATAGAGTCACGTGGTCAAACCAACACTCAGAAAAACAAAAGAGGAAATGATTTCATACTCCAAAAAGGCTCTTAAAATATCAGATAAATGTACCTTTTTTATGACCAGGCTAGTTCAGATTCCAAAATCAAAATTATATTTATGAATGATTAACTGATGTTTCACTTGCCGGTTAAACCGCATGACATTTTTAGAGTAATCAATTTGAACTTTTCTTGAAAGCGATACAAAAGCTTTTTAAAGCCAACATGACTAGAGTACACGGCACATGTTTTAGATTTGTGAAAGATTTTTCCTTTTCATCATCATATTCATTGATCCTCCTGTCCTTTTGGATACACTAGATGGTCAGTCCTGACAGCATGAGGTCTTTGCTGTAAAGCAGCAAAATATCCCGAGGGAATGCTAGTGGAATTTCTTCCGTAATTTGGAACCAATCCTAAATAGGATAAAACAAGAATCAAATATGATCCCACTGGATGAATTGAAATTCCTAGTGTTCCATTTAATTTTTCAGAATGTCACTATGAAGTAGGAATGTGGTTTGATCCCATTAGCTTCCAAATGATGACAGACGTCAATAGCATTCCTTCAGGGGTTTTGATAAGGGTTAGTGGTGGATATCTCTGTAAGGAAGGTGTTGACTGCTAAACTCTTACTCCTGCAGGGGGAAACGGGTCTAACCTCAGCGCTTTTTCTGTCCACCGACCCTGGATAAATGCCACAGGTGGCTGGAGGCTGGACGCCAAATTATCAATAGGACAGCTACATTCGGCGGGGCTGGTGCACTTGATATTCACCTCTTTCCCCAAGCGCGAGACCCCAAGAGATGATATGCAGATCATCGCCTGTAAATAAGAGATACGCACGCACACACAACAAGACGTGCGTTTGTTTCCCCCGCGCTCTTAATTTAGTAAACTTGGCAGTCGTTTTTAATCTCCCGGCAAATTGAAGCGGTAGGGGATCGTGGCAAGTGTTGGATGCGTGTTATTAATTCCTCGCTATTTCTGTCTAGCGCAATTAGTCACTGTTTGCCGCTGAAAATGTCCCATTAATTATCCACGGCCTGTAAGTGGAGTTGCGCTCATGGCTACTGTCTGAAGATTTTGGTGCGGTAGGGAGAGGTCCGCTTTCAATGTCCTCTCAGACACTCACCTCTGAAAATGGTTGACGGTTTTGAAACGCCTATTTAATTGCTTTTTAAACACGTAATCTTTGCCTCGGTATGAAAGAACGGCACGAGCCTTCTCAGTTTGTCTTCTGTTGTCATCACTGACTGTTTACGAGCACCCGGAGGCGCGCAAGCCGAGGCGCGCTGCTGTTTCAATAATAGAAAAAACCCTTTTATAGTACACATGACGTCAGATTAAAAGTCTGCACACAATAACAGAGTCTAGCCAATAAACAGCACAATTGGCATTTTGAAAACAATTATATTGTGGTCGATGGCTTTTACTTTTTTTTTTTTTTTTTTTTTTTTTTAAATATATAGAAATAATAATAATAATTATTATTATTTTTTAAAAAAGGAAATTGAATTAAAGTCAATTAAAAGGAGGTTCCCTTTGTGACAACTTACCCAGCATAGCTTGCCAACATGCCACACTATGAGGTCAACTTGTGTTAAACTGGCAATAACGAAGGAAAATTTTTATTAAATTTTATAATTTGGCCACCAATTCGGCAATACGTAAAATAGTTAAGAATTTCCAGTTTTCTTGGAAAAGACTATGGTAAACAAAACTTCACTTTAAAAAGGCACACTATGTAGCTTCTGTCCCACTAGCAGTTTTAAAAAACTGCACGTGTTTTGTAGAAGAACATTGTTTTGGTTTGCTTCGGCTCTGCATGACTGCGCGGAATGACTATGGTTAATAACTAAAAAGAGAGAGAGATTATTAAACATTCACTACTAGACTTATGAGATATAACCAGTTTAGATGTAAAGGATCTCAAACTGACTAGCTGAAGACATTACTGTAGCTAAAGCCAGGGCTTGACATTAACTTTTTTGCTCACCAGCCACTGGCTAGTGGTTTTCCAAATTTACTAGCCACTCAGCATTTTCACATCAATGCCATGGAAAAAGAGCTTATATATATTATATTATATATATTAAAATTCTCATAATTAAACAACTTTAAGACCTGACGCATAGATCCATTATTCTGCTACACATGCCTATTCTTCTTCAACTGTTCACGTTCACTTAAAACATAATTGTGTTTAAATGAAAACTAGCCAAGACTGGCATGTTAACATCATTTTGTGTGTATTTAACTGTTTAAGCATAATAAGCAGTGAAAAAGAGCTCAATGTAGTTCTGAGAGGCGGCTTTATCTGTGCGCACTTTGGGTGTGGGCTCAAAATCTGCAGGAATGAGTGCAATACGTACAATGTTGAAATTCAAGCCCTGTAACGCCAACAATATTCATCCGGAGCCAGTGAGGGGAGGCGGGTTTGTGTGTCAACTCCCTTTTGGAGAGATGACAGCGCGAGAAAACCCAGCTGGTATCGTGTATCTATTCTGTGGAAAATTACTATATTAAGCGTTCCAGATATTTAAGTATCGATATGTATAATGTATCGATTTTTGATAACACTACATTGCACTTAGTTTCTTATTTCAAATGCCCTTTTAAAAGACTCCAATTGAAAAATGTATTCTAAAATTCAACCTAATAAAATTCTATTAATATTCAAATAGAATTCTTTCTAAACAGCTGATTCCCAGAGGCTCAAGATTTATGCTCCATGCCGACCTTTCTCTCTTGTTGTGAAAATTTACCACACCAGACGAGACAAAGTAGCTGGAGCAACTTTCCTCTATTTACGGATTTGATGAGACACACACGGGCGAGATTTCCTGCAAAACCCATCCCGACAGGTCTGAAATATACACACTTATAATACGCTAATCATAGTGAATCAAAACACATTTTGAAGGACTGATGATGCATTGACAAAAAAAAGTTACATAATTCACCTTTAAAAATGACCGCGTGTGAAATATTAAATGGAGTAAAGATTGTGACAAGCCCTTTTCTCCTCCATACATATTTATTAAATGTAATTAAAATGTAAGAAACTAGTCTTTGTCTCTTCACCTCAGTGTCTTTCAGATCCCTATATATATATATATATTTTTTTTTCCTCCTCTGATGGGAATGTATATATTTTTTATCTCTACTATTACTTGTACCATTGCTGCTATTTCTATGTAGTTCTTTATTGTATTTTTGTTATCATTATGATTATTTTATTTTGTTTATTTTCTTTCACCCTGAATGTATCATAAAAAACCATAAATAAATCATAAAAAATAAAATAAAAAAAATGTAAGAAACTTAACTGCAGATTAGTACTGTGATAAATATAAATTTTTCCTCCTCATTTTATATATAGAGCAACAGCCCCTGATAATATACTTTTATAATATACTGACCAAGCCTTTTCTCATTGTTAACTCCACAATATCATTTCAAAGTAGGGCGAATTGCTTCTACAAACTCACATTGTAAATATACATCTGTTTGTACAGTTTCTTGTCTTCGTGCCCAATGATAAAACATCCAGTAGTGTATCTATAGGGCTAGGGCTAATACACAAACACATCACAAGCATTGAGCCCCTCATCATCCCCCTCCGCTTCCCCTCTCTAATTTGCAGCTCTATGGCAGCAGTGGCACTCTCAGCTCCACAAGAGGACAAATGACTTTAATTACGGAGTAATTGCTGAGCGTTGTGTTAATTAAATCTTGATCAGTTTAAGTAACTGGATTGCTCCCACATCGAGCCCATGCTGTGATGTGCTGTCTCACTCTCCCTCATGCACATCTTCAGTCTCACAAAAACCCTCACCCACACACCCTCCTCGAACCTGGCAGTCTATTCTATACACTAAAACCTTTTTTGTGTTGTATTCTTTCTCGAAGTCTTAACCACTTCATTTAGCTCCATCCTTTTAGTGGATTCCATTATGTCACAATTTGTCACAACTCATTAATATTAGGTAACGACAACTATTAATGAACAGTATTTATTCATCCAGGTTAATGTTAATTCTTTAAAATGTTATTGTTCAGCACATACTACTGTACAAAAGTTTCAGATCGTAAGATTGCTTAATGTCTCTTATGTTTAATTGTGAAATATTACAATTTCAAGTGTCACACGATACTTCAGAAATCATTATAATATACTGATTTGGTGCGCAGGTAACGCACGGATACATTTATTCAGGAAAGAAATCTTTTGTAAAATCGTGAATGTCTTTACTGTCACTTTTGATCATGTGCTCTTGCTGAATAAAAACATTAATTTCTTTGTTCCCAGTCTAAATGTTAGTGTAAATTTATTGCTTGTTCATAATACATTAACTAAATTGTTCTTTTATGCATCCTCAAGTGTTCAAATGTAGTAATTAAAGGCACAATATGTAAGATTTTTGGATTGAAATATCCAAAAACAACTAGAACAGTTTTGTATATTTTGTTGACCTGTGTACATAAATAATCCCAGAAATTTCAAAAAATTTTTAATCCTAGAGAAATAAGCAATTTTAACCAGGGCATGGAACGGGTCCGTGCGTCTCCTATCAATGACATCATACCTGCGTTATCCTCGATTTCCGGTTTTATTTGGTAGAAATCATGGAAACACCAAAGAGTTTAATATATCATATGTTTGATTAGATAAGGGAACAACTGTTTGGATACATTTATAGACCAAAAACAAATATATAGCTCCACACAGTGAGTCTTATTGTTTAAATCTCGTTTTCTTGACTTTCCGCTAGTACCGTGTTTTTAACCACGCCTCAGAGAAAAACAATATTTTGTCAAGTGGCTAACATCGCATAATCTGATGCATCTTTTTTTTTAAGTAGTAGTAATACCGCATTTTCTTCCAGTATACAACATGTTTTAAAATTAATTAGCAACACCAGCCATCCAGGATTTATTGTGAATTTATGATTTTCTAATATCGATCTAGCTTACTGCAGTGTGCAACATACCAGCCGCTGAGCGAACACTCAGAGTAACGTTATAACAATTTTTTTGTTTTAACACACTCAAATGTATCGAATATGATAAACAGCTCTGCTTCATACACATACACTTGACCAGAAGAAGCGGAAGCAATCACTAGCAATCGCTCCAGCGGTCAGTACTTGGCCGTGCTCTGCTTCGTACTACAGTAACTTTAATAATCTCATTCATTAACATGATTTCTACCCGAGTCGCATCAGATTCTTATCCACCGGCTGTCAGATTAAGATGACATCTTCCATGATTCTGCGCTCAATTTCAGCATCAGCAAGCTATGCCTGTTTTGAATAAGTGACCTCAAGTGGTGAAAAATTACATAATGTGCCTTTAACATTAACCTTTTTTTCAGCCCAAGAATCACTTTATCTCAAATTTTTCTGAGGACCACCTAACAGAATCCCACTCTAACACGCCCCCCAAAACAACAAAATAGGAAGGATAAACTAAATTTAAGTTTAATATGCAACTGTTTTAAGTCAAAAACTAATTATTCAAACACAAATGCAATGATATGATCCATTTTTTCGTTATTAAAACAAACTGACGTCAACCCCCCCGCCCGCGATCCGGTGCGGGTTAAGAGCTTGCCTAGTTTAGGTTATCTTTTCGCAGACCATTAGTGGGTGATGGCGGACCACACTTTAAGAATTACTGACCTAGATGCTGTAACAATATTGTTCATTGTAAGTTTATACATAAAGCATTAATTAAGAATAATTGATATTTTTTGTGAAGTGTTGCCTACCAAATTTGACTTTTTAGTAAAAAAAAAAAAAACAGCTCTAAATTGAATATGTTTTAAAAAATGTTTCTTGCTTTAATACCAAAGCTTTCTCAGTTACGTCAAGAACATTTTTGTAGCTTTTTTGGTACCGTTTGTTGCAATGGCTGCAGGTCATTTGCGAAAATGCCATAACAAACATGATAGAAGCGGAATCAAGAGAGTGGCATCTACTGCAATTTTAGATACATGCATTATCTTTAGGTTCCTGTTGCTTTGGCCAAATTGAATCCTCTTATTTTAATTGGCCGCCATTAGGTGTTCTGCTCAAGGCAATTCCAAGCAGCCCTTGCTTTTGTTGTGCCATGTACTCCAGGCCCCAGTAAAGAATATTAATCACAATTGTCCTAATCTTTGGGATTTTAATTGAAGAGCTTTGTAAACCACAAGGAGGTAAACAGAAGACAAAGGTGGCCTAAATAGTCGGTTGATGTGCGCAAGAATCGCTTTTTTGTTTCGTGCCGTTTTTCAAGAAACCGAGCGAGATCCCAGTAAACTGTATATCATTACATGCTTGTCTCAGAGATTGTAAAAAGCTTGTCTGATAGAGCTGTATATTAATAAAATAGGGTGCACTAGTAATACATAGTGCATGAGAGACATATTGCATTTACCACTGCAATTAATCTGTTGCAGACCGAATCCTTTCATTGCTGTGCATATTTGTGTAGCTAACACAGAGGATCATGGGATTTTTCTCTACAGATTTTAAAGGGCTTTATTGAAAATCCACTTGTTTGCTAGGCTCTTGGGTTTAGATTAAAACAGACTGTCAGTGTACAGTAAGTAAGCAGATAGTAAGCAACAGGCTGGAGCTGAAACATATTGCAATGAGTGGCGGATTTATCTGCGATTTAGGGAATCTAATCCAGTTTTCACTGATGCATTGAGCGATTGAATTTATGTGCAGATGTTGATATGTGATGTGGTACCATTTAGCATGTGGGCTTTGCTCTTAAAGTACTGTGATTTTCTGGTGTTTTCTTTGTACAGGCTGCAGTGAGCAGACATCTCTCTCAAAAATGGCGGTATAGAATAAATACTTGGCATTTTGAGGTCATCAAATGCACTTTTTCTCATCAAATTTTCATTTTTCTGACTAAGTCTAAAAAATTATTCATACTTGCGCTTAAATGGTAAAACAAACCCCTGAACTTTCTGAACTGCAGATTTACCAGTTACAGATTGATGAAGAATTAAGACGCACTGAGAATTACCCAGATTAACCTGTCGAAGAAGAAAAAAAACTAAGCCTTCTCCTTTAACATATCAACCCAAATGAATAATTCTCATATTCTTTGCATTTAAATTGTATGAATGCTGCACTCGAACTGGCTTAGGGCACACTATCTTTTGCTACCTGCTTATGCAACTGGCATCAGCACTTGTTCTTGTATTTCACCTTTATTGGGAGCCATATGACAAAAATCGAGTGTAATTGTATGAGAGCAAGAGTTCATTCCTTTTCTTATAGGGAAACTGATTTTTAAAGATAACGTGTACACCTTTAAAGACAGACCTACTGTGAGCTATGAGGTTCTTAATTGATATATTTACTTCTGTTAAGCTGTAAAACTGCATTATTTCAACTTATTTTTTAAAATACATTTAACAGCAAAATTCGCAGTTTACTACATTACCCATGACGATGTACAAAAAATTCGAAAAACAAGCCAAAAGAGCTCTTTAGCTCCACCCACTCCCATGACGTGATCGAGTTGATCTTTCTATACGCTCAAAATACTTGTATTTGTATATATATATATATATATATATATATATATATAGGTATTTTACAAGAAACTTAAAATATAGTGTTTATGCATTATATAATCAACATTTGTAAATTTTTTACATAGTCTTGTATTCTTCTGTCAAAACCTTTTTTGCTTCAAATTCAAATTGATTCACGTAGCTGATTGGCTTGGTTCACGAAAACTTTTAAAATCCCTTCAGGAAAAATTTATGGCAAAAATATCGGCGCTGCTGAAAAAGTGGGTGGGCACTGTTGCACTCTGTTCATAGGCTTAGAGAGAAAACTATACTTTGTGTTGTTTTATATTGGTTTTACATTACATAAAGTATTATTTAGGAACATTTTTATACTGTGATACTGTATCACTTTCATAACACATTGTTCTAGAAGTGATTTTACATTTTCCAAAGAGCAATGAAAATATTTTGCTTTGGGGAAAGAGGTTTGTGGATGTGTGTTAGAAAAAGGAAACAGGCAGTGTGTGTGTGTGTGTGTGTGTGTGTGTCAGGTAGATGGTTGAAACAGTGATTAGACAGTAGGAACGGTAGTAAAGGAGGGAGGGGAGCGTGGAGGATTATGAACTCTGAGGTGCTGACACATCTCTACCTCTCAGAGCTCTCAATTTAGTCAAGGATCAGACTCAGTTTAGATAGAGGAGGATTAATGATCAGTCTAGCATGACATTTTTATGAGGGTAACCCTTCCACTCGTCAGGCACCAAAGGGTCTTGTATTACATCCACATCTTCCTGAAAAAACTTCCTGATCAAGACAAAATTACTGAATTTATAAAAAAAATTGCCCAACAGTAAACCTAACTTAACTGTCCTGTCATGACCTGGATGATCCACGACTGTTTTCATGTTTTGTGATAATTGTTTGTGAGTCATTTTATAATTCACTGGTCACTGCAACTTTTATCTCACAATTAGATTTTTCCCCTCACAATTGTGAGTTTGCATTTCCCAATTCTGACTTCTTTTTCTCAGAAAAAGTTATAAAGTCAGAATTAAACTTGCAATATTGACTTTTTTTCTGGCAATTGTGAATTTAGTATGCAAGTTTATATCTCATAATTCTGACTTTTCTCAATATGTTCAGTTTATATCTCATATTTTTCACTTTTCTCAGTATTGTGAGTTTGCATGTCATAATTCTGACTTTTCTCAATATTATGAGTTTATATCATAATTCTAAATTTTCTCAATATTGCGAGTTTATTTCTCATAATTCTGACTTTTCTCAATATTGTGAGTTTATATCTCATAATTCTGACTTTATATCACACAATTCTGAGGGAAAAGTCAGAATTGGGAGATATAACCTTGCAATACTGACTTTTTTTCTTGCAATTGTGAAATTAGTAAGCGAGATAATATCTCATAATTCTGACTTTTCTCAATATTATGAGTTTATATCATAATTATGACTTCTCAATATTGTCAGTTTATATCTCATAATTTTGACTTTTCTCAATATTGTGAGTTTATATCTCATTATTCTGACTTTATAACTCGTAATTGCAACTTTATATCACGCAGTTCTGAGGGAAAAAGTCAGAATTGTGAGATAAAAACTTGCAATTACGTTTTTTGTGTTTGTTCCACACTTACTAGTATTCCAAAGTATTCTAAAGTATTTAGATTAAGTAACTAAACTTGAGTAATGTACCAAAATACGTTACAAATTACTTTTTAAAGCATGCATTTTGTATTAAAAGTAACCTACCCAGCCCTGGTCACAAACACAATTAGAAAAATACTTTGAAAAGACTATTAAATGGTAATTAAAAGTGTGCACAAGGATTTTAGTAAGTGCAGATGCCATTTAATTTGACTATTTAAAATAAGGCTGTGAGGAATGATCGCCCTAGTCAAATTTAAAGTTGTTTTGTCCAGTGTAACTATTCCAATGTTTGGGAAAATGTTTTCAACATTCCATATACTGTATATGTTTGATGAGCCACATCAAGTGCAATCTATATGCATTAAAAATGACCATAGTTACAAGCTGTAGTTACAGTTATTATTATTATTATTATTATTAATAAACCATCCTTTAAACAACATAAGATTTCAGGAACATTTTTGCTACTTTTTATTTCGATTATATTAATGGATTAATACCACGTTTTACTGTAGTAACAGTTAAAGTAACACTTCTTCTAAGGTAAGTATGTTTATAGTAAAGAAGTCATTAGAAATCATAATAGTAGGCACTGAGTTTACACATCACCAGATTATAATGTTATTAAAGCCTGAAACGAAGGCGTCACACAAAAAAGAAAGAGAAAAGAAACAAAACATGATTCCCACAGTAAGTTGACAGGAAAACTGAGGTAACTTAATATCAGCTATCGACAAAAAAAAGACACAAAACAGTTTCTGAAAGCGTATTAGAGTGCTTAATGGAGATCCCGTATTTATTCATTAAAATTTTGCAGTAATCACAACAACCGCAGCAATTTCGGTAATTTGGCGGAAACTACGGTTACTATGGTAATTTTTACAAGTGCTCTTACAAACCCCTCCCAAACAGGAAGTGAAATCGAGCACTGTTGTCCTCGGTCCAGGCGGAAAAAAGTAAAAAGATCAACAATGCAGATGTAAATGCAGTCAGTGAGATTCAGTCTTTATATTGTGTTTCTGCGAAGACTAAAACGCACAATGACGCGATCTTTATAAGCTTTAGTTTGGCGCTCTCAAGAGCAACATTTGCAATGGTATCTACAGAAGTGCTGGCAGGGGGATAGTCTTAAACGATAACTTTGTTATTTTAACATCTTACCTCGATAAAACAGCTTCCGTTTATCGGCGTACAGAATAAACATGCATTTGTCGGTTTATTTCGAGTACGCTGTGGATTGCGAAGTAGATACGCGAAATGAATGCTTCTCGAGACACGTTGAACATACATGTGACGTACATGAAGTTTCAAATAATTAACGGTTGAAATGTCAACGGACAAGCTGACGTGGACACTGACGGGAGCGAGCGTTGCGAGTGTTCTCGCGGTGTATGTCGCCTCTGCTCCGCGCGCCGTGCCCGGCGGAGACTCAGGTAGGACTGCAGTCACATGTGTTTGTGTTTATATCACATGCAGCCTATCACAGAACAGCATATGGTTCTGTCACATGACGCTTTTGGGAATATGAATCGCATGAGATTATTATTAATTATTAATTATTTGTATAGACACCTGTCTAAATCCTTCACCCACAGTGGAACCCCAAAAACGATTTGGAAACTCAAGCCACACCAAAAATGTATGAATATAATCACGTTTATATTGAACAGAGTGATGTTTATTTTAAAGAATGGTATATTAAGTATAGTTTTAACACTATAAAAAGTATTGCACACTTTCTGGTTGCAATTGAAAAGTAGTTTTTGAGAATGGTTATTTGCTGCTGGGTCAGACTAGACTGTGTCCCTCTCAAAGCTGTCAAGAGAACAGAAATACTAATCCCTCTGGATTGACGTCAAACCATTAATCACAGAGAGAGAGAGAGAGAGAAATACTGTACATGATGATATTAACGCGCTGACATGCAACTGTCTGCTTTCATGTAATGCGTGTCTCAGATAATGAAAGAATTTAATTGCTTAAAATAATCATAGTCATTTTTTTTACATTTTATTTATGTTACCCCTTTTTATCATCCCCTGTAAATTCCAGAAAGAGAAACAGATATTTCATGCTTTTTATTTGTTATGAGAAATCTTATTAATGTAAAGTCACTTTTTTTTCCACAGTTTATTGTTTTGGGATATGTCACGGGACTATCCAGATATCATAATGAAGAAAATTCTTCATTGAAAAAAGTCCAATTCTTGAAAATGTTTTCTAATATCACGTGGTTTAATATGTCAATATTATTTCTTAGAAACAAAATGGCTTATTAATGCGAAAAACCAAATTCCTGTGGTTCAAAGCAGCTAAACATGCATAAATAAAAAACAAGACAGGAAATGATATCATAACAAGGATACCATCATCATTAAGTTATTTAAAGTGTCAGATCATTTGACCTTTTTTAATGACAGGTAATAGTAATTTGAATAAAGGTTAGCTCAGGTTGTAAAAGGTCATATGGTGTAACTCCCCCAAAAATCTAATAATATTTATTTGTAATAGTTAAATGAAAAATATATTAATTTATATTATCCTTTAAAAAGTAATGATTACGACGTGTTCAAGATTAACACGTATTCAAGTTTTAAGTAAAATAATTTAAAATTTTTTAATTGATAGTTCGACCACATGATGTTTTTAGAGTCGTTCGATTATTTTTTTTTTTTTTAAAGTATAAGTCATTTTCAAAACCACATGCAAGAATACAAAGTACATGGCATGTGCTTTAAACTTGGTTTAATTATTGTGTTTTATTTATACGCTCAATTTTGTCATTGACCCCTGGATGAACAAGGTTTTTTAAAAAGTTGTCCTTTAAACTAGAAAATTATATTCACAAATTGGAATACACATATAAATGTTTTTCTTCTGGGGTGGTGCGAACAACAAGCTGCTGTTCTGTGAGCTTTACACCATGTGCACGGGCAGGGTGGCTTTTGGAGGCTTTTTTGGGAGGAGGCGGCTGGGTGCAAGAAGCTGTTTGGAGCTTACAGAGAGAGAGAGAGAGAGAGAGAGAGAAAAAAAAACAGCCAACCCCTTAAGCGTGGCGTTTAGGGACATTGCAGGATGCTGCCGTGATAGCGCCAGCTGAATGCTCGGCAGAAATTCTCCAGGTCTCCGTCTCGCAGTCCTAATCCCTTTAGGTGTGCTGCGCCCCGGAGAGGCTGAGCGGGCGCCCCGCGGGACCGCTGTTGTCTAGGAATGCGAGTGTGGAAATGATGGGGATTATGGGGGGGGAAAGGCTGCTGTGGGTGCCCGATGGTGTGCCATCACAGAGACACTTCGCGCCTTCCGCCGCTGTCCTGCGCTCAACTGCGTTTGTGCCCCTTTCTCTGTTTAGCCCTCCCTCCATGGGACTGGGCTCTCTATTGGGGTCTAGACACAGCACTGCACTGCTATGAATGAAATTGTGATGTATAACATGAGAAATTTTGATTACAGGGAGATCCACATGCATGCTTTGAAATGCGGTAGACCTGGCCTCACCGCCGGTGTGTTTATTTCTATTCTAAATGAGACTGTGAAAGCAGAGAAAATTCAGCCGCTGAAGTGTGAGGGGTCTGCACCTACAGATAGAGGACTTCCAACATGACAACGAAAACAGACGACCGCTAGTGATATGTAGGAAGTGCCAGCTAACAATTTCAAAATTTTGTGACGCACTGAACATTTCATATTGCATCAGAGAGCACAGATTATGGGATTTTACAGTGTTTAGGCAAGTATTGCATCAGGCAGCATTGCTTAGATTTATACAACAGGGCAAAAACATTTGAGATTAGTAGGCAAAAGGACTTTTTGCCTATTAATCTCTGAACTGCAGTTTAAAAAAGGATTTTGGTTTGTTTGTAGATGTCTAGATTTTGGTTGCTGCTACCCTTTCCCCCCTAAATGAGCAGGGTTTCCACAGTCATGGAAAACCTTTAAACATCTATGAATTTTAAAATGCTCATTTCTAGGCTTGGAAAAGGAATGAAATTTTAAGTTGCGGATATACAGCGCTGTTCAAAGTTTGGAGTTGGTATGATTTTTAAATATTTTTTTCTCTTATGCTCACCAAGAGTGCATTTATTTCAGGACTTCAGGAATAAAAAGCAAAAAAACCCCAAAAAAAACAGCATTTATTTTAAAGAGAAATGTCTTCACTGTCACTTAAAAAAAGAGGGGTTTTCATAAAAGTAGTAATTTCTTAAAAAAAAAAAAATCTTACCCCAAACTTTTAAATGGTAGTGTAAATGTGAATACATTTATTAACGAATTAATAATATATTTGAAATATATGTAAATGTAAAATGGTTTTAAATTTGATTCGGCCCGCCCTCGACCCCTGCATCATGTTCTCACGCAGTGAAAAACACAAAGCGGACACTGACAACGCATCGACAGGCATATGAAACAGTTTCATATTTAATATATCGTAATTTTTTTAAGAAGTTTAAACAATAAATACCGTATAGTGGCTCTTTAATGTGTTAGGCGGCTCCTGAACCAACCATCTCTTCATACTAGTTCATTTATAATATCAAATAAACATGATGGAAGGAACTTTTTGAGGTTCAAGTTCACCAACGTTAATCTATTAACTCCCCTGACTGCTTTGTCAGACAAAATCTGAATGGCTGATTCGGGGTTAGGATTGATCAGATCGCCTGTCAATCAAACTGTTTGCGACAGCTCAATTGGTGGGTCGTAAACAAAAATTCAATGGCCGGTTGAACTCTATTTTGGTGTTTTGGTCCGAATCCATCTGTGGCTTAGTTCAAGTCATACCTAAATTTGGCCGTCGCCAACATGTACGGGTTGAGTGAACTATGAGCATGGTAAAAGAAAATACACCTAGGCAAGGTTTTTTCATTACAATACTACTAAATTGACGTCAATGAATGTATTAATACATTTCAGTTATAGTTCTGCATTGGATCCCCAGTTGATGTAAATTGAATTATGGGTCCTTTAGTAAGAAAGCCGAGACAATATTGTAAAATTTAATCGGATACGGTGATAACACTTTACAGTAAGGACCATCTTCGTATTCAAGCTATGAAGAAAGTGTACTCTAGCGTTGGGTCAGTTACAGTTTTTCCGTAAATTGAACAAGGAAGGCGTGGAACGTAGCGTAAGCTTTTTGTACTGCAAGAGTTTTACACTCTCTTCGTACGTTGAATACAGAAGGCGGTCTGGCTGAAGCTAGATATTTTACTTCATAACTTGTTAAATATGGATATATTTTTTTACACAAACGCTTTGTCTCAGAAGGCCTTTATTAACCCCCTGGAGCCGTGTGGAGTACACGTTTATGATGGATGCGGATGGAGACACTTTCTTCAGCTCATTCTCGTTGATTCCGCTCACTGCCGTAAAGCTTGGATGGGTCTGGATATTTATAAATATTTCTCTGATTCTGTTCGTCTGAAAGAAGGAAGTCATATACATCTAGGATGGCTTGAAAGTGAACAAATCCTTTAACAAATTTTCTTTGCAAACTCTCGCTCCGTTTGCTAAACAATCTATTGTCAAAATCTCCGAACAAATATATCCTCTGATGCGATCCATGACGCCATTAAAACAAAACCCAATCCACTTGTTCCTGACGCTGGGATCCTTAATGGGTTCTCTTTGCCTTTATTGCAACGCTCTCATCCAGTGTAGGTAAATGTTGGTCGTTAAGTGATTGAATGCCAGTGGGCGGGGCCTATGGTGCAATAATGTATAACTATTTGTCAGTATCTTGCTCTGTAGGCAGGCATATGCAAATGTATTTGGTCATGTGACGTCACAAATCTCACAAACTTGATTAAATAAATGCTTTGTTTTAAGCTATGAAACTTGCAGGATCTTTTAATGGTACAAAGGCTTCTTATAAGTCAAAAGATTTCTCATGTCATTACCCCTTTAAGGGTCTTAATAGAGACCTTTGTACTCTAATAAATATAATTTGTAAAATCTATTAATTTAGAGGTGATATATAACCAGGAATACATTGAACAATCTGTCTGGAAAGGTCCTGGAAACTGATTGGTCAGAAAGTGTGGGAACCCTGAATAAGTGATAGGTTTATGATATGTTGATGGTTTACAGGCCTTGACATGTCTGAATAATGGTTGGAGTGGAAACACAGAAGTTCTTAAAAAGATCACAGTCACTCCTTAGGTTTTAGAGGAAGCTTTTTCTATGCGTGTGGCTCTGTGCAGAGGGACTCGCAGGCGTTTACGTCCTTCCTTGTATGCCATACAGGGACGGATGGGGCTCTGCACATGCACCTCGAGTCACGGAATATGGGAAGAGTGAATAGATTTGCCTGTGTATGTGTGCGTCTGTCTGCTCGGGGATCAGGGGAGCCGTGTGCGATGGAAGAGAATGAGCGTGTCGCTTAGGAAATGTCACACTGGGAAGATTTTGCAGGTTTTGATCCGGGCAAATTAATGCAAAACCCAGTGCAAGTATTTGATTTGGGAAAACTTTCAGGAGCGGACTTGTCTCTTAATAATAATTATTGGGTTTACATTAATTTCCCTCTCTGTTTTTCTACCACAGGAGAGCTGATCACTGCTGCTTGTGAGCTGGGGGTAAGCATTAGCTGCATTGTTTAATCAATCCACTCATTAACTCTTATAAGCATTAAGGAAGTTTAATTAAGTATGGGGGGAGAAGAAAGATGATTAATTTACTTTTCAGGCCACAGGTTTTTTTATCCTCTCTTCTTTTCTATGCACTTCTTTTTTTGACTAAGTTAGGACTAGAGAATGCTATAATTTGCAACCCTGTTCTTCAAATCCAATTAGACTGAATGGTTAGGCGATGGCTTTTGTAAGCTTCGCCTTATGTACGGTATAAGGCTTATTATACTCAACCCCTCTCCTTTTTGTGCATGCGTGTGTGCGCGTGTGTAAGCCGCAAAGAATGAACTAAATCGGGTTAACAGTTATAATAAGTTTTATTATTTAATAAAGTTTATTACGCCGTTGCGATCCTTTTAGGGAGGCTGTGGCGGTGTCACTATGCCAGTAATCCCTCCCTCTGTCCGTGTGGCCTGCCTGTCTGCGGCTCTCCCCAGGGTCGGAGGGCTCTCTCCGGGCCGCAGGCCGCCGGCCCTCCCTTCCTGCTCCCTGGAGCCATGGATCTTTTCTCCTTTAAACTCCTCGTAGCAGGACTGCCCCCTACTGTACGCCATACCACACACGCTTTCAGACCCGGCGACGCCTCTGCGTTGCTTTCCATGCCGTCGGCCTCACATGGCACCAGTGCAGGCATTTCTTCCACACGCGTCACACGTCACTTGCGCAGTTACACACACCTTGCTGGCACTTCCAAGCATGCCCTTCGCGCCCCTGCCATCTGTTTGCCATACTGTCTCTCTCTTTCTTTTGTCCTGTCTCTGTGCCCCCTTCCAAGCCTCTCTGTTCGTCTCTGCCTTGACCTCTCTTTCTTGTCTTCAAGCTGTCTGTTCTTTCCTCATATTGAATTAGCATCTTTATTCTACATTTCTATTCAGATATTTAGCCATGTTGGGGAAGCTACTTTAAGATTGATTCTACTCCTAATTTAAAGTCGCCCAACCACAGTCAAAGCTGCCATTATATTATATGGCGATTTTGTGAATCATTTTTTTTAACCAGTTCAGTTCAATTAATTGAAATGAATGATTTCACAAAAATATATGTATTAAATAAATAATGGTTTCCCCTTGCTTAATACGAGAGAGTAAGGAGTAGAGAGTTCCATCTGTAACCCCCCCGATACGACTATCCCCTTGTAAGATGGGTACTTCCTAAAATATGCCTTATTTCTTACAATTCCATGTTTATATTTTGCAATTTTGAGTTAAAAACTCTCAATTCTCAACTTTTTTTCTTGAGTTGTGTGAGTTGATTGTGAGTTAATAAAACTTAATGATTTATTTCTTGCAATTTCAATTTGTCTTGAAAATATCTCACAAATCTGACTTTTCCTCAATTGAGATTGTTATATCTCGCAGTTCTGACTTTTTTCTCTGTTTATCTGCCTATTTTATGGACGAAAGGGTCTGTCTGGATCACAAAACGTTTTTGCACATTCCATTTCGTATTCTTATTACATTCTCAAAATTAAAATTTCATTCAGAAAATGTGTTTTGTGATCCAGACAGACCCTTTCGTCCACAAATTATTCAGGTGCAAGTCTCAGATTGACCATTGGATGCATCAAAAGAACCCTGGTAGCTTAGCTACTCATTTACCTGACTTACCTGCCCCGGTCATTTTCATTTATTTAATTATTTATTATTGCTTTATATTATCACTTGCTAATTCACCAAGTGGTTTCTGAATTTGGCATTTAATATTAGATTTATAATAAATCTTGACTTACGGTGCTGTCGTTTGCCTCATCTTTAGATGCAAGATATAAAAGTGCAATTCTGACTTTTTTAGAATTGCAAAATATTAAGTTACTTTTAAGTTTAAGTTATTTTTGGTTCATTACCCCCCAACACTAACTTATACAGTTCCACAAATCTGACTGACAAGGACTTCAGCCTTACGAAATTGTTTAGAGGGATCAGTTGACTGGGACCCTCTTTCCTGCTTTGATCTTGAACCCACACTAGCTTTTAGACACCCACTTGTCCGCCGAATTTCCAATCCATCCCTCAAACAACCTCTTCTCAGAGATGTTTCCTTGCTCTTCGCTCTAGTGCGGTGTTTCTCAGCCTGCTGTGCCTGTGTGTGTTATCAGGCCAGTAGGAGTGAGACAGCCTTTAATAGCTCTAGTCCTTATCGCTCCTTAGGGGACTTAGTGCCTAATTGCTGGGAAGGCAAGGAGACAGGAGATCAGGCTTTAAGGGAGGGGGAGGACAGTGTGATGCTGTAACCCACAAAAGTAAGGTCTGCCTTTGAAAGCTGAAGTGTATAGTTATTGGGTGGGGGTGGGGGGGGGGCTTGTTTTTGATTCTATTGCTGTTATCAGAATGTTCTGCGAGTGAGTTTATAGCTATGTTTTCCCTCAGGTGGCCCATCCTCCAGGATACCCTCTCTTCACCATGTTGTCTTCTCTGCTGCTCTCGCTGCTGCCTCTCAGTTCTCCGGCACACAGTATCAATGTCCTGTGTGCTGTCTTTGGGGCCGGGGCTAGTGGAGCCCTCTGCTTCACTGTCTGCAGGTAGGCCACGCTCAGACCATTAGAGCAAAGTTTTAAAAATACATTAATAGCTACCATGTATGAGGAGCTGGACTCTCTTCTGCTCATATTCTACTACAGCTACTCAAAGAACACGTGGTACTCAGGGTAGTTTCAGAAGGGATTGCTTGGATTGTGAATTGTAAAGCATTACATGTTGTTCCAGGTAGGTTAAATATTAGGCCTATTTTATATTACAAGGTTCCAGACTGGACTTAAAACAGTCGCATTTGCAACCAAAAATATAAATTTACGAGTGATAATTGTACTGAGATGCATATATTTAAATCATAATGTAAATTCAAATTTCCGCCAGTGGCATGTAATGCCTTTTTACCTGCTTGTTCTGTGATGATTATTCTATCACATCTTTTGTTGTGTTGACGTACTAAAATGAGACAATGCGCATTAAAGTTTTAGTGTAAAAAAAACCTCATTGAGTTTGAGCTGCAAAATAACGCACTGGGAAAGTGAGCATCAGCTTTCCGAATTAGACTTTCAAACAGTCATCATCTCTGTCGAACACCAATGCTGACGGCAAACCTGCTAACAAAAAGCAGGCTCCACTTGTGCCAGCATGAGAGAGAGATAGAAAACGGCGGAGACGTGTCAAGTAAAATTGGATAAAGGCAATGTCTATTTCATGCGCACAGCATGTATATACTACAACAGGTAAACGTCAGCTGTGTGGACCCTAACAATATCGTTATCATTTATCAATTCTTAATTTAATACTGATATGGATTCTTTCTTATTCTCAAGATCTTTTAGTCAATGTTTTTGGTTGATGAGATTTGCAGAGCACCTGCCATCCAATAATCACAATAAGCTTTGTGCTTTGTTGCTTTTAATATGTTTGTTACATTTAATTAACAAAGTCAAATTTCAAATTCTGTCAGATTTGTAATGAAATTTAAGCAATAAATGTGATTCTGTGGCTGTTTAATCTGTCGTGACAGATCGCTTTAGCACCTCAGGTCAAGCACACATGAACCAATCATTTCTTCCTCTTTACTACCAGTTATAGCATCAAATAAACAAGAATGAACATCAGAAGGTATGTTGAAAGATACAGTACAACTTACTGAAATGTATCATGTCTCATGTGATCGTTCAGTGTTTTGATGAAAAGAAGTCAATAAAACAGCTTGTAAACAATACGTCATGTAACGTTCCATTTACCTCAGAAATCCATTAAATATTCATAAACTTTTTAGTCAGATATATAAAAAAATCATAGAGGAGCATTATATGCACTATATTACACATTCATTATATTTTTACATAAGCTGTTTTTTTTTCCTTATAGGAGCTAATGGCTTTTTAATTGATTTTTTTTTTTTTGTCTGGAGTACGGTGTACATTTTAGGACATCGTCAGACCTCAGTCATACAACGAAAAGGCCTTTTTGTCCGAGTCCGTTTCGTCTGATGCCTAATTGTACGAGACCTGACACCTGACGTTGTTTTTCCTGAGACCTGAAGTCTTTCAGTGTGAGGCGCAATGTGCCTTTTAGTCTGAAGCATGTCGCCTTTTCGTTGTATGACTGAGGTCTGACGACGTCCCAAAATGTACACTGTACCGGAGCCCTGTGTTAGTATTTTACATACATAAATAGACTACCCGCTTATAAGCCTGGGGTCAGTAAGTTTTTTACTCTCTCTTATGGTCACAAGACTGCATTTTTAATCTAAAATACAGTAGAAATATTACTATTGTGAAACATTATTATATTTTAAATGAACCGTTTTCTGTTTTAATGCGTTATAAAATGTAATTTATTCCTATGATGGAAAAGTTAAATTTTTCAGCATCATTACTTCAGTCTTCAGTGTCACTTGATCCTTCAGAAATCATTCTAATATGCTGATTTAGTGCTCAAGATAAAAAAATTTTTATGGAGATGGTGATACAAAATAACTTGTTTTAAAATTTGTTAAAGGATTAGTTCACTTTCAGATGACAAATTAGCCCAATAATTTTTTGTAATATTGTAAAAATCTTTACTATTTATTTATTATTATATATCATACTATTTATTTTTTGTGTATAGTAGTACTCAGCTAGGCAACTATTCAGAAAAATGGAAATTTTGGCTCCCCAATAAACTAACCCCCTTATTTTGTGATTGTTAAGATTTCCTGACATTAACTGCCATCCTAGACTTAGAGTTCATTTAACAGAAAAATGGGTCTTAACAGGCAGTAGCTGCTGCATATATTTTAATATCTACACGTGACTTTTACAAACGCATGCCCTCACTCAGCTGGGTTTGCGAGTCAAGCTGACCAGAGATTTGGCTGCAGTTACATGTCCAATGCAACCTCTGCTCTTAAGCCTCAAAGGATTTAGATCCAATTTTGGATTACAACAACCAAAAAAGTCATTTCCTTTGGCCCCTACAACCCCGCAACCCATCCTGCTCCTGTGGCTGATGGCAGTGGGGATTTGGTTGCATACACGCACACACGCACACACACACACACACACACACACACACACACACACAAACACACACACACAAACAAACAAACACTCTTAGCTCTTAAGTTTCAGTATATAATCTATGTTTTCAATTGAAAACATAAGCGTAATAGGTTTTGATGGTTATCTGTCCGGGCTTAGGCTGGGGTTTGGACTCATGCATATCTGTTGGGCTCAGAGCAGTAGCTGGCAGGCTTGAGATGCCAGGACTGGGAGGAGGCAATGTTTTAGGGGTTTCAGAGTTTCCGGCACAGTCTGGGACTCCCTTCTGGGTTGGCATTGGGGTCCTTAGGTGCTTCGCCCGTGCCCAGTGGTAATGCTGAGGTGGTGTGCCACTCCCAGTAGGAACACTACCGGACAGGCCTGTCCCCAGGCTGCTACCCTGGCACCCAACACCACTCTGAGACTGACCAGTTTGTGCCCTATACATTATCTGCCATCTTTAGATTTGAGGAATTTTAGCGCATAAAGGCTTGAATGACTGTGTTGTTATTGCTTGTTACATATATTATTGTTTCCTGATTTTATTGTGCTTGATGTGGGTTTGGATATATTAATTTATTTAAAAAAAAAAAATACATACATTTAAATGTGCAAAGACAGAAATACATACATTTGGTAAAAAAAAAATGTCAGGATGATAAAGTGAAAAAATTTTTTTTTAATTGCATTATTTTAAAATATTTATTTATTTGTGGTGCACCCAAGATGATGGATGCATTGATGGATGGATGGATGATTTTAGAAATTTTGGCCGATACTGATCATTTTGCCTATATTTATATATAGCCTTTATATTGGCCACCCTGCTCGCTAAGATATCGACATCGGGCATAAAAAAAACTCAATATTGGTCGACCATTACTAAGAAACATTTTGATCACTTAACACTAATGATCACTTAATGTTTACTTAGCATTTTCTGTATGTTCATGATGTCGATTATGTAATAGAAATGGCTGTGCGGCCGCCGAAGGTGACTGCACCCATCCCCCTCAGTCCCGGGTCCACCGCACCTGTGAGGGTGCACACCAGCCAAGAGCAGACGTGTCCAGTTCTGCATGCACCAGCTCAGCTGACCGAGCCGGTGCCCACCTGTGTCGATGCTTTTGTGTCCATATAAGGCACTTTACCATATGGTCATGACTGTGCTTCCCTCACTGGACCCTCGACTCGCTCTTAGTCACCCTATGGCTCTCTGTGGTGAGCTGTGTTTATTAGCAAGATGGTTGCTTTGTGAGAGCAGTTCCTGTGTTAGAATGTGATAGCCTATGCAAATATGAGCATTTAAAAGGATAGTTCACCCCAAAAGGAAAATTCTGTAATTATCTACCCTCATTTCATTCTAGACCTGATCAACTTTTGAAGAATGTTGCTAAGTTTTAGTCATATTTTTCAGAATATTTTCTTTTATGTTCCACAGAAGAAAGTCATAGAGGTTCTGAGTAATTAATGACAGAAGTTTTATTTGTTTGGGTGAACTAGACTCTTCAAAATGTTTTATTCAGGGCCTGATGTTAAATATTTGGTTATGTGCCATACTGACTCTTATACAATGTGGATTTCATAACTTAAGCGCAGTATGTCTTTCTGTGTATTTGTTTCTGTTTAAGACTAAGAAAAAACGCTGTCATTTCCCACGTCCCTTGGCTGCCCCCTCCTGCATACCTCTGTTGTCAGGTAAATCACCGACCCAGAAACAACAGCTCCTGGCAGCTTAAGCATATGCTTTATTAGCCAGTCTAATCTCTAAAACGCTCTGGTTTGCAGCCATTTGTTTTTGGTAAATTTATTTCCTCTTTAGATGTGACACCCACCCTTTGTTTTTCATGCCAAAAACCATTATATCTTGAAATATAAAGGAATATTCTAGATTAAATATAACTTAAACCCTACCGACAGCTCCTGTTTATTACCACCGACAACAATATAAACTTGTCAGTTAGTTTGAAATAAAAAAACAAGCATTCATTAATGCACTTATAGTACAAGTCTATGGAGTGGATATACAACGGCACTGTGAGCGTTGAAAATATCAAATATTTTTCAATTTTTGTCACAATATTTGTGCTAGACAACATTATAGGTCAATTATTTTTTTTCAATTAAAGAACAAAATGACTGAATAATTGTATATAATATATAGCAGTTTTAAATGTATTAACAAATTCAGTGGTCACATTTCTGCTTTCAAACTGTTATAATCACCCCAAAGACCTCCATTACAACTACATTACCATAAACTTGCTTTTATATAAACTCAGATGCTTTCGATACAGCTTAAGCTGTTTTTAACCTGGAAGGTTTCTTTAAACATCTTCATGCACTACAGGCCTCTTATTCTACAACTCAGCATGACCAATGGCACCATTTAAAGACGTGCAGTAATATTTCCTTAACAGATGTTTAATGAAGACGTCTAAACCCTCATTACCCCATACAGAATGGGGGAAATGGGGCCATTTCAATGTGCTATGCTTTCACTTTAATTTCCCCATGCCTGAAGGCCTAAGATTGTGTCCGTTGCATCGGAAGTCAATATTGCTGTAATATTACATTTCCCAAACTGTCTCCACAGGCGGTTTTTAATGGGAGTCATGCAAGGAGAGGATCAGCCTTTCCCAAAATGCGTGTATACCATACAGCCACGTAATACTGCAGTTGATTAATGACTTGATTAAAATAATAATACAGTAATAGTACAATAATGCATATTTGCCGAATGATATATACAATTTATTTTTGTCTATTATGTCCGCATAACATGCAGTGGGGATTAAGATGGAATTGGGTGGAATTGTTGTGCCATTGGCTGTATTGTTTGAGGTGGATTGGAGTTATTAGTTTTTAACATGCACTGTCCTATGGAGATGGACGTCTGAGCCCAGCAGAATACTGACTATATGTAAAATACATGCACACAGTAATTCTATTGGCAGTCATATTTTGCACAGCTTCCAGAATTCAATTTATGGTCACTCCATAATTGCCCCATCAAGAACTGCAAAAATATTACATTTTATACTCTAATCACCATCTATAAAGAATCACACACTATGCACAGTATGCTCGCCACATTTTTCAATAATAATAGGACCTCACATTATCATAAACAAAACGCTGCCTAGATAAGTGTAGCTCGGCTGGGCCATACTTTTGTCACATAAGAAGATAACTCGGATAAGAGACAAACTAAAAGTTCAAAAATTTTCCCTAAAAGTGTAAACATTCTGTTCTGATCAAAACGTTTGAGCAAAATTGTCTCAACCAATGGCATGAGTTTGGGGCAGGACTATATTTTTCTAATTAATGTCCAGATTTACACAGATACTGATTATTGATAAAAGTATCTGACAAAAATCGGACAACATCAAGATGCTGATTTTATATATATTTAAAAGAAATATATTTTTCGAATATATCGCAAAACATACATATATCATTTGCAATGCTTCATGGGAGTAGGCAGGCACTGAAGAGTTCTTTTGCCACAATTTTGTGATTAATGGAGATTTCTCTGCAAAATAATGTAATGTAATTTTCCTACCAGAATTCCCACAGTTAAACATAACCTTTTAAAAAAATAAGCTGAGGTAATGCTGCTGGTGGCTTCAAGAAAACCAAATGCTGTCAATTAACAACCTTGTAAATCACAGTAGGTCTGTCTATAAAACACCCTAAAAAGGACAGAATGCTGAAGCACACCTTTTTTTTTGTCATAGGAGCTACGTTGCCCATTACAGTTCGGCACAGGCATCAGAAATGACCGTCTCCTTGCAGTAGATCTTCGTTTTTGTGCAACGGAGGAATTCCTGCTTCTGTTTTGATTCCTTTACACATTTTATAAACCCTTCACAAGCTCTCAGCTGGTAAAAATACCATCATATGTGCGCACATACAAGCACATTTAGCCCAGAACCCAGGATTGTTTTGAAAGTCCGTTAAGTCCGTTTAGTTTGGTCTTAAAAATGACAGTGTGAACACTTGGTCCAAAAGAACCTAGAGAACTGAACTATAAATGTGAATGCCCTAAGGTTTTCACTTTGGGTGCCGACCCGGGTTCGCCTGATGTCAGAGTTCAGATTGTTTGGATGATGTGAGTTCTGTGTGCCGAACTCGGTATGCACCTGCATACTGTTCCCGAATCCACATAAAAGGATATTCTTGCGTATGGTTGATGTGAACGCAATTGTACTAAATTGCGGAAGGGAACCGCTATTGCACGCAATTGGCGTATTATTCTATAGAACTGTTTGTGAGTGTTCTCACTCACTTTCCTGACAAGTGTAACTAATGTACTGAAAGCAGAGAGAATGTATATATAATTTATGCTCGCCTTCAACAGAAAAGGACTCCCGTGTTCTTTAGAACGTTTGCAGTACATTTGCGGCTGATAGAAGCAAGTGCTGTTGCTGATGCTTTCAAAGCAAAACCAAAGGTTGAAAAAACAAAAAACGGGTAAACAGCTGCTGCTTTGATAATGCAAACGTACTGTGGTCTGGACCCAAATAATATAATGTGAACACAATCCAGTGGGGGCAGGGTGTTCGGACCAGGCAATGGATCACAGTTAATTGCATTTATCAATATTTGTTAAATACAGAGTAACATTAATTAACAGCATATACTTATTATAGTACATGTTATGGTTAGTTGCTTGTAATTAGTTATAACTTACTGTTACGTGGACACCATGGTTTGAATGTTATTGAAAATTCAGAATTTACATAATGCTCGTAGACCATTTAACACTAAATGTGTTAATTGTACTAAATTACATTGACAGCCCTACTTTTTGTTTATTTAAAAGAAAGAAGTTCGATAAGCGGCGCATTTAATTTTCTATGCAATAATGCAGTCAAGCATGTTCTCATAGTTGCAGTGTTTATTTTAGTCACCTACTGTATCTGTTCAGTACTACAGGAACATTAACACAGCAGACACGATAACAGCAAACAAGCCTGTGATGCTGCACCCTTGTGCCACTCTCTCACCTAATCACTGACGAGAGAGAGAGAGAGAGAGAGAGAGAGAGAGAGAAGGAGACCCAGGTGGTCCTACATGTTCTGGATTGAAGGACATGTCGCATGCCTTCCTTCAAACAGACAGACACTCCTAAAGAGGTCCGTGTCAAGCCCCCTCAGAGGAATAAAGACAGGAGGAGGACGACAGCAAGCGACTGTCAGGCCGCCCCATTGAAGCAATGACGGGAGGATGTGATATTTCGCACCGAGGACCCCTGCCTCCAGATAGCACCCCTGCTATAACCCAGCCGCGACCCCCTTCCTTCGACGTGTGCTGGGGGTTAATTGGCTCTCAGCGGGAGCAGAATCGAGGGTGCGGGGGGTCCGCACCTTCACCGAGCTTCGTCTTCCTCGCCCCCCTCCTTAGCGTGCACGAGTAGTAAAGAGGGCTAGAGAGAAGCCGATATCACCAAGAATCCCCCCGCCTGCTTTTGACAAGCTATTAGTCCAACGGCACGCACACACGCGCGGCCTCGTCTCGTACGAGACAGGAAAAGAAAAGAGAGGAAAGGCAAGTAGTGTGCAAAAAAGCGGGAGAAGAGAAAAGAGAAGTAGTCAGCAAGCGCGAGTTCCGCGCACACCATCCTTCCTCCTTTCTTCCATCCGTATCCTTCTCTCCGCTCCCCTTTTTCCTGACTTACTTTGCTTTCCCTGCGAAAGCTCCATTGTTCCCCTTCCCCTAAGTCTCATCAGCCTCTTTTGTGGCCGACTATCACAGCGGCAGGCAGAGGCGCGCTGGAAACGTCTAAATGGTATCATGGCTCGTGATTAAGCGCGCGAGCTTCGGCGGTGCCGCCGCTGCTTATGAGTCAGGTCTGATAAGGCGAGGGCCCTGCTCTCTACTCAATTTCAGATACCGTTAATGGAATCTGTCTTGTGCGATTGTAATGTGAGAGCGCCTAATTTGCCATGGAGCTTGAAGCTGTCAGCGGCGAGGGATTGCGGGGTCAGGAGGGAGCTGGCAGCCGCTTGGCCCGCGGCGTGTATCTGTGCCGCTGAATAGAGCAGCTCTCCGCCTGTCACTTAGCTGATAGGCTGATGAGGACTCTAAGCCACTCGGCACAATGAGGAGAGGGCCATACTGCCTCGCTTCCCCCCACCACCACCACCCCCCTTTAATTGTCAAGCCCGCTAAAATTTTTCCAAGCCAGTGTGCTGGAGACTGGGCTGAGTTTTTTTTTTTCTCTCTGCCACTCTCTCTCTCTTTTACGTCTTCCCAACTTTTTTATTCTCCATCTTTTCCTTCATTTCTGTCTTGTCTGGTATCAAACAGACAAGGCTGACCCCACTCGTTCATCCTTTCGTCCATCATTTTTTTTTTTCTTCGCCTGGCCTTTTGTCCCATCTCTTTCTTCTCAGCTGGAGTCTAAGCCAAGTCTCAAGCCTTTTGTCACAAGTTAAAGTCAAGTCCAAATTTTATATGCATTGCTGGTGAGTCTGTGCAGAGATTTTTCCCCGTAATAAATTAACAAATAACTATGGTAACCAGGATTTGTTTTACATCCAGCTAAACCAAGCCACTGGTATACGTCAGATTTCTGCGCCTATATTTACAACTTGAAGCATACAGTCTAGCATGCTTTATGTGGTGAATTTCGACATCAGCCCTACTTTGTGAAACTTTTTGTTGGATTTGTTTTATGAAAAAATAACAAGTAACACTTTATTTTAGTGTCCTCGTTAGAGGTTACATGTACATATCAGTAAATTATGCATGAGTACATTTTGTTAATTAATATCACACAGTGCTTATAAGTAAAGTCCAGTGAATTTAAAATGTATGCGCTTTTCATAATACATATTGTTTCAAAGCAGCGTTACGATGATGTTAATGTTTATAATGTTTTAATATCTCAAATTAGAGCTGGGCGATAGTTTAGTTTACATTTTTTACACTAGTATAGTTTACTACACAAAATATTTTTAATGAGTTTAAAAAAATCCACTCTTTCCACAATGTCTTTAATGTCTCCAACTGCACCCAAATAAACTTGGATAAACCTATAATATTTTAGATTTTGCAGGAAATTGCATGCATACGTCATTGTGTCATTTTTGCTCAAGATAGAGAGCCAGAAGTTGCCTAGTTTAGCTTTAAAGATGCACTGTCTGTTTTTGTTTACCTTTAGCTGGTCCCTAATCATCCCAATAGAACCAGTGAATTTGAACTCTGTACTGACACCTATTGGTGTGGATGAATTTACATTTTGTAGGTGATATAATTAAGCACTGTGAATTGAATACCATAATGATACTACTGTGCTTTTAATTGGACATTATCTGTTACCAGGTAACCGTCTGATTTTGCAATACTTCCTAGTCTCTCTGCTTATAATATTCCATTGTTTTTGCTCTATTACCAGCGTAGACATATCTCACAAAGTTCTTCACTGTGGCTTGACTTTGATTTATGTTTTAAATTTGGTATCTTGTAAAGGATATTTCACATCCATCCGTTGATCTCCCATCTATCTGGTGAAATTATTTGTGAAAAAAGTAATTGAACTCCGTCAACTACAACATCCCACAGCACAAGGTTGCTGGTTCGATTCCCACGCCGGCAGGAATTGAAGGTGGGGATTGTGAATAAACGGCACTCTCTCCACCTTCGATACCATGACTAAGGTGCCCTTGAGCAAGACACCTAACCCTAATTGCTCCCCGGGCGCTGTAGCAATAGCTGCCCACTGCTCTGGGTGTGTGTTCACTGTGTGTGTGTGTGTGTGTGTGCACTTGTCCACTACTCACTGCTGTGTGTGTGCACTTGGATGGGATAAATGCAGAGCACAAATTTCAAGTATGGGTCACCATACCTGACAATACGTCACGACTTTCACTTTCATAACACCATTAGTATTTATTTAATTTTTACATTGTTTTAATTTTTGGAATGGTTACCACAGTATTTAACAATATAATTGAATTGACTTTCATTTAAATAATGAAAATTGAAATTGTTCATATGATTCAAATTGTTGAATCAAAATGTTGGCGCATAAAAATGTGTGCACATTATAGATTGTTATGCCGAAAAAGATTGTAAAACCATTCTTGTTTTTTGTAAACACCCTAACTCGGTTAAAAGTCCTTCACTGTTGTCTCCTCTTGCTCAGGGTGGCGGGACCTGGTCCAGGGGCCGTTTTGGCTGGTGGAGTGTTTGCAGTGTCCAGGCTGGTATGGCAGTGGTCGGTTGTGGCTGAAGTCTTTTCTCTTAACAACTTGTTTGTGGGCGTCCTCTTCTCGCTGTCAGCCTGTTTCCACTGTGCAAGGAGTGTTCATCAGAAGAAGAAGGTACTACAGGCTAGGGAGGCACTGAAATGAAAATTCTGGACCGAAACTGCAAAATTCAGGATGCACTTGGCTGTAAACCAAAAATAAATAATAAATAAATAATTAATTAATTAATCAAACTTATATTGTAATCAACGCTCATATAGCCAAAGCTGAGTTTAACCATTCAACAGTACAAACATTTAAATTGCACAAGGCACTTTTTCTATCATGTTTTTAATAACAGAATTGTTTCTACTTCAGACAATGTAACTGAAAATAGATAGCAATTTCAGTGCATCCCTACTATAGCCCTAACCATTTGATACTCAGTTGTGCTGAACCTTGTTGAGTAATGCTAATAGTAAGTTGCATTTATATTTTTTTATTTATTTTCTACTTTTCTCAGTTTGCTCTGTGGGGGGCGCTGTTCTGTGGGCTGAGCCTGTGTAATCAGCACACACTGGTCTTGTATGTTGTCATCATAATTCCCTGGGCCCTCCTGCACCTCTACACTCATAATGTGAGTATTGATAATCGCTCAGCGATACAGGGTTCAATGCATAATTTGTCAGCGTTTCACAGTAAGGTAAATAAATTAGTAGTGCAGGTTATAAACTGTTTGAAGAGCAAATTTGGAGATACTATGCACTCATATGCCACATCATGTAATAAATATACAGTCTTTAATAGGTCTAGAGAGATGTACCTTAAGGTTTGGTTTTAGGCTAGAATTTTGAAAGCCATAGTCTTTTTGGTGTCTAGTTTGGCATTAGTGTCTATTTAAATAGCTACAAACTATGAGATTTGTATTCATTACTGATTTCTGAAGGTTGTTAGGTTCTGGTACTTACAGTTGAAAGCAGTAGAGGAAATTGTTCCCAGATGATTGTGGCATTGTCCAAGGGTTATGTCCATGCTGTTGTTTTATAATTATGTTTTGGTATGCAAATTTGAACATTTGGCGATGAAAAGAATCTATCATATAAAAGTGACATGTATGTCCCACAGGGTTTGTCCTTTGTTGATCTGATGTCTTTGGGGATGTGTTTCCTGGCTGGCTTTGTGCCATACATCTACCTGCCCATTTCCTCCTACTTCAACAGAGCTCGCTGGAGCTGGGGAGACCAGACATCTCTCCACGGCCTCCTCACACACCTGCTCCGAGCTGAATATGGCACCTTCAGCCTGGTACCAACAGATTCACTAGGGGTTTATCATTAAAAAAAAAAAAAAAAAAAGAGAGATGTTTTCATGATTAAATATATGTACTAGGATATGAGGTTTTCACGCTGTATATATTCTCTGAAACTAATGCACCACATGTGGATTTCTTTGGCTTCAGGCAAAAACAGATGAAAATTTGAGCCTCCTAAAAATGTTACGGTGAGTGTAACAAAATTGATTTTATGAATGACTTGATGAATTAATCCAGGTTTTAATTTCAGGAGGGAAATATGAGTATGAGAATTATGGAGTGACCAAAAAAAAATGAAACAGTTCAGTATAAAAATAGTGCATACGTATTACGTTTTCAGTCTGTTGCCGCATAGTGTTTCTTTACAAAGGGACATCGCCACCTACTGGCCTGGCATGCATACAGCGTTTTTGGTCTTTTTTGCAGAGCCCTGTGAACGGGGATCGTTTTGACAATGTTGTCGTCTGTACGTGAAAAACACAAAGGAAAACCTTTCCGTTTTGAGTACATTGTTGTTGTAAATATTCCCTTGGATTTTGAATTCCATATATTCTATTAATTAGTGTTGCAGGATTGTGACAAAAATCATAATTGTTGAATATATCCCTTGATATTGTAACTGCAATTGTGTTGTGACGTAGTCACACGCTACTATATGTACTTGCTATAGTAATAAAAAAATTACGCATAATTACAAGTAATTAACCCTAAACCAAACCCTAACTCTATAGTACATAGTTAATTAATATTACTCAGTACTTATTTGATTAAGTACAATGTAACTACATCACCTTAAAATAAAGTGTAACCTTATTAATGCTAAAATATTATTATAATTTTCTATTAAAATACTTACTTTGTGCAAGGCAACAGCTCACCATATTCTGTAGCACTTTATTTTACAGTCTTGTTCTGTGTGTATTTATTATAGTAACTACTATAACTTGGTTCTAACCCTGCACCTACCCCTAAACATAACCTTAACACACGTAGTTACCTTATATTACGCACTACTTTCTATACTAAGTAAATACACCATAAAAGTATGTTCATGTACTGTAAAATAAATTTCAGTCCTCTATTCTTTATGTAACTACACAATTTATGGATCTAAACAACCTGAACTTTATTGTTGTTTTATACATCAGTAATGCTGGAATGGAATGTTGTAAGCCAATACAATTCATAATTAGTAAATCCTGGCAGTTGTATTCATAATCACACAACTTTAATAACGACGATTGACTCTTTTAATACCCCTTCCATAGTTAGAACCCCCTTCCCTCTAAATCAGCAAACCTGAACCTCCTAGGAATAACAAATCTGTTGTGTTGCACTGGCTTTGAAACGAACAGAGACGTTCACAGCGCTTCTGATGACACTAGTGTAAGACATCATGCGAGACTCGGGTCGTCTCCTCAACCCACCCTCATCAAACGTTTGGGTGTCCCCAGAGAGAGAGCTTAGCTTATGTCCCGCTAGTACCAATCAGCCGTTTCCCATAACCCCCCACAGCTGCCACATAGCATGATGGACAGGTGAGAGTGAGAGGGGGTAACACAACATCATGTCACTGCATAAACCTGCCACAAGGAGCTCAAACACTCTCTCTCTCTCACACACGCTTTCACACGACGCTTAAATAAGCTGTCAGAGAGAGATGGGTATTAAGGCAAAGGCAGGGCACTATCTCTTTCAGCACTGAAATTGCCCATTGACTGGGTTTGGGATACAGATAGAAGGGAAGGCTGTCACAAAACTGCACTTAATGTTGAAAAAGACATTCAGACACACTCACTTCCTCACTGCACTTTGAGTTTGAGTCTCTGTCCATCACAATGACATGAACATACACACGCACACATAGTGGATGTATTGATAAGTGTCTCTTGTGTCTCAGGGCTCAGTGGAATCACTGTGTGAATGATCTGTCTTCCCCAGTACTAGCGCTGGCAGTTCTAGGCATTTTGCTGTCTTTACAGAGCAGGTAAGACATAGCTGACTGAGATCTGACCATCAGTTTGATTTTTGATGCCATTGAAATGAAGAAAAACCACACAATCTGAAGTTTGTTTTTTTTCCATCACAGTTTAATGTGCAGAGACTGTTGTAAATGTAAACGTCAAAACGTCGCTGTGGTTTTTTGAGCGGTCTAACATGTCAGCTTTTGGCTCAATCAATGGCAGAACTACTAATTTGTCTGAAGCCTGTTTGAAATTATCTTATTTTGCAATTCCATTTGGTGCTGCTAGTGGAATGGACCTTGAAAGAGAAGTTTTGAGGTTTTTGAAAGAAGTGTCTTCTTCTCACCAAAGATAGATTTATTTAAAAAAAGAATACAGTAAAAACAACAATATTGTAAATTTTTGTTACAATTTAAAATAATTGTATTACATTTTAATTAGTTTTTTAAAGATGTATTTTGGCCATTTTTGCCTTTATTGAAATTATTGTGAGAGGGATGGGGACGGGATTGGGAAAGATATATTTTAATATATATTTTAAAGTATCATTCATTTCTGTGATGCCAAAGCTGAATTTGAAACATCATTACTCCAGTCTTCAGGGTCACATGATCCTTCATATATCAATGTGCTGATTTGCTCAAGAAATATTTCTAATTATTACCAGTCTTCCAAACAGTTGTGCTGCTTAATAATTTTGAGGAAAACCATGATATATTTTTCTTTTTGATGAATACAAGGTTCATACAAGGTTTACTTTATGCCATTATAAATATCTTTACTGTCACTTTTGATCAGTTTAATGCATCTTTGCTGAAATTAAGTATCAATTCCTCAAAAAAATCTTACTGACCCCTTTTGACTAGATTTAGTTCTTGCATTAAACATTGTTGGCTTAGCAAATTAGCTAACCATATTGTGTTTGAAATGTTCATTACCAGATATTACATTCTTGTTTATAGAACTGTATAAAATCAATAGCAATATCTCATGCATGTTGATATTCAGTACAAAAGCCCTTTTATTCATGTGATATTATGTAAATAGAACTCACAGGATACTGACAAAAATGCAAACCAATTGTTTTGCTATCACATTGTGTTACAGATGTAGTTTCAATGTACCACCGTAATACTTTTTAAATTATAATAATGACACATACTGTATGTGGCCTCCAGACTGCGCTGTGTTTTTGTCTGGTTGATTGTCATCATGGTGAGCATCTACTCTGTGTTCTTTGCCTGGAGAGCAAACCTGAACATTGAGAAGCCTCTTCTACTGGGAGTTGTGAGTTTAAAGTTTACAATTATTTCCTTTATAATGTAAGAAATGCACTTCAGTGTGTTTATACTACATGTGTGAATGTAGGTGGAGCGCTTCTGGCTGCAGGCTGATGCTGGGGTGTGTGTTCTGGCTGGTCTGGGTCTGAGCTGGGCCGTTTGTTGGCTGAACGGCGACTGAGCCGAGGGACGGTGTGGAACACTGGAGCCTGGATACTCACTGCAGGCCTCATCTCACACATGATCAGCTTAAACCACAGGTAAACCATTCATACACAGAGTGCTTGTCAGACATCATTAACTTTTCAAAACTTGTTAAACAATGCTAAAGCTAGCTATTCTACTTTGAAAAGAGCGTTCCGTGTTGAGACATGTTTTTGTTTTGGTCCTGCCCACTGCAAATTTACCCAATAGTATTTCAACACCCCGGGTTGCCAGTTGGCAGAGAGCAGCGTGTAGCAGTCATGGAAGTCACAAATGAACTGGATCAGAGATAGCAAATTCTACAAGACTTAAAAAGCCTCGCCGTCCATCTAAAAAGCTTGATGACCAGATGAATATTAAAACGCGGATAAATATACAGTGTAAGGCTTGTTGCTTTACATTGTCTCAATCTGGCAACCATGTGAGTGTTGAGTCTGTGGAGGAGGGGGCGGGACAAACAACTCTCTCCAATATTTTGAATTGAACTGCAGTACCCAGTTCAACCACTAGCTGTGAATATTACATACTGCACCTTTAAGGCAGATTCACACATGCCGGCTAGATGGCTATTGACATTTTCTTTTCATACTGATTTTTTTTGAATGCCACAACAGTAAGAGGTTTTATGTGTGAACGTGTTAAGGTGAGGAGGTTTCTGATAATTTGCTTTTGTCCTCACTCATATGCGTTCACAGAAAGTCCCCAGGTGACTTTTTACATGAAGTATTTTGTGTATTTCAGTAGGTAAATATGGCTAGGCATTTATAATGTTATGAAAGATACCTATTTGAAATAAATACCATTCCCTTGAATTCATCTAAGAATCCTGAAACAAAAAGTATCATCATGGTGTCCACAAATATATTAAGCAGTACAACTGTTTTGAACGTTGATAATAAATGTTTCTTGAGTTGCAAATCAGCATATTAGAAGGATTTCTGAAGGATCATGGGACACTGAAGACTGAAGTATTGATGCTGAAAATTCAGCTTTGGCTTCAAATTACATTTTAAAATACATTATAATTCAAATTGTAATAATATTTTACACTATTTCAGTTTTTACTATGTTCTTGGTGAAATAAATGCAGCCTTTGTGAACTCAAGAGGCAGTAGTGTATGTATTTATATACATTGTTACATATAAATATATTAATAAATTAATTTCTTTAGGGGAAAACATGTCTGGAATTTTTACTGTACTTTTGTTCTTGCATTAAATAATTTGTGAACTATATATAAAAAAATGATTGTACCGCTGAAAAAAATCACCCAGAACATCTCAGAAGACCAAATATCATCAAAAGATCTAGACATCAGGTATTATTTCCTATCTAAGTACTAATTATTTTGCAATGGGCCTATCAGTGTGTATTACTGCATTATTTTGCAACATCACAGAGCCATTAAACCTTTGAACATTTGATTTTTTTTTGTATATTTGTGGTCGATCATCCAGACCATGGCAGTCACTCCCTGAATTCCTCATTTCCTCCATGCTTCAGCACACATCAAAGCAAAAGCTCTCTTGCACTCTTCTGCAGCTTTGACTCTATGCTTGATTAGCCGTCCTGGCCACGCTAGTCATGCAGATTAAAGCAGCCGAGTTCTGTGCTTGATTAGACATCCTAGCCACGGCAGTCATGTAGATTAGAGCAGTGAGGTTTGGTGCATCGCTGCCACAAACTGTGCTGCTTTGATCAATGGTGAGACTGACACTCTTGTCAGTGCTGATCGCACCTGTCCGAGGCTGATTACAGCCGAGAGATGTTCCACCTCATCACTGCTCACTGCTCAGAGAGAAACACAGGAACTGACTTCAGAACAGCTGTGAGAAAGATAATGTCATGGATCCTTACATTTTTGAGCAAACTCTTCAAAGTAAACATCACTGCTGATGTGGTTGAAGTATTTGTGAATGAATGTGCATGTACTTTTACACACTCAGCTGACAAACTTTTGTATCACTTTCAGCTTGAAAACGTCTTAAAGGTTTAACAACAAGCTTTTTTTTTTTACTAAAAACTTTTACAATCAGCCATTATTGGCCAAAATTGGGATTTTGGAAATGCAATTACCAAAATATGGTGGTGACCCATGTGCCCATGTGACACGACTCCACAATCACGCTCAAAAAGTGATAATTACCTATGTAAACCATTTGTTATACACATATTATCTATGAAAAATAAACAAATAAAAATTCCAGGTATGTTTTCCCCTTTAATTAGTTCTTAAAAGAACAGTATTAATTCATGAAGCAATGTGTAATTGGGTTGTCTTCATAATATTACATCCATATGTGATATATAAAGCAATTTATAGAATATTACAATTAATTCATATTATTCTCACAAAGTATAAATATGTTTTTATCAGTTTTTATACTTGAAAATATATAGATTTATACTTTAGGAAGGATCATCATATTTGGGGCAATATTATTTATATACTATTATTAATATAGTTTTATTAATATTCAAATTGTGTTTTTTATATTTTAATTTTAGTTGAATATTTAGTAATTTATTATGTGTTTGTCATTTGTTTTTTGTTGTTGTTGTTTTTTGTCACTGTTGTTTTTTGTCACTACTTGGGTTTAATTTATTTTTATTTCAGTTTAAGTTTAGTTCAGTTTTAATTTTTATTTCCATTTATTTATTTTTTATAGTTAATGATCATTCTGATTTGGGGTGCTTGGCATTAAAAAGTTTTTAAAACTCTGCTGTATATAGATAAATATACAAACACTGTTGTCACATAATTTAACCCCTGAATGCAACTCAAGCAACATTGAACATCGTGTTTTCATACTACGTTTTATAGTAGGTGTTTTCAAAGTGATTTTGTCTCTCTCTGTGTGTGTGTGTGTGTGTATGTGTGGACAGAGAGTGTGATCAAAGCAGTAATGACGTCGTGGACAGTTTTGCTCGTGAGGTTCTGTTGTCATTGCCGGAGGGCTCGTTGGTTCTGACTCGTGGTGATCTCCCGGGCAACACGCTGCGCTACCTCCACTACTGCCAAGGTCTCCGGCCAGACCTCAGCCTTGTTGACCAGGAGGTCCGTAATCCAACATGACATGTCTAATTTATTTCAGCCATAAATATGCTACTCTGTCACTGTTTTTCAATTATAAAGTTGTAAAAACTCCCATTATATTATGCAGATGATGACGTATAGCTGGTATGTGGCAAAACTCCAGAAGCACTTACCTGGAGTCACGTTTCCTGGCCGCTGGTGGGATCCAGTCAACACCGCAGAAAAGAAAACTTTCAGTATTGAGCAGTTTCTCAAGCACAATATGCAGTAAGAATAACACACATGGGCCTATGTTCACTCTGTTTCATGCCCTCTGTGTGTATCTGCTACTACAGAGAAAGCATTTTTCTCATTTAAATTGTAATTTGTGTATATTCATTCATTTGCTGAATGCACTAGAGTTTAGTAAACCAATTACACATCTTCTATCAGCCCTTACACCACACTGGGAGAGCAAAGAAAATGCACAATCTGTTCTGCCTCCCTCCACCAGACGGCAGTATTTCCTTGGTAAAGCCCCCTGCCTCTGAGAGGGGGGCAATAAACACTACAGTCATTTCCCTGGGAAGCAGCACAGAGAGAATAAGTAATAAATACTTGAGAGAAAAAACAAGCAGCAATCTGCTTGTTTTGTTAAGAGAGCCAGTTTTATGTTCCTGCCAGGTGTATCCCATAATTCAAGATCGTTAATGGCTTTAACAAAACAGACAGGCTTAAAAACTACTCAGTTCTACATTGAAATACTCCAATTTTAAAATATTACACGTATAGTACCTGTTTCTTTAGTATCTTTTTCATCTATTTTAATATTTTTCATTTTCAACTTCATTGGAGTGCTATTGAGAATGTTGTTCTGTAACAAACAGCAGCACTTTCATTGACAAACAATGTTATTATATGCCTTTAGTTTATGCGCTTTTAAAAATGAATATACATCGCAGCTTAATTTGCCAATTGAGTGTACATTAACTGTAGATCAGTAAAGCACAATGTAATAATGTGTGTTGTTATTATAGTTCACTAATGAACATCATTATGAAGTTTTACCCACTCTACACTTTGAGTGATGTCACTATGACTAATGGTCAGTTTTTGCTCTGGGTTTGTCTACAGCAGGCCTGTGTTTGTATGTATTGGTCTAACTGAGGGTGACCCCAGCTGGGAGAGGAGTTTCTCTCGTTGGCCCTGGGGCGTCTGTGAGCAGTTGGTACCTGTCAAGACCCCGTTTGACCCTGAAAAATGGGCCCAAAAAACACTTGACCTTTACAACTGGAGCCAGCCACATGACAGGTAGCACATCACTTTTGTTTGTAGTTTACTTAGGGAATGACTTTATGACCTTGTAGGCCATAATTTGTTCTGTTAATATGTAGATTATAACGTTCCCAGCTAAAATGAACACTAGATGCAGTAAAATGCCAACTAATTGGATTCCTTTTCAAATTATGATTTAAAGGGTTAGTTCACCCAAAAATGAATATTATGTCATTAATTACTCACCCTCATGTCATTCCACACCCTCCAAATAAAGTTATGCTCCTTCGTTCATCTTCGGAATACAAATTAAGATTTTTAACTGTTTATGGAAGGGTCAGAGAGCCATCGGATTTCATCAAAAAATATCTTAATTTGTGTTCCGAAGATGAACGAAGGTCTTACCGGTTTGGAATGCCATGAGGGTGAGTAATTAAAAGTAAGAATTTTTGGGTGAACTAATCCTTTAAGGAGCAGATTATTGATAAATAAAGACTTATATTTGTACAGTTCCTTGCACAATACTATGTCATGACGTCAAAACACTTTTACCGTAGTGCATGATTTGTAAACTAATACATTGACATTTGCATCACATAAACAGCTCCAAATATGTAAACTTGCTCAATAGCTCACATGATACAGCAATGCAGGGCAATGTGGGTACATGTCTCGTGAAGCACATACGCCACAAAAGAGTACTAAGCATCATAAAAGCAAGTTAAAATTACGTGGTTAGTACAGCAAAAGCATTTTTATCTCCCTTTGCGTTTGTTAACACAATCAGTGTTAGGGTGTATTAATTTCAAGCACGATTTTGGCATTAACCTTTTAGTGCCACTCACCGGGCATTTAATTTCCAAACTGCCATGATACGTCCAACAACCAATGTAATAAAACTTTGCCACAGTCAGAGAAAATTGAACAAGTTGTTTAGTGCCAGTCACTGCACATTCAACATTGAAAGTGTCGCGAAACATGCTACAAGCCCCGCTATGCTTTTGTCATGACTCTAGGGTGTTTAAAAAAACCCTCATCCGCAATGGAGAAAAATTATAGAGCTTATAGCGCCTCTTGTGGATGTGTCACCTGAAAAGTGCAGCGAAATGTACCTGGTGCATTGTATTCCAGGTTTAGCAGAAATGTAGGCCAAGTCATGTGTTTTCAGCATGGTATTGGGATATATACCATGATACAAAACAATAAATTGTTTTCATGTACCATAGCCTGCCAAGGTTGGTGTATGTTCCATGGTGTGTGTCCAAAAAACATACTTTTTGCTTAGTAATGATTGAAGTCCATTCTCCAGTTGTTTTTAACCATTTAATATGAGCAAAAACATTATGATAATGGAGAGAATAAAAATATGGTGAATTTGTCACTAAGGTTATTTAGGCACAGATGTTCAGTACCTTACATAGATGGTCAATTAAACATTTTGTCAAACGGCCACCCGTAGTGAAAAACAAATTTACCAAAATGTATTTGAAATACATTTATTTTATGTTAAGTATACTACAAATACATTTACATGTTTAGGTACTTCATATAAATACCCTGCAATTGTACTTTTGGTATACTTAAAATCTGCTAAATTGGAACAACTAATTTTGTACTTAATGCACTTTAGTTGGACTGCTGAGGTCCAACTAAAGGTGCTGAAGTATATTTGATTGTGCTAAAATGGAACTATTGCAGCTCTATTTTAGATGCACTTTAAATATCTTGCATTTAAAGACTGATATCATACAGTGATCATACTATCCATTCTGATAGTGAAATTAAAACACATTTTAGGCTTATTTCAATAAATGTCCATTGTGCAATAAAGAAGGACTCCAAATAAAGTTTAATTGTAATATTTATCCAATAAGTCTCAAGCAATATGTGAGTAAATATGTTAATGATTTTGTTGTATACTTAGTATGAAATAGTATGTATTTTAAATACATTTTGGTATAGGTTTTTTTATTTATTTATCACTAATGCAGGTTTCTATCAGAAAAAAAGAAAAAGATATGAAGCTGATGAAAATTCAGTTCCAAAACTTTGAATCTGTTTTTATCAACTCCAATGTCAGCTCATCTTGTTGCATTTTTAGGGCAGTATACTGTAGAGAACTGGTATAGCCTGTGGCTATTAACGCTTAGGTTATGGGTTAGATTGCAAGGGCTCAAGCAATAAAATGAAGCATGTGCCCAATGAATAAATGCATATGTAAATAAATGATATCATTACCAGGTGCGCCCCAGCACAATTCTTACACCTCATGCAACTCCACTGAAGTGTTTTCAGTCCTCACTGATATTAAAGTGTACTTAAACACTGCTCTGACTCCATGCTGTGCAGACAGCCTTCGTTTCCAGCTTCAAAGTCGTTATTAGTCCGTTGACCCCACCCTAATGACTTTCTAAACTGCGGCGTGTCAATATCTGTGTATAAAGTGAAATTAGTTCTAGTCTCCAGCACTGAGGCTCTCTGCAGCCGGCTGGTATTCAGCAAGTTAATCGGGGTTGAATGGTGTGACATTACTCTCCTCTCACCCACTACAAGCGTGTCCATCCCTGCCTGCCAGCCAAATATTAGCGGGGAAGTCACACGCTAAAATATTCCTTTGAAGGAGAGGCCGCACGTTTATGAGCGATGTAGTGGAAAGGAAGAAATGCAGAAATATATGGGTCGTTCACCACAGAGAGAGAGCTTCCAAAGACAGGCGAGGTTGAAGATCAGCTGTTGTATGGTTTGAAGATATGCAGAGTACGATTCGCTGGATTACTGGCGGGTTTATTTCAAGTCTGTACTCGACAAGACTGCTTTGATGCCATGTGAATATACATAAAAAGGGAATAATGCTTATAAAACGATTCCTTTCTTTACACGTCATCAACTTTAATGAAAGTATCACATAGAAGAAGCTTTGATGTAATAAAGATTTGATGTGTTATTCCACCCTATCAGCTTCCACCCTGGCTCCTGGGAGAGAGTTGCCAATGACGAGATGTGGCAGGCCAGGTAATACATGGGCTACTGCCTTCATCGCTGTCAGCTTTATTGTTCCGTCTTGTGTTTAAGTGTTGTATCTTCGCCAAATCTCCATATATAGCTGCATGTTTATACGTAGTGCTTTTACTCCATCTCTTTTTAGGATGAAGACAGCCTTCTTCCTGTTTGACCTGGCTGAGAACATGGAAAGAGAACAGCAGGCCCGTCTCTATGAGCTATCTTACTATGTGAGTAGGAAATTACACTATATTAGAATGGAATTACATTCAATTACAGTGCTTGCAAAGCAGCACTATATGAATATTTAATTGTATTCGACTTTTTCTTCTCAAAATTTTTGCATGAAGTGAAATCCTTATCCTTAAATCCGTGTTATAGATCTTATTGTGGACAACTCAACCATGCAGATGTTTTTTTGTGTAATGTTTTGTCTTAACTGGACCTTCCAGTGAAAATGACAGATGTCTCTCTGGTGACGTATGTAGGACTTTTCCAATTATTTCATTCATTTAAATCCTTTCCCCGCAAGCTTGAGTTCAACTTCTTCTATTTTTGAAGTGCAACGCCACCGTATCTCAAAATCCAATCAACAACCAATACATAGAACGAAGCTTCACATTTTTTCTTTTTCAATAAGCTTGTTTCCTCCGTAAATACTGAAAAATGTAATTCTGACTTTTCTCGCAATTGCAGGTTTATATCACGCAATTCTGACTTTTTTTCTCAGAATTGTGAGATATAAAGTCTCTCAGATCCAAATCTGAGGAAAAATATATCATGCAATTGTGAGAAAAGCCTGAATTGCAAGATGTAAACTCTCAATTTTGAGACAAAGGGTCAGGATTGTGAGATAAAAAGTAGCAATTATTTTCTTTTCTTTATTCTATGGCAGAAACAAACTTCCATAGATTTACTTGGATGTACATCACAATATGAAAGAAAAATCTTTCGCTACTTCCATGTTTTTTAATTAAATTTAGTAATTAAATTTAGTTTAAAGATTTTTTTTTTAGTTATTAATTTCAGTGTTAGGTGTGCATTTAAAAAAACAAAAAAACATTTTATTTAGAAATGCAAGTGTGAAGATTAAAAGTCTCCTATTTGCATACTTTGATAGAATGTTGACTATCCAAAATTCATCAGCAATTTGCATGTAAAATTTTTCATGTTTCATGTTTTTAATGACAGAAAACGATTCACACTGAGTGTCATTTCATCGGCAAAGCAGCACTAATGCAGCATTATACACAGAATCAAAACCTAAAACCTAAGCTTACCTAAAACCTTTAACACTTTTCTTTTGCTACCTTGCAAGCTCTGCTATCACCTTCAGGGAATGAAAATGTAGTTTGTCAGCATGATGTGTCATGTGAGATTATTTGAAGACTAAATGCAGTTTTTTAAAACATGACAGTTGGTGATAATTTGTTAACTGTTGACTCAATGTTGTGTTTTAAAAAATCTTTTAAGTCTTATACAAATATATATATAATAGGGTTTTAAAATACAACACTGAGTCAACAGTTAACATGAATTATAGACAACCTTATCTTGTAAGTATTCATTAATTTAAGAGTTTGTGGTCTTTTTTTTATTTTTTTTTTTATCAGCTGTATTGTCAAATAGTGGATGCCCAGGTAGACTACCCAGCGAATTGGGATAAGAACCTGGCTCTTGCTGCAGAACGTCTGCTGGAATCTGGGGGCAGAGGTTACGGTATTGATTCCCTCCTGAGTCGCAGCATCCACCACTTCAGCCGTTACCTTCAGAGAGAACCCACCGATCCCCAGAGCAAAGCCATCCGCTCCATCATCACACACCTCAGGAAAGAGCGGAACAAACTCAGAGACAGACAGAAAGGTTGAGACAGGAAGTGACAGAAATTTTCTGAAACAACAGATAGAGTCTTCAAAACACTGAAAACACCAATGACACATAGGTGAAGATAGCACAAGAAGGTAAGAGGGAGGGTTACCAATATAAAGAGCTATAAAGAGAAAATACAAAGACCATGCATTTTACAAACACTGTGATTCATATCACAGTAAAATGAACTCAAAAAAGATAAGTTTTATTCTAAGATCTTTTATATTGTGATCCATAACCACTTCATTGTAACAATTCATTTAGTTTACGGTTTCCTCAACGTGCTAAACTCAAACACCCAAGATTATTGTTTTTCATAGAGTATGCTACTGTTATTTCATTGTCATTTTTAACCTTAGCCAATTTGTGTCCTACACGAGGAGAATTTCCACAGTGAAGGTAAGGGAATCTGTGTTCTGAACTAAATTTGCAGTTGAGCTCTAATAGAATTTGCTATGTTTGTGTGTGTGTTTCTTTTGTAATAAAATGTCACCCTTTCAATATGTTAAAATCCATTGAGTTGATGATCAAAGGTCCTGAACCACTCATCCCACCTCTCTCAATTTTTCTCCCTCTTCTCTTTTTGAATAATTATTCTTTGCCCCCTGCTGTCATGCATCTCTCTCTCTCTCACTTTAGGATCACAAAGGTCTGAGATTGAGATTGAGGGGGGTGGTGGGTAATTTTGGGAACAACCATGAGAGATTAAGAATGACCCAATAATCTGGGACAGATTTGAAAATGTAGCATCCTTTTCCCTCTCTCTTTTTTTCTGGTCTGTCTACCCAATCATCTTCCAAAACAGCTCTAAATTCAGTTTAATGCAGAGGTCTTCAACAAAGTAGAAATGTCCCCTAGGGATTCCGCCAACTATTGTTTAATTCTAAACAATTATTAAACCCTACATTCTGTAAGATAAACAATTTTGAAACTGTGTTGTGTCAGGATTTGATGGCCTGTGTAAAAGACGTCCATTTCAGAATCGATGATCTACATTATTAAGGGGACGGCAGCGACAATCAGCTGGTTTCGTATTCTAGAAGAGTGGTTTCATCCTGAGTTCAGGATGTCAGTTACACCTTATCACAACATATATGTAACATCTCTCTTTCTTGTGTACATTCATCTCTTCTTCCACTGAGCTGCTTTCTCTCAGTCCCTCCCTGTCCCTGTTTTTGCCTCTCTCTCATCTGAGGGATTGTGTGAACCCATGGAATCGCCGTGACCATGGATGCAGGCAGGGAGCCACGGCAACACTGGAATGTGGGGTGCCTGAGTAGATAAGAGCTGAGAACCCAGCCAGGGAGAGGGAGCAAAGACAAGCAAGCGAGAAGTAATAAGTACATAGGATGGTGTATATGGCACAATAGGACAGAGATAGATAGGAAGTGCTAGAATGAGGCGAATGGACACTGACAAGACAGAAATGAAATCACAGCACAGGGACTTGCAGACAAAAGAGGGAAGGTAAGAGAGAGGCCCACAAATGGTAAACTGTGAAAAAGAGCCAAAGAGAGCAGTGCAGTTGCACACACACACACATAACATGGGAAGCCAGCCTTATTCCTCTTTGCATTTCATTTACATCCCTGGCTGTATCGACCAATCGGATTGGGAGCAAAGCCCGAGGCTTAGGAGGGGAATAAAAAGACAAAAATGCCTTCGCTGCTCTCATCCCTCTCTGATAATACCCCGTCTGTTTCTCCTTTCTCCTCCGCACCCGGAGAGAAGTAGATACTGTCCGAAATGCCATAGCAGAAGCGACACCTCCGCTCCCTGTGCTTTGCCGATAGACCTCGCCAGCAGCGGGCCTGAAAAGGGGGCTTTAGCTGCGGGGCCAATCTCCTCTACTTCCTCCTGCTGAGGGAGTGGAAGAAGGGATGGAGGAGGGTGGAAGAGATGGAGACACAATATGTGGAATTGGCTATAATGCGCGTGTCACATTACAGAATCGAGGAAATGAAACTTGTCCAGTGTGGCAGATCGCTCTCTGTTTAGACATGCTTTTCTGGAGTTGTGTCTGAAACCGAAGGCCACTGTCTTGCTGCTCTAGTAGAACCACCTTCCTGCAGGGTTTAGCTTCAATCTGCTTTAAAGCATCTGCTTGGAAGTTTTTAGAAATCCTGAAGACATTGATTTGTTGGTTTAGTTGTGTTTAAATTAGGGTTGGTGGAAGGTGGCCCTTCGGGTGCAGGACTGAACATTCTTCTCCTAAGTTAACTTCACCAAAGCTCTTAGAAAATCTACTGAATCTCTTTGTCAGAAGAAAACTACTGTTTGAGTTGCATTCTGGCCCTCATCTTCTCATCCATATCATCTCCTCAGTCCCAGTATAACCCTTCTGCTTTTGACCCCCACGAACAAACTCTAAAGACCTGTCATCTGCCTCACCATCATCCCTCTTCCTTAAGTCCGCCTTCTTCATCTCCTCATACCTTTCCTCATTAAACCTCTGAACAATGGAAGGAGATATGAGAGGGATTAGGCTGAGGCAGAGATTGTCTCCATTTCTCTGGATTGATTCTTGAACCTGTGTTTAATCCCTGGCCTTGGACCCACATAGCTGTGGTTGACTGCCTCGGGTGGGCTGTTGGAAGCTGGTTGAGGGGGGAAGAGATGAAAACTATGGGCTTCTGTACTGGGGGTGACACTGGGCAGCTCATGTATGTGGTGTTCCCGGTGTCTTTGGAAAGCCCTCATAGGAATAAGGCCATGGAAGAGCTATTGAGGGAATAGATGAATGGTATCCACTGGCTAGAGTGTAGGTTGGGTCCCTTTGATGGTTTCAATGTAGGCAATGTGTGTACTGTATATGAATTTGGTCATTTCCAGGATTGACAACTGCATTCAACCAGTTTAACTCCCAAAAATCTTCCAAAGACCCCCAAATTTTCATAGAACCAAGATATATCTTATCATGACTCATTCATCAATTCTCTCCCCACCGTAAGTTTCTCTCTTTAGCTCAGTGATTTAGGAAAGGCCCATAATGTACATTTTCAGAGTCCAGAACAGAAGTTGTATATTGGTACTATAGGCAGGTCCTTTTCCTTGGGAACAAACAATAGACCTGAATTTTTCTACACCTGGAGGGACATTGTCCTGCAGAGTTTACGTCAACTCTGATCAATCTCACCCGCTTGTAATTTTCTAGTAATCCTTAAGTCATTGATCAGGTGGGTTTGATTAGGGTTGGAGCTACAGAACAATGGCTCTCAAGAAACACAGTTAAACCACCCTGGATAAAACAGTACCATAGAAGACCTTATTTTGATGTCCGCTGAAGCCATGACAAACTTTGCTACCATCTTCCATATTCATTGCATGACCAAAGAACAAAATGTGCAGGGCTGGGAGTCCTCCAGGACAGGTTTGAGAACCACTGATCTAGAGTGAACTAACAGTCACATGAATTCCAATATGACTGTTCAGACTCAGGTCACATTGCAAAACTTCAGACCTGTATCTGATTTTGGACCACATGTGGAAAGTGGCCCAAATCAGAATTGAAATATCAGATTCCATGTGCTGTTTACACTGTTATGAATACGGATTTGGCCTACTCTTGCCTGCAGTCAGTAACTTTTTGTGTACTGTTTCTATGAAATATCTGTCCACACTCAATCATTTGTACAACTGAGCAACAGGCCACACTTTGAAAAGACCATTGTGATCCTTTTGAAATTCAAAAGATACTAAAGAAACTATGACCAACAGCTGCAAAAAAGATCCTTAGCTTTGCAGCTTAACGGGAATAGACTCATTTTCTGATACTTGTATAGATCTATTTAAATAATTGTGAGGTAAACTCACAAATTAAACACCTTTATGAATGCCTGCAGGCTCTGAAAAAAAAGAAGTCTCATTGTACAAAAGAAACCCTCAGAAAGGGTGAGATGATATCTTACCTTTCATGTGATGAGTTGCTCCAAGTGAGTGGATGTGTGTTTGTGTGTGTGCCCAGAGCAGAGTTTCCAATTAAACGGACCTGTCTTCCTTCTCCCTACGGTTCTAATTTTGTGCCACATTAAAGGAGTGCGACGCCATTGAGGACACAGAGCCACATTTTCATAATTTGCTGCCTCAATGTGCTTGCATCCCCTTACATCTGTGGCTGTGAATACATGCCTGAGGAAGAGAATCAGCCACCATCCACTGAGAAAGAAACAATATTCATATTTAGCTGCAATATCAAGTATATTTTCTCTAATTTAATGCTCGATAATGCGACAAGATACCAACAGTAAACTGATGCCTCATTCTACTTCTACATAAAGTTTTACAGACAAGGCTTAAGCCTAGTCCCAGACTAAAAAGTATGTTTAAGCTGAAAGCAACTTGGCCTGACATCTTAAAATGTGTCAGTGCCACTGTTTTGTCTCAAGACACACACCATTAATGCATTATTATTTTTCTTTTCTAAGGCACATGAAAGTTGCTTAAATGTCCTAATTGAACTAAGGTCTACTCCTGGCTTAAGCCTTGTATGTGAAACAGGCCATGATAACTTTTTTGTAAAGGATGGACTGCAATTTCTCTGAATAACAAGTGGCAGTTTGAATATGAGAAGTGTGAATAACATTTAAAAATTACAGGGGGGTGTCAGTTTCAGAATGATTTTCATTTTGGGGTGAAAAAATGAACTCAGAATATTAAATCGGGTTTGGATCCGAACAGCATGTTTTAATAAAATACCAAGTCCAGTTTGTTCATTACAGCTATGTTGATGGGCAATCAATGGATTAACTTAGAAGGTTACTGCATACTGTAGTTTCATTGGTTTACAATTCATATTGCAACAAACATTTAATCAGGGATTGCTTGGTTGACACTTTTTCATCATTTCTTGTGGAAAATATTTGTGAAGGGCTTAAACGGATGAATCACGTTCTGAAAAGTTTACATTTTCACCCTGACAGACAGGAGCTAATCGCAGCATTGGGGGAACATTGGGAAAATGTTTCATAATGGGCAGACACCGGCTAATCTAAAAAGCTCCCCATTTACAAATGGAAATCCCAGGATCCAATTGGGCTAATGAAGAGAGTTGAGCGGGATAATACGATGTGCTGTAATGCTGTGTAAGAGGCCTGTAATGTTGTGTTGGTGGTGAAGCCTCTGTGCTATGAGTTGTGTGACTGACTGGAGAGACTTCCAGAGCCCGAAGGCCTGGCTGCGACTCTCAGTGCCTGCCTCAAGAGACCTCTTCCTAGTAAGATCTGTCTTTCTCACCCTTTTGGAGGAGGGAATTCGGCATGCTGAAGTGATGCAGAATGGACTCTCCTCTGATCTCTTGCCCCATCCGTTCCTACTGTTCTCCATCTGTTTTTCAGTTTCAGACGTGGGTTTGAACAGAAAATGAACTGAATGAGTCTTTACTGTACATCTTCAGTCGATATCCATGTGTCACTCTCGCTTGTTGTCCCGCTTTCACTCGTTTCTCTAGTATTATACTGTGTTGGTTCCATGGAATGGTGATGGTGGGTGTCAAATTCAGTTTCAGGAGAACCATTGACCTGCAGAGTTTAGCTCCAACCATTAATATATATATTTTTCGAAGAAAATAGTTTTAGAGGGAGTTAAGGTACAATCACATCAGCGAAATTTTGCATGGAAAAAAACAGGTCCATTGTCAAAAGTGTAGAGGTGTTTGAACCCACAGCTCACACAGAAGTCACTTTCAAAACAAGCAGCTTCCTGTTGGCTAGCACAGCAAATTCACGTGAACAACCTGAACACGTGTAACGGAAGCAAGCTAGTAATGGCTGTGTGTGTAAACCTCACTAACCTGGTCTCAAAAGGTGTGCTTGTGATTGACGCTAGAGGCTGTGGTCTTTAGCGTCCATGTTAGCGCGCCTGCCTCCAATGCTGGTTCGACTCCAACTAGTGGTGCGAGTAGGATCGGTCGCATTTGGTGCCGTGACCCGTATGGGAGTGAGGTTTGGGAGGTGAGTGGAATGGAAGCAAGATAGTAAGAGGTGTGCGTGTAAAGCTGAGTACCCTGGCCTCAAGCGGCGCACTAGAGGCTTCGGTATTTGGCGCACCTCTACACATCTGTCTACTGCAAAAGGAGATGGAAGTAAATATTCCTTGGTTCATCACCATTTTATCAGCTGTTTTTAATATATGCTTTCATGAGGGAAAAATCATGACATATAAAGACTTAGCATTCAGTATCATGATACTGAATGATTATTATATTAAGTTACTATGGTATTGGTACTTCAAATAATGGTATTACCATCGTACATGCCCAAAATAAATAAGTAAAACCATAGTATTATATGGTACCTTGCACAAACAGTGTGCCCTCTCTTCTAATACCTGTTTCCTTTCTACCCCTTGTTGTCACCCGTTTTCACCAGCGACGGCCCCTCCTCCTCTCTCGTGCAGTCGCTCTCGCAGATGTGCACAAACAAGAAGAGATTAAAGCAAAACGAATCTAAACAGACAAACGGAATTAGACTGACGGGTGTTGGTGGCCTGGGTTGGAGTGATAAACACAGTGATGCTGAGTGTGTGTGTCTGCGTGCGTGTGTGTTTGTGCATGTGTGTGCTTTCTAGTGTCTAGAGGATTAACAGTGGTTAGGTGTGTATGCTGGGTTGATTGCTTTTGGGTACTGCAAAGTGTTTGTATAATGCATTCTGTTTTTGTAATTGTTTCTTTTTAATTTCTATGCGACATCAGCCTGAACCCAGTGTTTTCAGTGGCACGTAAATATATACAAATATGAGCACGTATACTTAATACACACTAAATGTATATTAAATTGTACTTTGGTGGATGATGCATAACAAGCCAATGGAATTTTTTTAATTTATTTTTTTACATTGATATTTAGGTCCTGGTCACCGTTTCTTTCTTTTTTTCATCATTTTTAATACACGTCATTGATTGAATTTAAATGGTTGTTTGGATTGAATTTTAAAATACAGATACTCTATATATTCTCTTAATTAATAAGAGGTTAATCTCCATGCATAATTTAAAAATAAAATAAAATGTTTTAGATTGTCACACCACAGGACATTTCTAAAACCATTCGTGTCATCAAAATAAGAGAGATACTAAATAGTCCACTAAAGACACTACTACTTTTTCACACATGAATCAACAGAAGACACGCTTACATGTAGAGTCACTGCAATGCAAGTCTTCAAAGTGTCGTACTTGATGTGTGTGTGCCCAGTCAGCAGGCATAAGTGTGTGTGAAGGTGAGAGTGTGTCAATGGCCACTAATGGGTTGTTTTGATCACCTGTCTGTGTCTGATTTCAAAGCTGCAGGCTACAATTCCATAGGAGATGGAATGTGTGTGTATGTGTGTTACAGAGCATGTGGAACATTGGTCTGGCAGACACATTTTAGATCAGATGTGTGGATGGCCACCTGCTTCCAACTTATCATCACTTACAGAGGTGCCAATTACTTTAAAAGCTTAAAGTATTTACACCTGTAGTGTGTAATTTCTGCACCACTAATTGCACCAAATGGAAGTTAAAAAAAATTCCAAACAAGTTTCCCTGTCTTCCATTTTTCAGACAAATAGGTACTATCCCAAACTTTTATGCATTTTTATCCGGAGTGTGATAAATTGGATAAACGCTGAAAAGGTTGCATATTATAAGTTGTAGCGACCGATAATTTCTTCTGTATTGAGAAGTATTTTTGAGTGAAATGGATATTCGAAAAGAGGAAAACAAATGTAGGACAGGTGTTGGTTCTATTCAACATTGATTGTAGTCGTGGAAATTTAGGACAAAATGTTTAGAGAAGTCCGGCATACATCAACAGAGAAAAGTCTGTCGTTTCACTAGAAGATCACGTTATTACAATTTGATTTTAAAAAAAAAAAGTCAAAAAATAAAATAAAATTATAAATAAGTAATTGACATATTTGAATTGATTTTTGCAGGAATTGTTCACAATAAGAACATTATGATGCATTTAGAATCCATTTCATGTTGACTTTTAGGATCTTTTTATTTTATAGAATGTCTGTTCTCTTCTATCAAATATCCCTAGATGATGTATAAGTCATAGTCGGTGTATTATTATGTGGTTGCTATGGTGTTATAAGTGACTATGATACTATGCGGTCGCTAGGGTGTTCTGGGTGGTTGCTAAGGTGTTGCTAGGGAGTTTTATAATATTTTGATCTCAATAAATGGCTTTAAAAAAGTCCCTTCTTCAATTAAGTCTATAGATATTGGCCTATTTTAGCACCCATTTGACAAAATGTCCAAGTTTTATTGCATACATGTTTATGTCCGTATCAAAAATGTGAGGGACAAGTTACAAAAGTTCAATACTAAATGTAGAAGCAATAGTAATAGTGATGTTTGCTTTAACAAGCACTATTTATGTAGTATTCGGATCTTTCTACGGTAACAAAATGCAACAGGCCTCTGTCCCAACTGGGACAGGCATTCCCAACACTCCACAGAATCTCTTCCTAAATACCAGAAAGCAGATTACATGGAAGAAGTGTACAGACCAACAAAAGATTACAGACTGTAGACATCCTCAGCCCAATGCCCTTTAACCAGGCTGCTGAAGCACAATGCAGTCTTATTCCATCTCGTCCCCACAGCAAAACTCTCTCCGCTACGCTGCCTGTTGGTCTGTTGTGGTGAGGGGATCGTTTCTGCCGCGACACATGCTGGAAAAGGTATTCTCCTAATGACACTGTTTCACACCAATGCCCTATCTGCTCAACCGGTATTAGTTAGGCTTTGGGGTTCAAGTGACTAAGGGGGTTTAGAGATGGATTTAAAAGGAGAAGAGGAGAGAGTGAAGAAAGAGAGAGAGACTCTCTGTTGTTCTTGAAAAGCTGTATTTATCCAGGATTAGAGACACCAACATGTTAATAATTGTTTCTCAGAGAACTGCGAAGAAGCACTTCCCCTGTAATCCCCTAATCAGACATTACACCTCTAAGCATGCCCGCGACAGAGGCACGCCAACCTCTCACGCTCACTCACTTTCCCAGCATCCCACCCGTCTGTGGTGTTAGTGACGCCCACCACACTGCGCAAACGCCAAGCAGTGATGCTGTAACAGGCCTCTAAGAATGAGCTCATGAAGGCAACAGCAATCAACCAAAGGCAAGAATTGGATTTTTAGTGATTCTGGGCCGTGTCTTCATATTTCCTGAAGCATTCCATTGGGTTCTGTATAATCTAATGGGAAAAGAGTCTCAAAGTTTGTCATTTAAACAGTGAGTTTTCTGTTGTAGTATAGTGACTTCAATAAGACTCAGTTTTACTTAAAGGGTTAGTTCACCTAAAAATGAAAAATCTGTCATTAATTACTCAGCCTAATGTCATTCCAAACCTGCAAGACATTTGTTAATCTTCAGAACACAAATGAAGATGTTTTTAATGAAATCTGAGCGCCTTTTGTCCCTCCACTGACTGCCTACGCAACTACCACTTTCAAGCACCAGAATGGTAGTAAAGACTTCTTTAAAGTAATCCATGTGACTCAAGACATTTAAACTCAGTTTTATGAAGCAACACGAGTGCTTTATTTGTGCAAAAAACAATTTACCACAATAATATTTATGAAATATTAATCTCCAATAGCCTGCATGATTTTCTTTCTTTTGCAGAACACAAAATTAGAGATATTTTGAAGAACGGTATGATGAAATTCAGTGGGGTTCAAAACAAAACAATATTGGACACCACTGACAATTTTTTTTCAATGCAGAAGAAAGAAAATCATAGAGGTTTGGAACAACATATGGAAGAGTAAATGAAGACAAAGATTTTGGGTGAACTAGTTTTAATGACCTCTCCTAATTTTATAGAAGCTGAAACATTATCATGATATAATAACATGCTTCAAAGGTCCTCCATGAACTATATTACATCACTGTTGTTTGCTAAACCAATGAGGGCTGTAATTCCTGGAAAATGTATTAATCTCAATGGCAGTTGCTTTGGTGACACATCTAGTGATGATCATAACAAATGAGTGGGGTATATTAATTAATCTTAGTTACTTTGTTTTAACTTCATCCCTTTTTTCGGACTTCGTCTGACCAGAACAAATCCTACAAGTGTTATAATACCAAATCAAAAACAATGAAAACAAAAAAAATCAAATAAATGAATACATGATAAACAAATATGATTAAATGGTTGTAAATCATTTAAAAGCACAACACAGATGAATGGCCGCCCTCTTGAACACACACAAGTTGCCACTTAGATCCTTCGAAGCTACACGCTTTAATGTTCCACCAAACCTAGAACTTTCCATTGTTTTACCCATTTTAGGCACTGTTAAAATATCCCACTCAAATGGGCTGATAAGTTTTGCTGTAGGCCATGTAATAAAGTGAGAGGGTCATGTAGATATTGTGTAAAAGGTCAAAAAGGTCATCAAAACACCATTCCTCACTGTCTAGGCGGTCTTGAGGGCACGGAGGGCAATGAACCTCCGTGAGTTCATTAGCAGTGCATGCTGGGAGAATGACAGACTGACAGCCTCGCTCTCTCTGGGCCGGGTGGAGGGTCTCAGACCGCTGGCTGTGCTGGAGGTGAAATGTTAGTGTTTTTGATTATGAGGAGGTCTTTATAGTCTCTTTCATGGTGTGTCAAGACTGTGATGTTCAAAATTTGACATTTAATTGTCAGCATTTATGGCCAGTAAAATCAAACTTCATTCATAAAAAAAATAGATATAAACCTCATCACTGAATCCAGGTTATTATATGAGGCCCATTGATACTAGAAAGGAAAAACAGCCTTCAGTGTATGTCTTAACTGTTAATGCTTAAAACAATAGTACTCTTGTTTAGAGCAGCAGGTGTATGGTATTGTTGTGTTTTTTTATCATCTGCCTTGAGTTTGTTTTTTGCGTTCCGTTTTCATAACAATGGCATCTCAATCCTGTGGCCCATTGTTGACTTAATTTCACCCACTGTATTTCTCTTTGTTTTTTTTATGTTTTACTATTTTTTGTTGCCATTGTTAATGATGAATGTTGATTGTTTGTCATCCGTCTCTCTCCCCCACCCCGGTTTGGGATGGAGAGTGAGTAGCGGGGACACAGAGGGATTAACCTGGCAGAATTTAATTAGTGGGGCTGTTGTCTCTGCCCTTAACCATCCAATCTCCTCCAGCAACAGCTTGGCCTGTGACGGACAGGCCTCGTGTTTGGGTGGGGGGGGGGGGGGGGGGGGTGCGTATGCGTGTGTGTAAATGTCTCAACTAAAAAGGACAGCAGATGAGTTTATAATATGTATTATTTATTTAGCTGTTGGATGGTTTAAGAACTAATTGAATGCAGCAAATGCCTGGGACATTTCGTGGCAGTCTGCCTGTTGTATTATTTGAAGAACAACATGTAGTTCTTAATATTATGCTTTTTGCTCTTGTCCTCTGACCCCTCCCTCACTCCCCCGGCGGGTCGTATTGAACGTGTGGTCCAGCGCGTGGGCTTGGGGGCAATCATTGGCAGATCTGAAGCTGACACTGTTGCATTGTAATCTTGATGCTAAGCTTCCCATTAACCCATCTGGGGTCCAACGCCCCGCATAACCTCTCCAAACACACATGCACACACACTTTTGATGCTGGTCATGTGCGGGAAGTGTGCCTGTACACGTAAACACCTGCTGAGCATTACAGAACAACTAATACCCACATATTTTATGAAATAAAAGCAAATGTCCTAAAATATTGCCAGTACCTGGAGAGAAAGAGGAAGCCAATGGCGTTTTAGCACATGGAAGATAAAAAAAGAAATGGTTTTCATTCTAGAAAGTCTGACATTTTGAAGGAAATTAAGGCTTTTATTCAACAAGGATGCAATAAATTGATCAAAAATGACAAAGATTTTTTCTTTATAAAAGATTTCTATTTCAAATAAATGCTGCTTTTTGAAAGCTGAAATTCAGCTTTGCCATATATATATATATATATATATATAATTTTAATTTATATATTTATTTATTTATATATGTATGAAAGCAGCTGTGCAATTTATTTTGCCAACTTATATAATTAGAATTATAGGTCATGACGTGTCGAATTAAAATGGTAATGTATAATAAAAAGGCTTTTAAAGATCTGTCACTGTAGTGGACACCATGGATCAGAGGATTGAAATAAAAGTTGTTTTGTTCTTTTGGTATTTAGAAGGAAATGAACATGTAACTTGAATGAATTCTTTCACCATTTAAATATAATACGGATTCCAAATAAATTGCTTTCCTTTCCTTTTTCACTAAAGAGACATTCAGAAACTAAGCTCCTGTAAACCTCTATAACAGTCTCACAAACAACCCCCCCCCCCTCTAAAATACTAATTAGAGGCTCATTAGGAACTATGAAGGTTTTATGTTTCACTGTCCTACCAGGAGGAGCTCAACTGTTCACTCAAGCTGACATCTTACAAGTTGACTGTGATATATTATGTCAAAAAACAAAAACAAAAAATCATTTAATGTTCAACAAACTTAATTTTATGGCTGTTCCTGTCCATATATTGCTTATTTAGACTGAATTTCTTTCTTTCAAGTGATTCAAGTGAAGTTTCTCCTTTTACTTTGCGCTATATACAAACTTTATAGCACATATTATTCGGTGAAACATAACCTTTTGTAATTATGACTTTTTAAACCTGGGAATTAGTACATATTTTGCAATGAATATTAAACCCCTTGTTAGTGAAAAGTGTTGTTTGTCTGTTTTCCACCAAAAGCCAAACTACAGTCCCAACAACAGCAACCTTATTGCCAGTGTTCCATATATCCATCTTTATTAACATAAAAATGACAGCTAGAAAAGAGAGTAAATAGATGCGTTGTTTGTTAGAAACTAGGCCAAACGACTGCTGGCAAACAGAAGGGCCGTCATGGGTCACAGTCTCGACGCGGAAGCGCCAAAGCCACGACAAAGGAAACAATAAACAAAAACAACTCTTACTAATGCGGAAAGTCATGACGTAGTACAGTCTAGACAATGTGTCATAATGTGAGCTCAGAATGTCTTTTTTATACATCATTAAATTATAGAATTTGGATAAAATGCAGACTTTGTATTTACCAAAGTACAGTATATAAATATATATTCAAGCAAATCAAATTTAAACATTTCATTTCATTCAGCATCCATCTGCATTTTTAAAATATATATATATTATTTTTTTCTCAGGATGATGCAATATCTTAAAAGACAGGTATAGAATATGGTCCAGCATAACATAACCCTGGCCTGCGAGGTGAGGTGTCATGAGAGGTTAAAAGCACTGCCCTCTGTGGGGACTCTAGTGTGACCCCTATGATCCATGTCTGCTTGTCCCCTGGGAGTGAGAAGTTAATAAAAATTCTATTGTGAGTACAATGGTGTAGTCAAGTGGACAATCAACTCAATCCATGTACATTTAGACTGCTGTTTCCCCCCCCCATCAGTCAAAATATATTTTCTTTGCTTATAAGAAAGAAATTAGAGCTTCTTTTTTAACAGATGCTTATGCAATAATGACATAATGAGTTCCAACCTAAGAGTATTCACACAAACAAGTCATTTCCTAATCTGAACGTATATATGACCTCTTAAATTAAATGTTTAATTCCAGCATTTGCACCAATGTCCCTTGTTTTGACGTAAATATGATCTTTTGAAAATTCATAGACTTATAACCCACAAATAAACAAGTACAAACAGCTGCCCCCAAAGCACACAGCTCACCCAGGGGCCCGGCCAGGGAGTCTAAACCCCACCAGATTTGCTCCATAATGCCCTTACCCCCACCCTTCAAGTTCCACATTCTGCCCTTGGTTGTGTGACCCAGCCTAAATAGCCCTTTTGTCTGACTGGGACAAAAACCAGTGTCTGGTGTAGCACGTGCTTCGCTTTGTGCTTCTCTGCGCACTGAACAGGTGGGCACAGACGCTGCAAAGAAGAGGAGAAATGTAAAAATGGACAAAAACAGGGAGAAGTTAAAGCTGTCAATCACCCTGCTTACTTAGATGACATAATTCCAGCATCAGCCCAGAAAGCAAATCTTGTGACCAGATGTTATGTATCTTTACTATGTTGTTTCCTTAAGATTAACCCAGATCCCATGTGTATCTTATTGCTATGGGAACTGCTGAGGTTGCCAAGAGCAAGTTAACCATGATTGGCTCATTTGAACTTTCAAACAACACCTGGTGGTCTCACTGGGATTTGTACCTACATCCCAACTAGTACATTAATACACAACAACTGTGGCGTCATGGTGAGAAATATATTAAGAAGTAGTAAAGCCAGTTACTAGAAAAGTTAATATTTTCATTCTTTCTTTTTTTTTTAAGTTATAGCAATGCATTTCTCATGAAAGCCATAAAAATACAGATATCTTTGTTTGTGTACTCCTTTTATTTTTGGCAACATATTTTACCAAGAAAGATCATTTATTTAGATCAAGATCTTTTACAAAAGATTATTATTTTTTGTTTTAAATCAGGCTTTCAGAGACTCAATATTACATCGGGAAGACCCATATCACGCTGCTCTATTTGGGCAAATATGTTACAGGTAGAAAAATCTTATCTTTTTTCTTTTAGTTACCCATTACATGAAGTAATGAATCTGAATGACTGATACATTAATGGAAACAACGGGCAGTAGTACCTGAAGTGGCACTGAGGTCAATGGTGCAGCCGCTCACAGAGCAGTTTCTGAGCGCTCACAAGCACAATCAAGTGCTCCGATTTCTCCAGCCTTTGATTAGGATAATTTAGTTTTCCCAAGTGCAAATCACCTCTTTATCCTCAAACAATTAGGAGCCCTTAGAGGACTAATTACCCTGCTTAGCAAAGGGACCTGAAAGATGATGGAAGAAGAAAAGGAACTATAGCAATAGTAAGTTAAATTCTATTGCGTCAAAGTCATTTAATTTCACCATATTCACACAGTCAGAGTTTAGGATTGAAAACAGGCTATATAACAGGTGTGACTCAACTTTTTTTATACAACAGCTTAAAGCCGTGACACCAAGAAGATGACAAAGTCAGGAGGGCACGAACAGAATGCTCTTCTAATTTTACAATCTCAAATGAGCATTACAATATGCTAATATTTTCATAACGACAGCCCAAAGAAAGACCTACTGATCAAACGATTCATATTTGAAATGGTACAGTTTGTTTACTTGCAGTCCTGGTCCTGGTTTTCCTTTTTGAATGATGAATCTAGAGACTACTGCCACTTGCTGGTATTAAAAGTTATTTTCCTCTCACACAGGAGCAGAATGTTTGTGCTTGTTGGTTAGTAGTTTTACGGTGAGTTCAAGCTCAATTTTTTGGCCTAGACACAGGCGATGTGCGAGGTGAAAACACAACGCACTTTCCTTACCTCTAGTTCTTTGATCTCGGTTTGGTGTGTCACGGCCTTCATAGACTATATTCAGGTCACTTCTCTATGACCCCTTGAATCAGATCACATCACATATAGACGTAGACGAAAAAACTCGTGTGACCACATTGCATTTGTCGTGGAAACGTCTTGAATGTTCTCTGAAACCGTTACATTCAACCCATTCTCACGAGAAAGGGTGGCTATTTTTCTATTTTGTATTTTGTATCATTGGATCATGTGATTTGTATGAAAATGTACAATTTGTATGAAATAAGTATTAAGCTCCATCCCTAAACATATGCAAGAGCAGATCATACAAAAATTTACAAAAGAGGTAGAGTTTTCAAAAGGACCAACCACGATACTAAGTTGGTATTGAAAATTTAAAAATGTGATGCTTTGAGCGCTGTTGAGCGGATTCGTGAACTCCTCTGATTGGCCTTTGCACTGTATGTCTGTGATCGGCTGCAATGATAAACGCACGAAAGCGTTTGAAAGCACACAGACTTGTTTGAATTTGAAAGTGTTTTGAAAGTTGGAACGTTTGAAAGCAGGCGTCTATCAGCGGACCGGTAAATTCAATTGTCACAAGACTGTGTATCTCCTCCATTGCAGTGTCTAAAGAACTTTCACAAATTCCAAGTCTAGTGGTACCGCCCCTTAAAGTCGGCATGGAATGGTAGTTACAATAGGCTATTGTGCACATATCCAAGAGAAACAGCTTCTTGAACAAGAAATAATGTAGGACGGGACTTGATTTTGTCCGTTGAGATTTGAATCCCAGCCAGACTGTCCAGATCTGGCCCAAATCTTTTACACGTGTATTTCACACGTAGCATATCTATGTTGTCTGGGTTGGATCATTTGCTAGTGCTGCGATCTCATGTGAGTGACGGGTTATCTAGCTCTCACACCAGTAAACACATCATTAGAGAACTATATACTGTACTTTTGGGCCTCATGCTGTTAAAAAAACAAAACTGCATGCGTTTTGAGGAAGAACATTGTTTTGGATGAATATGACCCTTTACAGTAAATCATGCTTTGTGGTGAATTCTGTTAGAGAGCTGCATATGGCAATTTTTCTGTTGAATAAAATACCTTACCTGTTGAGTAATAAAAACGCCATCTTCTCTGAGGTTTTAAAACATCTTAAATCCTTCAGTTCTCCGAAAAGCCAAGCCAATGTTGATTCTTGTTTTATTACGAGCTCTGTTGCATTCTTTTTTCTTTTCTTCTTCGTTTTTCTTTGCTAGAAGACTCTCCTCTGTTTTGCATTTGTTTAAAACGGATGATTCCCCGGAAGATGGAGATTTAGCTGCACCACGTCAACCTTTCTCGCCGGTTGTGACGACCAACATCTATGCCACTCCCACTCCAGACACGAGAAAAAGTAGCTGGAGCAACTTTACTATATTTACAGAAACCATCCCGCTAGTTCTAAAATATAAACCCTTACCATAGTGAATCAGGGTAAAACAATATTTCGATTGAATCACGGTAAGACTAGATACTAGATTTACTTGAACAATGGTAAATGTGACCGAGCCATAAGTAGTAAAAAAATTTGAACTGAGGATTTAGAAGCTCATTCACGTAAATAACCGCACTGTGTGCAAACATAACCGTATTAAGCACTCAAAAACGGGACTAAACTGTATTTTGCTGCTGTGTGAACGTGGTGTATTAGTACTAAGCACTGTTCAGTCGTCATTATTAATAATAATAAGTATGCTTTGCTGAAATATAGTTCATTAGATAATTATTGCTGAATAAGTCAAAAGCAATTTATGCAGTCTGAATTGACCTGCAGGGACTGACAGAATAACAAATCTCCCGTCCTCTTCCACTAATATACAGGCTCAGGATTGAGCGCAGTCCATTCAGGAGAGTCTCAAAGCAATAATCTGGTTTTCGTCTAATTAATTAGTGGTCTCCATTACTCTTTCTAACAAGTGCACCTTATTTGTGAGAGATTAAGAGCAAGTGAGAGCTCATTGGAAAGGTGTAAATGATTAGTAAGGCCTCCTCTGTGCACCTGCTTAATTGGGCTAATGATGGACCCCAGAGGGTTTGCAGTGGAGGGAGCTACAAAGCGTCTCACCAGAATGGGTTCTGGACAAGGTAAAGCACAAAGACTAAAAATGAAGAAGAACAAACGCACAACAGGCTAGCAGTAGTAAACCACATGCGCTAAATAGACATTTATGAACGTCACACATGGCAGTTTAGATGGTTTGTAGATTCCTGTTGACCAAGTTCTGGGAATGAATGTTTGTGTTTGGGATTATCAGTTTGCTCTTACCCTGTCTGTTCATGTAGGACATTTAAAACATTGCCATTAGAGTCTGAATAATCCGCTGTGAAAGTATTTCCATTTGTCCCTTTAAGGAGATTTTTTATTAATGGGCTACAGGCCTAACAGAGGAAATAGGCTAGATGTTGGGTAGCTGTGCCATCCAACATAATCCACAACCTTAGTCTCATGGGGGGCGTAAATGGACTCTGAATGCGGACCTTGGGTGTGCATTAGCTAAATAGGTATTAACTTGACCAGTAGACGCTGCTATGACAGGCAGTTTCACCACAGCATATGTTGAGACTTCATAATCAGCTTATACATTTTAGTTTTAGTTCTTTTTCTACGCCATTCCAAATGACCAAATATTGCTCTGCGTAATCTTGCTTGTTCACTTGGTTCGTGGTGGTAGTTAATACCAGGATCAAAGACCAAACACGAGACCAAGGCATGCAACAACAATGGCTGAGGTTCTAGCCACTGAACTCCAAGCACTTTCTGCATGCTCTTTCCACCTTCTACAATACAAAATGGTTATTTTGAATCACGATTAAATTATTAGGAATTTAAAGGAAATGGGAAGGAAGCCAGCAGAATGTTCTGTTCTCTGTGTGTGGCCTGTGCATTACCAGAGTTGTCAGGCTGTTAGAACTATTATCAGTTTCATATATCCACAAATCCACAGATTTATGTGAGCTGTCGGAGAAATTAAAATCACATGCTTTTTGGTGCTCTTAACCCAATCCCTTTAGACTTCATTTTTAAAACATCTAAATCTGTTATTACTGGCACAAAAACCCTTTTAATTTAATCTTTGACAAGATTATCAGATTCATTGATGATGTCACAAACTTAAATAAATAGTGCAAAAAGTGAGCTTAGACTGGATGAGCTGGACAAAATAGACAACCCGCTGCTCAATTGATTAGCCTCGATGGCCTGATTATTATAATCATTATTTATCAAAGTAAGCGATTTAAGGGTAGTAGATGTAGATCTTAATGATCTAAAAAAGCCTTTAACTGAAAGGTAAATCAGGGTAAAGCTTTATTATATGCTTAATACAGTAAATCAAACACTTTATTGGCTAATTAACAAGCATGCAATACATAATGATGACATTTAATCATGTCTGTAATACAATGTGTCTAAAGTTGTTTGATTTTAAGCAACAAGATGCAGTGCTATAAATATAAAGGCAATATCCAACCTCGCAGGTTGTCGTGACGGACACGGAAGTGTGGAAGGGAACTTCCGTGACTGCCTCTTGCTATCCCAAGCGCCAAGGCAACCTGTGCGCATAAGAAGCCTCTGGCTCGCGAATGGTTAAAGAGAGCCCATTGTTTAGCCTAACATCGACCAACGCGGGGTGCGGATTAGAACGGCGTCTGCCCGTCCCATATGTTACTTCAGGGCTGCGTTGCCCGTAATTAAAAAAGAAAGATGCGCTCTGCAGGAATGGAGGCCCTTGGTTTTACTCATGAACGTCAAGGCGTCTGATCTTTCACTGACTTGTGCACTATTAAAACAACACCCGATTCGAAGTTACAACCCCTGGGCGCATCCTACTGTGTGGCCGAGCATGCCTGTACACATGAAACAGACTGTAACAGCATTGTTAAAAGTCAGTACCATGTACGCACGTGTTGTGGGCTTCCTTCACGCCCTGTTTATCGGTAAATAAACAGTGAGTCGCTCCAAACATCACGGACGAAACTGGTTTAGAACCACAGTGTAGCCAGGATGTAAACAACTTTGCTTCCTGATATTATTTTGGACTTCTTTCAGAGACGGAATAAATATTTCAGCACAGAACTTTTAATATAGTCCACAGGCTGAGTTTCTCAAAGATTTTCGCGCCTATGTCTACTGTAGTGAAGTAGAAATAATGTGTAAATGAACGAGATTCGGACTACTTTACGCGTAAATTGATACATCTTTCTGCTTGTTTTCAGTTTACCATAGATGAATGACATTTGATCAATAATAGGCTATAGTTTTGATGGTTGCGAAGTCAGTGTACGCTGTCGAAAAATTAAGAGGCTTTTGGTTAAAAATCGTATGTTAAACAATCCGCACGCGCGCGTACTTTTACATAACAGATGCTAACTTTGTAGGCCTAGTTAAGAAGGTAGCCCAACTAATTGCAGTGGATAATGAATAGGCTATTTTCAAAAATATTTTTATTTATTTTAAATAAGCCTAAACAAATGAAAGAAACAGTTGTATCCTCCTCCTCCTCTTCCTCTCTTTTCTTCCTCTACAGACAAGTTCAGATGATCTATGAAAGCACGGATGTCTAAATGTTGCGCATTCACCGTTGATGTCGGTAAAAGTCATCGTAATGCTGCTCAGTGTGCATTTGTTAAGCTTGAAAGTAGCAAAACTGTAGACTAAATAAGTGCCACAAAGCCCCTAAAATTGATCAGCATCAAGGGAAATCCCATTAGCCTAAATGTTTTTGTCTTTCATCACTTTCTTTAATCTTTATGAAGTTAAGCATCAATATTTCGTGGCTTACCAAAGCCATGATCATTTCTTCAATTAAATTCAGAAATGTTCAATAACTTACTGCTCCGCACCAAGATGACGTGCATTTCCATATTTGGTTTTCATGTCTTAGTTCATCACCTGATGATATGCAAAGCTATGGAAACCCAGAAATACAAAATGCCGCATTAATAGGCCTACTGAAAACGTGGTGCATATTATGCACATATTCATTCTTTTACTCTAATAATATATGTACATTAATATCCAGTCCAAATAATATCATCCATGTTATTCCTCATGCATGCAATTTGTGTACATCTCTATAAAATAATTTATTATTAGAGGCTCTATTGTGCAAGTGAAAGCTGAACTATGACTGCATGACGCATTTATAGAGCATTATAGGGTTATTTACAGTATCAGACATCAAGAAAGAGCAATGCATTCGTTTTTTACCTGTTATAAGATATTTCTGTAGGGTTGTTGGGTGTTGGGGGTGGGTGGCAATGGCATAAAGTTTCGCGTGACTGTAATTCAAAATTCAATTAACTGTCGTTGCAACTGGCAAGTCTGTCCGCCACAATAGCAGTAACTGTCGTAATTGACCTACTTAGCCCAAGTATTTTCTCACTTAAGGGTAACAGACACGGTATGACGGTTGGATGAAATGTCAATGAGAATTATAATGTGGGTTATTAAAGCCAAGCCCGTCTCGTTATATGAGAAAGTGTGCGAAATGACTTCTGTTCCTGAAATTGTAAGATCATGATTGGGATGCAGTGCTATGATTTATGTGCGTGTAAGTAATTCAGGACAAGAGATGTAGTTGGTCTATGAAAGGTTTATTATAATGTATTCAAAACAATATTATGAACCTGTGGCCTAAGCTGCAGCAACTCCTGAAAAAAATTATTGTGGTGCAAAAATACTGTTGATGTTTTTTTTTCTTTTTTCTTTTTTTTTTAATCGCGCTCTCTTTTGCCAGTTGTTTGTGCAGTTACATTTTACATTGTACATCACATTTTATGTGATGGATATTTTGCTTTATTTTGTTAAGTGTTGTAGATATTATTTCATATAGGCTATATTCACATTAAATTGAGCTTCACTGATATCAGTTTACTCGACAAGATTGAAGGTTTCAGGCTGTATTTAGAGACAGGAGATGATGCAGATATATTATGAGTTGTTTGTTAGTCACGAGAAAATCATGTGTTCTTCGACCGTTTCGGACGAAGAATCTTGTAAATTTCAATCAACATGGACAAGTGTTAGACGTTCGGTATAAAAGGGTTTATAAAAATGATCAATTTATTATTTATTTAATTATTTTGAGGGAAAAACACATGGACAACCCGGATAACAGCAGCGCTTGTATTCCTTAGTGCTCCAGAAAGAGGAGAACACAAACAAGCAAAAAGAAAGAAAAAAAGGAGAAGGAAAAACTAATCGTTAGGGCTTAAAACGAAGTAAATGAATGTAAATAATCAGTTTCTCTTGGTTGAGTTTCTAAAGTTTGTATGAAAAGTAAGCTCCTTCAAATAATTTTTCAACAAAAATAGTTAAATATGATATATTAGAAGTTAATGCATATATATGCGTGTCTATGAATTTATATATATATATATATGAATAAGTCAGGGAATGAATTATGTTTTCTTAAAATCCTTCCAAAATGTGTTTGTAAAAAACAGTTTTCCTAACGAAGAGTTTGTAAGATCAGACTATGTCGGGCAACGTCATTTTTCATGAGTAGTTTTTAGTTGGTTTTTATTTATTTATTTTATTTTTTACCGTGCTGTTGAACGGAGACAGATTTTCTTGTTTTCATCATTTTTTCGCCGTTTATTTTATTTGTCTGGCTTGTCACGTCTTTATACAATGTTGTGTGTAACGCCTCAAGTGCATATGCATTTTTTTCGTTTGTTATTCGCCCTGTTTGACACCCGGTGTATAAAAAATAGCCTAAGGTTTTTTTTTTTTTTTTTTTTTTTTTTTAAAGAAATAAAGAAAATATTTTAAAGACAATATCACGGACTGAATTAAGAAAACTAAAACTTCGAACATATAAATCAATAGTTTAGTGAATACACTTGGTCTAAAATTCCTAAAAAAAAAAAAAGTTTTGATCATTTCGCACCATTCATTAAGTTGTCTTTAGAGAGGATGTGAATGAAAAAAAGGAGATTATTTGGCAATGTCAAGGACGATAATTGAATGTTCCACTGCTCGCGATTATGATGGAAGAATTCAAAGATTCGATTCTGACTCCCTGCCTCCAAGTGAACTAGTGTAATTATGTGATGTCGCTCTTACAATAGAATTATTCCAGGACCCGTCGGTAACCGTAAAGTCCTCGGTTTGTTCTCAACGCTCCTTTTCCTTTCCAGAGCGGACTCTTTGTGAAAGTTTTTCATTCAGTCTCAGAGGACTCCGGGGTGTTAGTTCTATCCTCACAGCTGTTTAAATCAAAATTGGAATTAAATAGCCTGTTGGATTTGTAGTGATTGTATGCCCTTTTGAATAAATAGATTTTTGGTTTAATCATTGTACCATTGTGGTGTTTTTTAATTGGGCTTTTCTGAATTCGGTCATAAGAATCCAGTACTATTCTAAAGTTTGTCGAATTGTCACGTCATACAAATATATACTCTATTGTGAAATACCATCCCCGTTGTACCAAAATGGTGCGGTGCCGCATTCAGAAAAGGCGGTCTTTAAAGTAGGCTTTGAGTTACGTTTGAATTGCCCTCTGCCCTAAAGAAACCCCGCCAGTGAAATATTGGGATTAACTGGTCTTTGAGGCGCGGATTAGCGCGACTTTCCCAAGCCGCGCATTCCTGGTGCCGTGACTCTTAAAACGAAAGGGCCGGAAACCCGGCGGGGAAAATGAGAAATAATTAAAATTTACTCACGCCTTGCAGTTGCACAGTTACATTCACTTTAAGAGTCCTGATCTTTAATAGCCAAATTACAAGACACAAACAAGCCAGTGCTTTCTAACTTTTACCTTTAAGTTCCTGAGTAGAGCTAAAGCGTATCAAATATAGCCAACCAAATTAAAATTGATTGGAATACGGCATGGAATTGAGACGGACAATTTCTTGTAAATCAATCAATTTCTATTAATATTTAATGTGGATTCCTCTTTTCATTCCTCCAAAGGAAATGGATATAATTTCGGGTTGAAAGTTAATTGTTCAAATGATCACCATGTTATATTTTTAATGCAGGCTACACGCCATAGCTTGGCGGTTTCCTGATAAATCATCAGTGTCGCTCAAGAAAATGGCGGTTGTGAATTTTATTTTTCTTTCTTGCCACAAATCGGGCCTCTCCTTCTTATAATCACTTTTTAACTTCAAGCTTTTGTAGCTAACCTATAAAACACAAACACACACATAAAATTCAGAATACATTTTAATAACTCGTCCAGACTTAATAACTTTAAATATCGTGTGAGATTTTAAATTGTTTATTCATATTTCTGTGGCGGGACCACATTACCACTCCAGACAAGTTTAAGATCCATGTGGGTGGTGTATCAGTTCTGACCAATGAACGGGGACACTTTCTTACACATTCTCTCGAGTCCCTGTATTTTCGAGATTGCTCGTCTCTTGAAATTAATCCAGTAGTAATCATGTGACTAATCTTATTTACCGTCGTGTTTTCTTAAAGAAAAAAAAGTTTAAAATCTATTAAAATCACAGCCGAGTCTTCGCAGATGCGACGGAGCTCACAAATTGCATACAGTTACAACAGATCACAGTTTCGAAGGCTAGCACAGATAAAAAAACACAAATGTACCATTTATATAAGACACACATTGATTGTCTTTTAAAAACTACATATTGATTCCTTATAAACACCTTTTTTTAAATAAAGTAGTGCATCCAGGTCGCCATGGGGGCGTTCGGCACACACGCACACGTACACACGCACTCGCACACATCCTCTCCATCATCATCCTCCTGATGGAAGTGTCTCTCGTCTTGCCAACATTGAAATAGGTCGGCGTGCTGTAAGAGGCTTAGAGAAAGCCTGCCCATTCCAAGCACTTAAGCAAAAGATTGGCTCCTTTTGCCGTGTAGTTTTTTTTTCTCCTCTTTTCTTGTGTAAAGATTTGTTCCGTGGCTTTGACCTAACTTATTACAAATTCACTTTGACTCCCTGTACCTTAAACAACAGGTTGTGGTCAGATGGCCTATGTTTATACGCACTCACCACCCTTCAAATACTTTGCACGCCACAAGGGGTGCGTGTAGCTCAAATAGATATTTCATGTCAAAGCCAAACTTCAAAAGCGCTGTCGGGCACAATGCAACCCATCCATCTCGGAGAGTTCGCGCGTCACGGAACACTTCTGTTTTAGGAAGGATGGCAGGTCTACAACGTTTATTTTATAGTCTTTTAATGTGTTGGTTGGACAGAATGGCAGACGTTTTGTTAGTTTCACAACACCTGGAATTTCCAGGAGGAAGTCTGATCTTTGTAATCCAAGCAATCAGCATTAAAGTTCAGTTTCCACGAGGACGCTTGGTCCTTATAATCCAAGCAATCCGCGGTGGAGTTGAAGCCGAGCCCCGAGGCACCGTAACCTTGTGTGGGAAGCGACGCGGGAGACTGGTTCAGGTGACTGGTGACAGCGTTGCTGCTCATGGGGCTCAAAGTGGATCCTGGCCCGGTCAGCTGATGGTGCATGGGCGTCAAGTAAGAGCCGCAGTCCATGCCCCCAAAGTAGGATGTGGAACCGGCGTAGCCCTGGCTGTATCCAGACGCTTGAGTGTAGGTCATTGGGTATGATCGCTGCATGCAGGAGGAGGAGGTAGAGAGTGGGTCTGACAGCGGCGAGATGGAGGCCGGGCTCCAAATGGACACCGGCGCGGTTGTGGTGGAGACGGCCGGCACTGAAGTGCTGGAGGGCGGGGTGAACTGGCCACTCGCCCCGCTCTCAGAACTGGCCTCGCGAGCTGGAGAGCTCTTCTTTTTGGCAGGTCGCACCTTGTTCTGGCCTCCGTTTTGCTGTTGTTGCTGCTGCTGGCGACACTTTGCCCTTCGGTTTTTAAACCAAACCTGATGTGGTAAAAACACAAACAAACAAAACAGGATTTATTAACATTTTCAATGTGGCCTAGCTTAATTTACGGGGCAGCACAACTTCTATGCTCACATAGCGTCTTTGCACAAAATAAGAAAACCACAAATTTACTTTTATAACTTTAGTGCGTGCGTCAGTTCATAAAGATGTCCATGCATTTCACATGTCTGGATTTTTAAAATAAGACACTCTTGCATGACTTTAATGATACGTATCCTACCTGTACACGGGACTCCGGTAAGTTGATTTTCAAGGCCACCTCCTCGCGCATGAAAATATCCGGGTAGCGCGTTTTCGCGAATAAAGCCTCCAGCACATCTAGTTGAGCTCTAGTAAATGTTGTCCTTTCCCGCCTCTGCTTTCGAGGAGTCGCTGTTTTAAATAAACAAACGCATCACACTCTTGTCCATTCAAAAATCTTTCATGCATAGAATTACTTTAAAATCAGATTATAAATATAAATGCATAATACTAAAATATTACATCTGAATCGGCATTGTACATTAATAAAAATAGGTTAAATGCTAAATTAATAAAATGCTTTAAACTTTTTTTTCCTTTCTGATACATGTTATTGTTGGTACAGTTTGAAGAAAAATCAATGTAGGCCTACATTTGAGAATAAATCTAAGAATAACAGATGCAGTTTTATTTTAATTCAGCAAGTTTTTAAATTCTTACAATTAAAGTAAATTGTACTATTATATTAAATTGCATTTCAAAAATGGTTAATAATCTTATAATTGTACAATCTAATACATAACATTATGAGACTAGCCAGCATGTACAACCAGCAAATCAGATAACCAGGCCTGCTATTTACATTTAAGCACACACGGGCAAAACTGTTTCTACATAATCCTGAATCCATAAATATCGTCTCTATATCAAGCCTTTCAATCGTCTTTTACATAGAATGGTTTATTTGGAAGCTTGTCTCACCTGGGTAACCAACGGAAGGGTGCAGAAGGTCCATACCGGAGGTAGTTAAACTTAGCCCGTTGACCGTGTAAGGTGGTTGCTTGAGATACGACATCATGCTAAAGATGGTTGTGGGGGGTAAAGCTGGAGAAAACGTGGAAAGCTGGATACCTGCTCCTTCAGTTTCTTTTCCTTGGCTGACTTCTGCTTCTAGCTTGTTTACGTCTTCAGCAGTGGATGTGAAACCAAAAACCCTGTTGTTGTTTTTTTTTTTTTGAAAACACAAAGATAAAGAGAGATGTTCACGTAATTGCGACGATGCAGGTTACCGGTTTGATAGAAACTGGGTTCCTCTAGCTGCGATGACTTCTAGGTGAATAAACCCCGTCCACACCGCAACGTGCTCTTAAAGCCGCTCCAGACCTCCAGCTGTCCTCATGAGATGAACCAAGCTCATCTTGACAAACGCCCCCCGTCCCTCCCCTTCCTCCCCTCTCCCCACCAACCCCAAAAGTAACATCTATTAATTGCAACAAGTCTTCACAAAGACAAAACTCAGTCGTTCAAATGTGCAGAAACACAATTTGCATAGGAACCCGGCTAATTGTCTCCTGCATAAGAGCATTGATCGGGCGCTATTGGTGGAAACAAAGGCCAGTGTTAGCCTGATAACTAATGCTGATAACAAAAGCTCCATTGGCGAGGGACAAAAGTAACCTCCTCCGTTCCTCCGTCATATCGGAACAGTATTATTAAAGTATAATTGTTTTAGTATTTTCCAGAAATGACCTCTGTTAATTCTGACTATGTGGAAAAGTCTCAATCTTTTTGATCGTCCATAAAATACGATCCCTCGATTGTTTAGCTGATGTAGTGTTATTGATGACTTTTTATTAGTTTAGATAATAGTTAATTAGAATTTTATTTCTTTAAAAAAAAAAAGAAAGAAAGAATCTGACTGAAGAAAAAAGATTATTAGCAAGTTTAAGTTTTCAGGCCCAAATGAAACGGCTATTGGGCCAAGGAAAACTTCAAATTATCTGAAGTTCAGCACCATCCAAATCTCAATCCTGTCTGAATAAATGATGACATTAAACCGAAACTTCAGCCTTGTTGTGCAGAAAGTTTTTTTTTCTCCTTTTTTTATATCCAACGGTTCTCAATCTGTCACTTAAAACAGTCCTCGTCTACCAGTTGCGCAGCCGCTCGATAGTAATTACCTCATCCAAGAATTAATTATGATAAATGTTGCTGTTGATAAATTAACGAGATAATCCGTGTGGCACGCGCTCCCCTAATTACTGGACGCTACCTTTTCAGCTGCACGTTTGGCCTCATTGATTCTGTGCATGACTACAATAAAAATCGCACGCGTGCGCGCTCGCGCACACATACACTGAGACACTTCAATGCAACGTCGTCTCTGACATGATACTGAACAAACCGAAATTAAAAAGTATTGAGACTATAAGTATCAGATTGCTACTTGTGCAAGAAAGAGGGAAATAAATCGCAGGCCAAGCGACACTGTAATTTGTGTGTTTGTACTCCTTGTCGATCTGTATTCATATTATCAGAAATAATGTCGAATTGTTTATCTCTTTGTTCGCTCATTATTTACCATTAGTTTGCATTCAAAACTGATGAAATGGGCAAAAAAGTTACGTACGGTAGCCGTGGATTTAAATATGTTTTTGAAAACGAAAATTATGAAACGGCGTACTAGCACAAGTCAATCGATTTTTAAAACAAACAAACAAACAATAAACATAGGCTACTTGTTTGGTGATACTAAAATTCAAGCCTAAACTGAAACGAACGTTTTGCACAACAACGACGACGATAATAATAACAATATGAATAATAATAATAATAATAATAATAATAACATCACTGCTCGCGAATTCTTGATGCATAAATAACAATACCAGCTACATAAAGCGGGCTACTTACTGAATGACTGGATTCAACTCGAAGTCCGTTAAAGTTTTATGTCCGACAGCAAATACACGTCTAAATCGTTACAAAAATATTCAAGGCATCAAGATAAAATCCTTTTCATCAAACCGTGAAGCAAATGAGTTACGATGAAGCCTGTACAGCTAAACACGAAGAATGGATAAAATGGTTTAGAGAGATTAAGCACATACGGTTATGATTCGCTGCTCTTCTGGGTTGAAGTTGCTGGAGTCTGATTTGTACAGCGCGCTGGCCAATGAAGAGCTCAGGACTGGAGTCTGTTTCTCTCGCAGGGCCCTTTGCAGGGAAACAAATGTCGACAGCTACTTTTTGATGCAAACTCTCCAGCCAATGAGAGCGAGGCACATTCTCATCTCTGAGAGTCATCGGAATGTGATTTTATGTGGTAACGTTAACTCATAGCGTTATGAATAAAGTGGAAAGAGACTATTTCTTAGTTGTTACCACTCCAATCTTAAAAACCTTGATTTGATATATTTGCATGATAGATTTGTTTAGAAGTTACCATGCGGTGGCCCCTAGCGAACGCGCGCCGTGTACCACTCCAAAAAGTTGCAGAGGAAACAATAGTTTGTATATATATACATATACATATATATATATATATATATATATATATATAATCTCAGGCATGATTATTTATCATCATGAGCAGACTCAGTCTTATAAGGTTAAAGCGCAGAAAACAAATGTAGAATACGGACGCTTGAATACCTTCTGTTGCGTAGCTGGAGGGATTTACGGGGACTTAATTCCTTAAAACTGTCCTCTCGTCCACATGACGCTCAAACTGCAAGTGCTCAAGCTGATATACTCAAATGTATCAAGAGATGAGTGCATCGCATTGCCATGGGGCTAGATTAAGGCCTTTTATAAGACATGTAGAATGCACGTGAAGCCAGTGTGGAGTGGCGCAACGAGGAGGTGAGTTAGATACCTTTAAAAATGTTTAAAACAACACGTTGCCAATATCCACTTCGAGAAATGTCTATCGGGATTCTTCTGTGTGTGTGTGGGAGGAAAGCCGACAGTATCATAACAGCTTTAAGTCCGTAGCCAACATTTAAAGACATCCTGAGAGAGGACCTGACAAGCGCGCGGGACGCACGGACAAATGAACAACGGTGAGCAACATATTCACAAAGATCATTGTTGTTTAACGCATGGTGTTTTTTTTTAAATTTAATTTAATCCAGGACTTTTTCTATATTAAAAAATTTGATAGAAATGCACCTGTATTTATGATTAATATATTTTTATTATTGTTAAATTTTCAATCCAAAATTGTAACAGGATCAGTACGTTCTAATCCTTTTCAGTTACATTGTAACATTTTGTTTTATAATAATACAGCAAATTGGTACTATTATTATTATTATTATTTAAAAAAAATAAAAAAAATAAAAATTAAGATTATTTTCCTGTTTAGTAATAAATTATAGAAACGACAACATCTTGAGTAATAATAATAATAATAATAATAATAAGAATTATTATTATTTGAGATGACACTTTTATATTACACTTACATTAAATGAGAATGTAAACGCAAAGAGAATTAAAAAAAAAAGTGTGCTATTAGAATCTAAAAATGTGTTTATCAAAAATAGACTATGGGAGTAAGAACTTTTTATGTTACATCTAGATCTAGAAATGTCATCCCATTAATGGAGTGTGATCTTTTATTGGGTTACAGATAAAGAAGAAGAAGAAAAAAACTTTTACACTTCAAGACGAGATGGAGTGCTTCTGTTGTGCACCTGCTATTGTGGAATGAGATGATGACAGCCACCATTATCCTGGTGATTTACCTGTTAATATTCCCCACATCACCTGCCAAGAACTGTTTTGAAAATCTATAAACAATGGCTTTCACTGCAAGCGCTTTTGGAGTTCTTTGTGCTCGAAAGGGAATGAGAAATGAACCCCAAAATGCCGTTTCTCCTCTAAACTCATTCGCTCAAGTATCATGTCGAGGATTAATCAAAATGATAATTGCTCTGGTACTGTGAAAACATGCAAAAACATACAAAAACATGGACGAATGATGATTTCTCGCGGTTCTTCATTTAAGATTAAAAACAGGCACTAAAACACACTCGAGAAGTTCACATCTGTCCGCTATAGAATATGCATTCACGTTCTATTAATTCGCACTGTGTAATTTATTTAGTAACACGCAATGATAAATAAACGACGTTTCATTCCGTTCGCCTTTATCGCCGGGATCTCGCGCAGCGTTGCCTCTCGCTGTTTAAACTGCTAAATTATTTATCAAATTCTAAACGCCCCGCGTCCGGAGGGAACTCATCTTTAAAGGAATTGTGGTTTGTCAAAGTGAAAAAGAGCAATGCGTGTTCGCGCCTGTGGCCACAACAGCGCAATCCCAGTAAATGACACCCTTTCCCTTTAATCTCCACTTGAGTTTGAGTGGCGAGCTTCAATCTTAAACGTTTATTTCAGTTAAAAAGCTGAGCATGCATCAATATCTGGTCATTTGCTTCGACCTTACCTTTTTAGACTGAATGGTAAATGTACAATTACCCTATTAAAACAGATAATGAAAAATACGTCTGTAATAATAATGTTATTATTGTATTATTAACAATGACAGCGATCCATTATTATTAGGATACAAACTAAAATGTTAAAAATAGCCAGAAGTAAATCATTACACCTCAACCCCTAATCTCTCTTTCTGTCTCCCCTGCAGGTCCAAATGTTTTGCAAGCTCTGGTGGGCAAAAGCAAAGTGGACATTATCTGATGTTATCTTATGTGAATGTTTGGAGGATCACAGTAGGAGTGGACCAGTTTCTTCACAGTTCTGAAGATTAGAACATCTTTAGTAGCTTTTCAATTATGATACAATGTGTTGCACTTACTCGTTTAAATTAATGTTTGCCTTGACTGTGTCTTCCTGTGTGTTACGTATATTGTGTTTTTTCTCTTCATGAGGTTGAGTTTAGAGATTAGATGAAATCGTATATATGTGGTTGAATGGACATAATTTAGCATGATACATTACAAATTGACCTGCTATAATATTGCCCCAAATGTTTCTCTGATTTGACATAATTGTGACAGTGTTTAAATGCGATAACAGAGTCATTTTTCTGATGAAGGGAACACTTGAATGTGAAGGTATATTTGCACAAAGTAATTACTATGAATAAAAGAGCTCGTTTGATCTTTATTGACATTCATAATTTCCTGTGTGCCACATCTTCCCGTAAGGTACAGGAAACTTAAATGGGGTTAAATGTTACGCGTCACGGTCCGAGAAAATAAGGATGTCAGATTGGAAGGGTGGGGGAAACGGAGGATGATTGCACAGTACGTTTCAAGAGATCACTAAGGTTACAGCAATCTACATGGAAACAGACTTGGGATAAAAAGAGAGAAAGCACATTAAAATTCCCCAGTAGAGTTACTCATACTGCAACAACAATGTACAACAACACATTTTAAAATGCGTCTATGTATAATTGTGTTTACACTTCTGAAAAAATAACTCTTTTTTTTATTCTTAAGCGAGAATAATGCAAGTTTTGGCAACACTTTTTTTACACACACTGTAAAAAATATTTTCATGATTTGTTATCACAGCATTTTTTCTTCAAATCAACTTCAATAATTAATGTGGTTCAGATAACATAATATTTAGAGTTTCTGTTGATTAAACCAATCACCTTCGTTGTATGAACTCAAATCTTTAATTTCAATGAACTCAAAATTTTAACGCAACCAGATAACTTATTATTTTTTTTTAAGTTAAACCAACAATTCTTTTTTACATTGTGCAACTAACCCTAAACCAACCCTAATCCTAACACTAACCTTATAATATTACTCGGAACTTAACAAAGACACCTTAAAATAAAGTATAACCCAAGTTTTCAAAGTTTGTTGCACATAAGCAGAAAAAGCCACAAAACCAGGACAGAATTCTGTGCATATGTATGATGCATTTAGTATCTTCAGGAAATATTTAACGGTTATTAATCAGTACTGTAATTGTTTGTCTGCTGTTTACACAGGGGCCAAGCGGCAAACAAATGGATTCAATTAAAACCGATTCTTCCCTTCAAGTCATCAATATGAGGCAAAGTAAGCCCTCCACCATACTGACAAGGACAAACAAGTACACACAAGGGGACACTAAACGTTCTTGCAGTCATGCATAAACATGCTTTTCTCTCTACACTCTTGCTCTCTCACTTATACACACATACACACACACACACACATTCACCAAGTTCACCTTGAGGGTCTTTGTATTGTGTAAGATCTACGAATACAGATCTTCAAAGAATTTGCAGTGCAATTGTTTCATATTAACTTTTCCACATGGATAACGATAACTCCATTATAAAGCAAAAGGATCTGGTATAGAACAGCAACATCTCTTTTTCTGAGGTGTGTGGAGTACGGTGGATCCTGCCCTGCAGTGTGGGCTTCACTTCTCTTGCCTCTCTCTGAGTTCAAAGGCACAGGGACTGAGAGGGTCGGATTTATTCAGGCTTTATGTGGTAAATGCTTGGATGTCTTTCTTGTAGTCTGCAAGGCCCTAAGATCACATTTAGGAAATGTTCTATTGTGAGGTTGCCTGTGAAATCCCCATAATAAATTCACCAAACAGGCACAAGCAATGGCTATTTATGATCGTGGCTATATTTTTCCTTTCTATCTTGCCTTCTGGGTAAAGGTGTGTCTGTTTATGCATCACTTTTAGACTCCCTGTGCTACAAACATGAGTAACATGGACATGAAAGAATCAATGATCGTAAGATCTACATTAAAAAAAGTCTCTCTCTTATTGAAGCTTTCAATACAAACTTTGGATTATTATGGTTTTGTGACAGTAATTTTCCAATTAAACGAATAGTTCACCCTCAAAAATGAAAATTCATTACACATCCTCATATGACCTATGGAATATATTTTGGAAAATGTTAATGTTGTTTTTAACCCCCCTGATTTTGACTGTGTGGGCAGAAACCTGTTTGTTTACACTTTATTTTGAGGTGACGTAGTTACATTGTAAAAGTATTCAGTAATATTAATTAACTACGTGCACTTACTGTAGAGTTAGGGTTTGGTTTAGGCTAATACTTGTATTGTTACTATAGTAAGTACAAGTAACTATGTTACCGTAAAATAAAGTGTCAGATAAAATATCTGAAGAGGGAAGAAAGTCATACACTTGGAACAACATGATAGTGAGTAAATGATGAGAGAATTAATTTTTTTTGGATAATCTATCCCTTAAAGAAGCGACAATTCTTTAGGGGAATAAATGATGACCGAATTTTCATTTTGCGGGGAACTATCCCTTTAAGAAGTGACATAACAATTATTTGTTATTTTGTCCCCAAGCCAAATTTTGAGCACCTATCCTCAAATATGCATATTAACATTATTGAGTCTTTAATTATGTGATATAATTAACCCTACACCCAGTTTGAAAGGCATGTGAGTCGAGGACGAGCCCCCATATGGGGTGAGCATTCCTTGCATGTGCCCCTTCCAAACCCCACTTTGTTTTGAGTGACATTCTGGCACTCTAGTTCATACACCAGTACTCAGCCTCCAAATTGTACCGTCTTGCTGTCTTCCACACTGCCAGTTCACACACGTCTCTCTCCCCTTTTAATGTTCTCTCTCACACTCAAAAATGTTTCATCAGGTTTTATGCAAATATATCTTTTTAGTCTTCTGAAAATCTTCCACTTCTCCTTTCTCTTTTCTTTTTTTAGTGCCAGTCCCTCTCAACTATTTATATCTCTTTTGGGAAAGTGGAGGCTGTCTGTTGGGACTCCTCTCATAATTCTGTCAGTTGGATGTTTCCATTACGTTCTCTTCACGTTCCTGCCATGTTCTTGTCCCGGCTCCAGCCTGTAGTCAGCTACCCTTCCAGCCACAGGCTGGCAGCTGTTTTTTTTTTTTTCAATTGTGTATCTCTAAGGGCTTGTCTGTCAACTGGAACCCTCCCCTCCAATTAGGAGAGTAAACACTAGACCCGTCTCTGTGTGTGTGCTTGTGTACGTGCTTATATAAAGTTCACAAACTGTCACCTAAAACTCCCCTCCAGCCTAGACTCTGATTGCCTGATCGCTCTCTCTAGCGCCAAACTCTTAGACTATTAATTGTAAAGGCTGTCTCTTAAATCTAAAATGGATTATTGTGGCATTAATACATAGTAAAACACACTACTTAAAAACAGCAAAGTATATGTAAATAAAGAAACGTATTTATATATAATTTTACTTGACTACATTGATATATTGTAGAGTTTCTACACATTTACAGTGACTGCGTTACAGTTACATTGAACTGGACATTTTTAAAAAATAAAAAAAGAGAAGAAAGTGTTTCTTTTCGACATTAACATGACAGGTCACCACTCTCCGCTCTCCTGGTTACCATGGGGTACCAATACTGCTGAAAAGAATGTAGAGTCTGCCAGAGTTGCAGACTGGGACAGAACGGGATATATGCGTGTGTGTGTGTGTGTGCTTGACTGTGTGTGTGCTGGGGGTGGGAACACTCTCAGAAACCCCAGTGGTTACCGCCTTGCGACTGGCAATAGGGATGCAGGAATTTCACTAGACCTACTGCCCGGAAAATGCCAGGTGGGAGACGAGGAGCGGACAGAGGGTGTGGACGAGTCACATTAATTGTTGGCAGAGGAGGTGGTGGATAGGTAGCTCAGGAACTGACAGAAGCTCAATAGAAAAATAGAGCAGTCAAATCAATCGCAGCCTGATGTATTTACTGTCGCTTTAATGTCATTTGCAGAAAGCTAGAATGCATTCTTTTTTTTTGGTGAATCATTTCTTCAGAATATACATACATGTATATGTATAGATAGCTTTGAGTAATGTTTTTATTATTTGTTTCGAGTTAAAGCTGAAGAACTAACTTTTTGAAATGATAAATAAAATGCTACTAAAATATAAAAGCGTCACCTTTTTTGTGGTTATTGTAAAAAAGAATTATAGCCATATGCTAAACACATTTGAAACGATACTCTTTTGATGCCGTTATGATTGCAACCAAGACATGCTTTAAACGGCATTAAAAAAAACTTTGTATCTTTATCTTTTATTTAACAATGACAAGAATCTTAGTTTTTGAAATTTAAAAATAATTTCAAATGCATATTTTAAGATAACAGTATTATAATATAATATGATAAAATGACGTCTTCTTTTAATAAGAGTGTTGTTTAATAAAGTTGTCTCTTTTTATTTTGTCATTAAACTATATTGGATTTTGTTGAAATATTTCAATATTTGGAGTTGACCTTGTGGGTGTAAATTAACGATCATTTAACTGTGATTCTCTAATGCGACTCGCATGGAGTCATACACATATAAAATGACATTACATCTACAAATGTGGTGAAGGGGAAGAGCAGCTCAGTTGCTCTGAAATCAATGTGGTCTCTGCTGTGGAGCTTCTGGGGCACAGTTCAATAAAGCAGCAGCATAATGGTCAGCACCATGGTGGAGCCATCGAGTCATGGAGCAACATCATGCTCCGCAGCAGGGGAAGACATCGGGCAGATGGGTCCAGTGTAGCGGTACAACTCCATCCCTCCTCCTCTCCATTCTATACTGCTCTCTTTCTAGCTTTCTGCCCCACAGTGCCCCACATCAGAGTCTGATGAATCGGTCGAAATCAAATAGATCGGGAAGGTTATTGCACAGGAAAAAACCAACAAAGCACAGCAGGACGTATTAATGCGGTACGTGCCATTTTTGATAGGCGAATCAATTACCACACTCTTAAAAATAAAGGTTCCAAACGGAGGTAACGCAACAATACCATAGAAGACACATTCTGGGTTCCCCAAAGAACATTATAAGAACCTGTTGCGTAATGGAAATGTTCTGTGGATGTTAAAGGCTCTTCATGGGACCCTAGATGCCACTAAAATTGCAGCTACATAGAAATGTATGGTCATTTTAAACAAATGAGAGAGATAGATAGGAAGAGCATAAGCAAGGGAACAAGTCGGTGATAAAGACGGAGAAAGAGCAAGGGAAAGGAGGGAGAGAGCAAGGGCAAAAGTGTGATTGAAAGAGAGAGGGCAGGCATATCCCTTTGAAATGCCCACTCAGGGGTAGGAGCCTGGGGGAGCAGGCTGGAGTGGCCCAGCGCCTGGACAGACAGGCAGTCACCACTCTGGGCCAGGGTCCAGCACCCCTCCGCCATTCCCACCAGCCTCTCCTCCTTGCCCAGGCCAGACTGGCTATGTCCCCCCCTCTGCCCATCAGTCAGCCAGCCTCCAGTGGACCAACTGGAGCCTCCCAACCTCACCTTGCCAACAAACCCCCCCCCCCCCCCCCTCCAACCCCCACCCAACTGTATGGCCCAGGCCCAAACTGATTCGCCCCATCAGAGCAACCTCTGTAGTGTGAGGGACTGACTGATCACTCCATAAGCTCGGCACACGGTGCCTGGTGCGTTTAGTGCGGATGTCTGTGAAGTCAGAATAACGCACCATTCAGTATTTCTTATTATTGGAACATTAAACGTTCAAAAGAGAACCCGTCTTAACACTTTAAATTTTATTAAATATTGTATCAAATTTGATAAAAAGATTTATAAGGCCTCATCTCTCAATCATCGATGTATGGCATTATATGTTTTGTCTCCATAATAAAAACTACAAAGCTTTGATCATAAAAATCATCTTACTCTCAGATATATTATTGGGAAATATAGAGTGACAGCTTATATATAAAGATCTCATTGAGTTACATTACAAGCTATCAAAATTTCATCTTCCTTTTTGGCCATATAAACTTCAGGAACTACACCAAATTGGATATTTTTGCTCAGTTTGGGTCTCTGAATTAAACTGAAATGTATTTCCCTCCTCAAATGAAATCCCTATTCTCACTATATCATACATGTATGTGAGCCATAAAAGCCTGATGCATCAAATATGATTCTTAACAAAAAAAAAACACATTTTCAAACTGACTATTATCTCTTATGTCAAGTTTTAAGTCTTCTGTCAAGAGTCCAAGTCAAATGTCAATCCCTTTTGGATTTTATATATATTGCAGATTACTTTTTTTTTTTATAAATCTGCAAATGTGCGCTCAATAGGATTTCTGTCTTTGTTTTCCCCATAGTAAATGACTGTTTAACTATGATAACCAGGATTTGTTTACTTGCATGCAAAAACGGAACATACTTTTAAAGGGAAAGTTCGACGCAAAATGAAAATTCAGTCATTATATACTCATGCTCTTTTTCTTTTTGCCGCGATTTATAAGTTATTTACAACTGTATAATTCTACGTTAGTTCTGAATTGCGGGCTCATATTTTATGTTCGATAAATTTTCCAACACGTATGTTGTTTTAGAGTAATATTTTTCCAATCATTTATTTACTTACCTTTATTTGATCTAAAATGCCTCAAATAAAATGTGATGGAGTTAGGCGAAAGGGTGGGGATTTAAATAAAATCCTTTTGTCAAAATCATAAATAGATTCATGTACAAAATTGAAATAGTTTTACAATTGACTTCAGTAGTGGGGTGGGTTGTATTAAAAATACTCTCTACTTGATGTTATTTAGTTATTTAACAACAAATTAAATCTGTAGCAGATCAAAGTGTGGAAAGAGTTTGAAATGAATAGCACAAAAAAAATCTAGTCACGGAACAAAAACTCTCCCCAACACACTTCTCCCCGTAGACTCCCTGAAGATTTCTGTTGTTCACAGGGATCAATTTGGAGTCCAAGTGTCAAGTCCTCAAGATTGACTCTCAAACTTAAGTTCATATGGTTTTTGCATCTTCGTTTTTGCTATTGTTGACTGCTTGTGCTTGCCAGTGCCTTTGTCGGTTTGTCAGTTTGTGGTTTTGACTTGGCAAGTCCACGATAGCCAGTGATTGTTCAGTGCATTCCTCTATTGTTTCATTCTGAGATATCATCTGATGCGTCATCTCGCCATTATTTTCTGCTCTGCATACTGTCAGGGATGACAACCTCAATCTCTCCACCACCCCCAGGTCTGAGGCAAGGTTACCATGTCCCCATGGCAACAGCAGCAGGCCCACATGATTCGGCACAATGTGAGTGGGATTCTTGCCAAAGACTGGGAATTTGGGTGTGATGTAGACATTGTGGATAACAGGTTCAGCCCCAGTGGAAGCACATGGGTCACATGAGGACTGACTTTCAGAGTATTAGATCTCAACAATATTGTTAAGAGCCACTGTCGTATTTCTTTAATGAAATACGGATTGGATTTTTTTTTTGTTTGAAAATAAAAACAAAGTTTGTAGCCAGTCGCTGTGAAATCTCTCTCTCTATCAGTCTCTCTCACTCACTCAGCCTGGCTGTGTGTACCGGTGCAATCTACCCAGTGTTTATTTTGTTGTTCTCGTTACAGACCATAAACACCACTTACGCTGCTGTTTGGGGTTGGAGTTGAGTGTGTGTGAGCCATGTGCTATATTTGCTGATAACAGGATTTGCTTGTGTTACAAATCACCAAACGAGAAAGGTTAATTGTCAATGCAAGCTCCAAAATGGCTGCGCACTTTAATCTTTAGTATGCGGATGCTTTATTATTTATCTCCAGTAATTAGATATAGACAGACTTCAGCCCATTTTTATATCAGTACTTCCATGCTATGTCAAATTGCATTTTTGTGTCTTGGGCATCCTTTAATTCTACATTTTGTTTTTGGATAAGCTAATTGTAAATAGTAAATCATGCAAATTGTGTAAAAGCATTAAGTGAGTAGTAGCTTTGAATTTATAGTTTTAAGCTAATTAGAAAAATCTATCAAAAATTTTGACTTTGACTTATGCCATGTTCACACAGAGACAGAATAAAAGATGTCAGTCCTGTATTTGAGTCCTTAATACGCTTACGTTCACACACAATACGGTTATTTACTGGAGTGACAACTGCACTCTAGAACCAAAGTCACATCCGTACATTTTCAGGACTCACAACCGCATTCTCAGAAAATGCGCTGTGTGAATAGAACCGAACTGGTTTCACTTTCTGTAACTTACAGCGAAGGAGATCCAGTCACGGTTCTCCACTGGAGCTGCTCCCATTAGTTTTGTGTTCTATGTACGAGCGGCGCGACTCAAATGCTCGCTCTTCGCAAGCTGCTGTAGGGTAATGAAGATTTGACGGCTGAACTCGTGGCTTGATTGGACTCGTCGTGCCAAAAAGTGATAAGACTTTTCAGTTTTATGGACGTTGCCATCTTTTTGATATTATTGTGGTCACTGGTTTGAGAATACGGGCTTGACTCCCACTCACAGACAGTAATCGAGACGCTACTGTAAGTGTGAACGGGACATTTAGAGACTCACACCTGTGGGTGAACACGGTTGTCAATCCCAAAAACTGACCATGTGAACATATCCGTATAAGTATAGTTCAGCCAAAAAATGTCAACTCTACCACTCATCAACTGTATAGCTTTTAAAATGTTTTCTATATTAAAAAAAAGTTGTTTTGGACCCCATTCACTATGTCAATGTGAATGTCAATGAAACTTTATTCAAACTTGAAACTTTTGTGTTCTACAGAAGAAATTCAAACAGGTTTCATCTCTTCAAGACTTCAAAATTAGTCAAAAGTTACACGCTTTACTTCTGTGTGAGTGGTTCACCAGTTGCCAAGCATGAGGATTGACTGGGATAAATTAAGACTGAGAGGTAGGTTGAGAGAGAATAAGGGGGTGGGGAGGTGGTCATGTTTTCCACTGGCACGTCGTTAACCTCCCGGGTCTGTGGGGAGAATCGGAGCTGCTGTGGGAGCTTAGAGCATGGAGCATTTGTTTGTGGGACCCCCGGGGGAGGCAGACCCCATGCCTGAAAATGGGCTTCCAAAACAGCAGTGGGTTGACGAGAGGGGAGGGACGGGATGAGAAGAGGGAGGAGGAGAGGGGGAGACTTAAACAAAAAACACCCTGAGGGTCGGGGGTCCCCCTTGGGCAGAGGCCTACAACTATGTCCCCTTAAGAGTGATCCAGAGGCGCTGAGACAAGTGTTGTTTATGACTAGTATCTATTGTTCAGTGGTTGCACAAACAACTATCGTGGGTGTATGCATTGACAAGTCTTTGCACAGAGAGTTGGATTACTACAATCTAATACAGGTAATGTGACTTGACCAAGAGTTGGACTAATCTGGTCATCTAAATTCAGATTTGAAGTTAAAGTCCGTACAACAGTAAATAACTTACATAACAACAACCCAACATCTACATTATGAAGAGGGCACTGTTGTTTTGGCCAGGGCTGCTAACATTGCACAACTCCTCACAACCAACACTAAATCCACCTAATGGTGGACGAATGTTAGAACATATTATTCCTCTGATTCAGGAATTTTTAAATCTCAAGAAAAATTTGAATTATTCAAGAATATTATGTTTTGTTATGTTATATTGTATTATATGATATTATATGACGGGTGAAATGAATGGTGGTCTGGTCTGGTTATGCGAAAATATATATACTACTGTTCAAAAGTTTGGGGTCAGTAAGATTTTTTTTTTAATGTTTTTGAAAAAAGTCTTAATCCCAAATAGTACTTTTATATATACAATTGTATGATTAATTGCATAACATTGCATTCATTTACATGACATTCATCTTTTCCCGAGTGCACTAACAAAGTAGAGAGAGAGTATAGCTTTTTATGCAATAATTTATCCTCTTCTTCTTCAAAATGATAGTGGACATCTGTCCACTGCATAAGAAGGTTTAACAAATATTCCAGAGCTGCTGGTGTCTTCACTACTGTCGTCAGTCATTATATCACATTATAAATAAATAGTGAAATATGAAGAGGACAGTGCTATAGCATAAGGTTTAAAGGACCACCTTAGCGGATCTGGATGTAACATCACACTGTTAATGGTTAAAAACTCTCCTTTCGTCATAGTGGGCATCATGCATCAGAAGATTAAACCATTGAAATGTAAAGCTTTTTCTATTCCAAAGTAATGACCATTACATTGGAATACTTTTCTGTTTTTACTCATTTTTCTCTGTACAAACTCCAAAATATGCCAAAAACTGATGGCTGTACATGTCATCAGTTTTGTCCAGAACTGTTGTGTTTAAAGTATATTTGTACACTGAGTGCCTTGGGTTGAAACTGTATTGACCCCCGCTGCTCTTTTTAGTGGAAGAGGGTGAGCTAGAACAATGATGATGGCCTAACACTGGCAACAAGACACTGAATCCGCCGTATACCATATACTGCTGAGCTAGTAAATACTCTTACAATCAGTGTATTTTCAACCAACCTTTCACCCCCTTCTTTTTCTTTTCCACCCAACAGTGCCCCTCTATTTTCCTACCTCTTTATCCCTTTTAATTAGAAGGCAAATTCTGCTGGGCTGGAGAGATCTAATCCTCCGCCACCCAACAATGCACAGAGTTTGCTTTGAACAACCGACCTGCGGCCCTTAAACACAAACCCCCGCCTCACAGCTGGCCTCTCCCCTCCGCTGCAGCTGATCCGGGAACAGCGGCATTGGCGTCCTCAGAGTGGTCACATATAGGGATTAGAAAGTTGTATTCTGAATCCAGGTCATCTACTGAGGTCAAGTTGTGGAATGCAAAATCACACACAGAAGGCTTGACTCTTTCTAAACAGTAATAGTTGTATTGAAAATTACCTTCTTTTATGGCGTCATCTTGGGGGAAACTTTCAATAATTCTTGGCTTAATTACCCACCAAAATGTAATTATTCTCACAATAACCATGTCGAAGGGTCAACGTGCGAAAAAAGTGTTTGTTTTGCTTTGTTTGGGTCTTTATCGTTTCATTTCTCCCAAGACAGAGCAAGTGTAATAAACACACCAATGCAAACGGTGGAAGTACGAAAGAGACAGAGTTAGACGTTAGATGGAAAGAGAGAGAGAGAGAGAGAGAAAGTGCTATAGCAATGACAGCCTGTTCCTCTGCTAATTTACATATATATTAATGTTCTTCATTGTACATAGAGGATCTCATTAGTCTGTGTGATTTTCAGTCAAGATGCAGTTGGTGGATATTCATAAAACTCATCATTACATATACATAGACACATACATATGTGTTTATGTGTGCAGATGCACATTTGCATTTTGTTGTGTATGAATGACATTAGTTGATATGAAAGTCTGCCAGTGCAGATAGTTTCGAAAAACAAAGATAAGGCTATGCAAAATTTACACATACAATTGTATAACAATGCATAATTCCATGTATGTCGTAACATTGCATCTTTTACATTAAATACAGCTCAATATTTGGCAAAAACTCACAGTGTTAACCAACAAACGATAGAGAGTGAACACTTTAATATGCACTTGTATATTCTTTAAAATACTTTGCCCAGACTGATGTTTAATTAGTGTTCTCAGTTAAAGTTTCCCTTTAGCTTGTGTTGAAGAAAATTTCCTGTATCTTGAAGTCGGTATAATTTGTCTTTAATTTCTACTTTTGGTCCATTAAATTAGCTGACCTTTTTCCATGTCTCTGTACTTTGGATTGGCCAATTACACTGGCTGAAGTGATCATTCTAAAGAGCATAAAATGGAAATGATATTCACGCTGTTCTCAAAGCAGTCTGCCTCTCATATGTCCTCACACCAGGGCAGTGAAGTCATCAGATACAGCCATAATGTGCAAGAATGAAAAAGCATTTAAGAAGGATAATGACCCAGGGTTCTGCTATTATATACTAGGAGATAAGCACGTTTTGCATTTAGTTATTCAGTTATATTATATGCATAATTTTATGTTAAATAGGCCTTTTTTACTGATTCATTATTAGCATGCAAGTAAACATTTTAATATTTAAAGGTTTGCATGGAAATTTAAAAAAATGTCTGAGATGTGGCCAAGTGGTTTGAGACCAGATGGGGAAATTTTCTGACTATTGTTAACTTTCACCTTTTAAACTATCCATATCAATAAAATGAAGTATTTTATTGGCATATCATATATATTATGCCAGAAAGATCATATTTACAAGTTTAACGTACATGACCATCACCACAAAGTCGTAGTTATGACTGAGTAACAGTTAATTTGTTAAAATCAACCTAAGTTGTATGTACAAAATACCAGAGTATTGTACAATTATTGTACAATCATTATTAATGATTCAATTTACAGCACCATCATATATTGAATAAAACATAAAATAGCAAATACAGCCGATGCACATTCTTTATTCATCATTTCGTAGTTAAAAAAACTTTTTCACCATCTTGCTCCGACCAATGCTATTTGAATGTACTTGACGTTGTAATTACGATGTCCAGCATAAATACAAACCTCCCAGGAGGACTTGAACGCACCAATATACACAATCCAATTTTGACATAGATTATATAATCAATTATCAAATTATATAATATCTTTTATTTATATTTTTATGTATATTTTTTAAATATTGTTATTCATAGTGCATGTTTCTTTATATTATTATCTATGAGTTGTTTACAACTGACACAAATTAGACTAAATGCAACCCTGCTGCGAGGTGTAATGCAACACATGCCGACTGCTAATATTTGTGTATATTAAGCCTTGCCATTACATAATTATTACTTTGATCTAATGTTAATGTACTCTGATCGTAAGTCTCAGCCTCAGGGGAGTGTGCAGTGTGTATAGGTGATATTTCTCTATGTATCACACAGATGGGGGGCCACAGGGGAAGTCAGTCCACGGGCCTCCACAGAGCTCTGTGAATGATTGCGCACCACGATGGCTCCCCTTGTACAGTTTTGTAGCCTAAATATTTTACAAACTTAATTGGCATTCTCAAGGGAGGGCTGCCAGCTGCCTGCCTGATGGCATGGATGTTTAATTACCAGGCAGGCATGGGCAGGCAGACGGGCGGGCTGTCTGGAGAGACAGTGAGGTGGTAACAGAAAGACTGTAAACCATTTACAGTATAAAGAGCAGGAATTTTCTCTGTATTTAAAGTTATTTGTTTTAAAGGTGCAGTAAGCGATTTCTGTGAAACGCTGTCGAAAGTAGATCGGACTGAGCGCCACAAAACACTTCAGCCAATCAGCAGTAGGGGCGTGTCCACTCATGATGGGGAGGGGAAAGAGTGAGCAAGAGGGAGATTTGAAGAAAGACTTTAGAAAGAGAGATGGCTGAGAGACATTACAAAAGTGAAAAGGTCAGAGGAATATCACTAGAGAAAGAAGGATTATGATCAGGCAAGAGCTTCAGGAGGCGCGTTGATATTAGAAAAGCTCTCCAGAGCTGGAGAGAAATCAGTGTTATTTAACTAAATTTTAAAATAATCACGTTTAACAGTTGAATTTGTGGTGAAAACCACATTTACCCATGATGCTGTACAGAAAATTGCACCAATCAGAGAGTTGGAGCAAGAAAATCATTCCAAAAGAGCCCACTGACCTAAATTACCATTAATGACCTAATCGAGTCAGTCTGGTTATGCTGTCCAAATTCTGAAAAATTTGTTATATATATCATTTAATTTTGCAAAAGACTTAAAATATGTTATTTATATAGATATAATTACCAACAAATGAGTAGATTATATTTTTCCATTGTTTATTTATTGTCATTTGCAATGCCTCATGGGACTGTATTCTTTTCCTGATTAAAGCGGTTAAACAATCTTGTACCTTTGTCTTTTTGTCTAAATACTTTTTTGATTTAAATAAAAGTTTGTTGTAATTCACCTTGTAGCTGGTTGTCTTGGTTCACTGCTTAATGGTTTACGCTTTAACAAAGACTATGGGAAAAATGACTGGAAAAAATACTTCCAGAGCCAATGCCGCTGAAAAAGGAGACGGGTACTAATGCACTCCTTTGGAATCAATTGTTAGTAAATTTTCCTGTGAGGAGTTGCTGCTTATGTAGAACGTACCAAATCACTGAATTATGAGGGTCCATCTTTGTTAACATGCTGCCTTAGAAGGCAGCTGCCAATGTAGGTAGTAGGCAATGAGGCTACTCACTAGGTTTTAGAAAAGTTTTAATGCAGAGTGGCAGAAAGCTTTGGGTCCTATCTAGTAAATATTTCCACAAATAATAGATGGGATAGTAAATTTACTTTAGCGTAACAGCCTATGACATATGCGGTGGTCCCTAGAAGCATTTAAATGATTAAGAAACAGTTCATTACATTATAATGAAATATCAAACCAAGTATCACCAACAAGCAAACCTTTCTAACAAACAAAGTAATCACATAAACTATAGACATATTTTCCTAACACTGGAGAACCAGAATGTGTCCAAATACTTCATTTATTAGAATTTAAAACCCAAGAAAGCCATGCCATTGTACTACTTTAATTTGCCCTAATTCAAAAATAAATTGTAAAAGTAATAAAAAAAAATATTTTAACTTCCACAAGAAGTTTAGTAAGTCCTCTAATAAGTAGCTGGAGTATTTAGATAGAGTGTGCTTGTCTCTGATAAATGGAAACTCTCAGAAAGGTTGTTCATTTATTAGTCTTTGACTTAGATAAAAGCAGACACATTAAATTTCCCAGTGCTCATTAGAATCAAGGATCTGAGAATATATACTGCAAGTGCTTATGTCAAAGCACCAAATCTTTCTCTATTTTAATGACCTGCAGTAAGACTGGTCGCCAGAGGCAAATCTTCATTGTAAAAGAGGGAAAAAATGTATTAACAGTGTCATAGCTATCTAATATATGTATCATGTCATATTTTTTGTTAAATTTACAGTAAAAAAAAAGTAGTTACACTTTATTTCGATGGTCTGCTTTAGACATTCTACTAACTACAAGTAACTTTGCAACTATCATTAAAGTATGGGTAGACTAGTAGATTGTTGACCATAGTAGACTGTTAGGGTTAATACAATAAGTTGACAAGTACTTGCAAAGTTGTCTGTTGGAGGACCATCAAAATAAAGTGTTAGCAGATATTAAGCAGACTAATACTCTAATGACTGCTTGATCACATGTAGTTGCAAAGTTACTTATAGTTAGTAGAATGTCTAAAGTGAGCCTCTCCATCTACTGTGGCCAATAATGACATAAAGGCAATGGGCATATGTGACATTCATACAAACACAAAACATAACAGACAACACTAAAATAATAGGTAACACTTTTATTTGTTAACATAGTTCACTACATTAGTTAAAATGAACTAACAATGAAAAATACTTCCAAAGCATTTAGTAGTTTTCAACATTTACTAATATACTATTAAAATTAAAAGTTGTATTTGGTAGCATTTGAACTAATATGAACAAAAAATTAAGTTGTATTTTTATGAATTAACGTTAACAACGATTAATAAATACTGAAACAAATGCAACATTTGTTAATAATGCAGAACAATTAATAAGAATTACATTGAATTACAATCAGTTTTTGTTTTGTTTTGTTTTTTTACAGTGGTGGCATATTAATGCAGACGTGAAATATATCTAATCCCGCCTCTGCAATTATTAAAGGTGGTTGTGTGTTTAAGGCTGCCTCTAAGAATAACAGAGGGATATATGTGGTATACAAAAATATACGTGTTTTATAGATCTAGTACTATCTCTATTAAGGAGACGGAGGTATGCATATATGGGGTGTCCCTACAGGAGACAGAAGAATTCGAGTGTTGGGTTGAAGCAGTCAGTGATGTTTGGACGGTAGGACATGTTGACTCAATGTATCTCATTACTGGTCCATGTGTCTGCATAGTCATCTTGGATAATGGGCCCGCAGCAGCGGCACACCAACAGGAAATGTAAAAGTTACAAGCTTTCAAGCGTAAACAGGCTCCTTTTGGTTAGGTAGAGACAGTAGAGCAATTTACAAACCCCAGTCACTGCCCCATGTAAATGATGAAACTTGTTTTAGACATGAGAGGCCAGCAACCTTTGGCTAGATTGGACATATTTTGACATCTCTTGATAGACGACATAAGTAACACTTTACAATAAGGCTCCATTAGTTAATGTTATGAAATAACTAACAATCAGCATTACAGTATTTATTAATCTTTGTTAACGTAGAAGCCATTAACATTGAGTGGAACAACACGGACTCCTTCTTCCTATAAAAAGATTAACATTTGATTTTAATGACGTATTAAGAAATGTTGAAAATACATGAATGGAAACCATATTGTAAGTGAGTGTTATTAACATATTCTATGATGTTCGCCTTATTCTTGAAGTGTCATCATCCATTTGGGAAACATGCTGATGTGGATAGAGTGGTGGGAATGAATGTCATAATTGATTTACTGGCTCAGTTAAGATAAAACAATGAATTAATTTTTATTTTAGAAGTAGTTTAGGGACCTGGAAACCTATTTGAGAGTTAAATTGCATGGGTGAAAATAAAGTCAGCTACTCACAAAATGCAAACAAATTGGAAGAATTTACCACATGACATCCACCTTTATATTTTTGGGCTGCTTTTATGAAAGATGCTAACGGTTCAGTAACATTTCAGAGTCCCATTAATGCATTTTTACATTGTTAATTTGAAAGTCACATAATGTGCATTAAAAGCACTGTAATTACATACTAATAACATAGATATTATTCAGTAATGGCAAAGAAATAAATTGTAGGTCTTGCGGTTAGAGCATGAATATCTCAAAAGTTTCTAGATTTGGTATAGAGAGGTGACTGTTCAGATACAAACTGTTGAGCACAGGATGGTGCTAGAATGTGGGACTTCTAGCACCATCCAACGCTCAACTTTTGGTATCGGAGCGGTGTCGCTGATGATTAGAGCACGAACCCTGTTTCTTAATCCGAGCGTGTTGTGTGCGGCAGGACTCTGTCAGGACCCTGTGAGGCAGGCAGACTTCTTTTCTGGAGGGTAATCATGTTTTGGTTACTGACGACTGAGGCTAATCTCTCCACCAGCCTGTAATATGGAGCCCGAGTGGCCACTGATATGTGCCACCACTCGTGAATTAAGCTACTTAATAATCTTATTAGCTTATAGTCATCCTTTACTGCACCTTTCAAGTGACTTTAGAAGGCCAAACAACTAGCTCTTCTTCTGTCTTTCCCCCAGACCAGAGGATCATAGCCAGTCTAATTAGCAAACTCCTTCATCCACTGCCCTTACCCATAGTCCTCTTCTTCAGCTGCCCTGCTCCCAAGTCTTTGGAACCAGAAGCCTTCTCTAAAATGTCTTTGGTGTATCTTTACCTCTAGTTTGACATTGTCATCTGTCCTTTTTCTCACTGTCACTGTCCTTCTCTCTAATGGTTGTTTCAGTATATGAATGAGCAAACCGGTGTCCTCTGATTGTTTATCCAAGTGTTGGAGGAGTAACTGACAAAAAGTAACGATGCTGCTAACACAGCAGCATGATGGAGCTCAGCTGTTTTCAAAATAGAGTAGTTTTTCCAGTAAAGAGCTACTTTTTCCAACACATGGGGTGTAGCAGAATGACACAGCACTGTTTTTAACGCCATGCTGCAGTCTTATAGGTTATTAAACTAAGGCAATGGTCAAACGGCTCTGTTCGCTCTGATTCATATAGACAAAAAAAGAAAAAGGGGCCAAGCCCAAAATGGAAAAACACTAAGCTTTTAATCGTCATAGCCACAAATTATCGGTCAGGAAATTAGCAAAATATAAGCAAATATACTACTTAAAAAATTCATTGCTGTCTCAGAAAAACATCAAAGACAGAATGAAGTTTTTGGCAGAAAATGGGAAGTCGTGTGTGGAGTGATGAATCACAATGAAACACGAGTTGCATGGTGATGCTCCAGAGCAGTGTCTTGGAATAATATGCTGAGAAATATAATAATGAATGCATGTCTACCACAGCGAAGCATGGAGGAAGAGTGTCATTGTGTGGGAAGCCTTTTTAGCTGCTGGTGTTGGTGAACTACTTCACTGTAAAGTCAGTTAATGCTTTGGAGAACAGGAGAATATTGCAGAAAGGCCTGCTTTCCACAAATGAAAAGTTGTTATCTAAAGAGGAATGATGAGATGTTATTTTTCAAACATATAATGCTCTTGCCTATATTGCAAAGACAACCAGATCTTTTGTCTTACCGTCAGACCAATAGGCCTTAAAGGTCATCAAACACCCTGTTGCTGTCAATACCAAAAACGTGCTTAAAGCTTAAGGGGGATTGTGCATTTTCGGTGCAGCACCCCAGTTGTGGAATAATTTTCCTTTTAGCTTGAGATCAGCCTCTTCTGTACTGGTTTTTAAATCTCTACTTAAGACACATCTTTTTAAAAAGGCTTATGGACTGAAGTAACTGCTGTATTGAGTGTGTTTTTGGTGTTGTATACTCTCTGTGATTGTTTTATCTTATTGATAATAGCATTAATTTATTTCTCTGTGCAGCACTTTGGTCGACTCTGTCGTTATTAAATGTGCTATATAAATAAATTAAACTAAACAAAACAAAACAAAACAACCAAGAAGTAGTTTGAGATCAAGTCCATCAGGCTCATGGTCAGAGTTCAGATTGGAACCCTATAGTGAGTATTTGACTACTTAAATACTATTGACTATTTAACTAATCATGAACTGTTTGAAGCCATTAACATTGGAATAACACCGACTCTTCTACCTGTAAAAAGTTGTCTGCAAGGAAGGCTATGCAGCGCTAAGTTACTTTATTTACGCAATAATTGCGCAATTTCTGCTAACTTTCTGACCAGTGATTTGCGATTGAAATGGGACCATTAAAAGACTATTAAATATTTTGCCATTTTTGGCTTGTCCCAGGATTGTAGAGTTCAAAATGTTTATATATATTTAAAAAAAAAACAAAAAAAAAAAAAAACGAAATATTTGAGTGACTGATTTGAATCCCCTGGATTTAAAAAAAAAAAAAATGATGATATATATGATTAAATGCTGCTGGTTGTTATTTTTACACAAATATTTCTGAAAGTTCATTGCACTTAGAAGAACAAAGCTATATGTACTCAATAACTGATCATTAGGCCGAACTAAATGAGTTGCAGTAGATTTCATTTTCCCAGCATGCTTTGCTTCTGACTGTTTAAAGAGAGTAAATTTTGACATTTTTGTCTTTGGTAAAGATGGTCCAGACTTTCCCAGGCTGTGTGATTTCTTCACACTTCATTGCTCACAGAAAAGTGTGTAAAAGTGGAGAGTGCTTGCGAGTGTGTGTATGCGCGGACAGGTTCATTTTCTCTGTGAAGAGTCATGCTTAGGGTAGATGAAAGTAGATGAAAGACTTCATGTCTTCACTTTAGCAGGTCAAGTTGAGCAGCACTCATCCGTGAAGAGACCCTCTTTCTCTTGAACTAAATTGCCCTTCTCAGTCTCCCATCTCTTACTGTTTTTCTCTGTGTTTCTTTCAAACTGTGAACTTTAGATTTATAAATTGTCAAAAATGCGACTCACCATATATAAAAGTGAATGGGGTTTATCAGTAATGCCTTAATAGAATGCATTCATCTAAAAAATTATATAGCTCAAATAATAAACAGATGAATCTTATTTTTAAACTCTCCGGAATGTTGTCTTAGTTTACTCATAAGTGTTTTCTTATTATTTATTTGGTAATCAATGCCCAAACGCTGTTAACAGAACTTGGATTGAACTCAGAAAATTCCATTAAGGTCACAACGGCACATGTTCACCTTTCACAGAGTGTATATTTGTTGGACTGTATGTTATTGCACTACAGTACAACCACAATAGACTCTTTTCCATCATCAGGCCTAATGGAAACCAGGCCGTTAGCGTTCCAAGACTGTTGGCACGATTGCGGTTTCTTTTTCCACTGTGATGCTACGAAATCAGGATTAGAATACGTTAACCTCAGTGATGCAATAGTTGCCGACAGCATGATATTGTAGGGTAAACACTACAGTAAGCATGTTTTGGAGGATGGTGACATCACATAAAAAGGTAAAAGTTCAGACTAGCTACAGAGGACATTTATTGACATCTGAGTAGTATTGACATATTGAGGGTAACACTTTATTTCAATGGTCCGCTTTAGACATTCTACTTATTATAAGTGACTTTGCAACTACGTCAACATATTCTACTAACCTTAGTCTACTACAGTATACTGATACTCTAATGAGAGTTAGTTGACATGTAGTTGCAAAGTTACTTAAAGTTAGTAGAATATCTAAAGTGGACTATTGAAACAAAATGTAACCAACATTAAAAACATAAAAAGTACAGACATCTATAAACATTTAATAACATAAAAAGACATTTTGTTATTAAGTAGCACAACTGGCTCAACACTGAGAAATGTTTCTTGAATCAGCTTATTAGAACGATTTCTGAAGGATCATGTGACACTGAAGACTGGAGTAATGATGCTGAAAATTCAGCTTTGCATCACAAGGTGAATTTGAAATTATAATAGCATTTCACATTATTACTACTTTAACTGTATTTTGTTTAAATAAATTCAGTCTTGATGAGAATAAGGGACCTCTTTCCCAAACCTTTGAAGGATAGTGCACCTCGCTGACAACAAGGAGGTGTAGAGAAATACTATACTTTATTAGAAAACCAATAAAACATCACAAAAATATCACCACTTTATCACATCTCTCTTGATAGTTTTCTTTAAAAACTACTAAATGTTGAGAAATAAAGCATAATCAAATTACGAGACCTATCAAATCACAAAAAAAAGAAGAAAAACACAAACTATACCTAGCTTTATGGACTACCCGTGTTGAACAAGCCCCTCTCAGTCAAACACAATTTTCCCCATGAAAATGTTTCTACATGCGTTTCACAGAGTAAACAGCATGGAACTAGGAGACTTCAGAAAGGGCAACATCAGGCTGTTGTTTGTTCCGGAAAACAAAAGGGCCTTTTGCCGCTATCAAACTGCCATTAGATACGGGGAATTGAGCGGATGGCTCTCTCAGTGCTCCAAACGCTGGGGTGATAACACTCAGCAAAGGCAGGCCAGCCTGCTAATTGCACACCGAATATTTATAGACCAGACAATTAGCTACTGCCTTTTATATGCAAACAAACAGCAGCGGCAAGGCAACAGAGCGAAGGAGGGATGGACGAGAGGAAGTAATTAAGATGCTGAAAACAGGACACGGACATGCTGTCTGTTGTACAGTGATTTGTGGCAAACAAACACAATAATTAGCCTGTCATTGTGGGATAATGAAATTGCTGGTGTCTTTCGCTCTCTGCCAAGTGCCATTCGGCACAAGGACGTTTTACTGTGAGTCCGCAGCCATATGGCGAGGAGAGGGAGTGTGTGGTTTTGTCTCTGAGAGTTCAAAGGTGACAATGTGTGGCGTGGCTCTTGGGAGAGGTGAGAGCGACTGCTCGGATGAGGTGATTTTTCATGCCACCGCAGGAGCGGAAATAGTTTTGAGTGGCTGTGTGTTGGCGCGCATGTTGACTGAATTGTCCTCTGACAAATACAGCCACGCGCCTTCACTCCTACTTTGTTTAACCACATTGGGAGACAAGCAGTTGGAATCAAATATTGTATGACGCATTAAAAGAATCAGTTAATTTGTTTGCCTAAGGAAATTTAGCAAGAACATTTATTAAATTTAGACAAATGGGTTTTGCCAGAATTCTAGATTAAGGCAAAAAAAGAAAAAAAAAAGAAAAAGGGATGAGCAGTTTGTTTAAAGTTAGTGTTTATTAGTGCATCTACCTTTTTTTAGTATTTGTTAAACATTTAACTGAATTGCAAGTATTATTTTGCATTGATGGTAAAGCTGAATTTTCAGCATCATTACTTCAGTCTTCAGTGTCGCACGATTCTTCAGAAATCATTCTAATATGCTGATTTGCTGCAGTAACATTTCAATGGTGACAACCGTTGTGCTGCTTAATATTATTATGGAAACTGTCACTTTTCTCTGTATTTTTTGATGAATAGAAAGTTCAAAAGAACATCATTCATTTATAATAGACTTTTGTTACAATGTGAAAGTCTTTACTGTCACTTTTAATCAATTCAATGCATCTTTGCATCATAATGCATGCGATATAGTGTCAGTGAGCGTTAATAGGCACACCGCAAGGTGTAAACACCTTTAAACATTATAAAATCACTGTAACGCACAGACTTGAGTTCCTTTGAGTGACAACAACAATGTTCAATAACATTTATTAAAGTTACGGTTATTAATGTAAACAACTCTTCCAACAGTAAATTTAGTTAATTTGCCTAGTAACAGTAGATGATATTTAGACTTAATATAGAATTCAACTTATGCATCACAGGTAAATTTACTGCCAATTTAATAATTAAGTTATCACTTCAAATGTGGCTCATCCAATCAGAGCCTGAATTATCGGTTTTGTAATTCCATTTGTATTCACAATTACGCTGGGTCTCCATAACATGCATAAAGGGAATATTTCAAACTCTTCAGACGCTGTAACTGCTTATTCAGACAGGAGTGTTCAGTCTCATTGAGTTTTTCTGACATCTCATTTTCTAGCATTCCATATCAGCTTTGCAGAATTCCTTTCATATTCACTGCATTGTGCTTAAAGACAGAGGCACACAGCGCTGCGATATGAAGAGGAATGAAACGGGGGACGTGTCGCTGTTTGGAGGAGAAAGAAATGTTCTCTTATCAGCGTGTATTTGGGTGTGTGTAAGTGCTTCCTTATCAGCCATATGTACTGCATAAAGGTGTGTGAGACTCGGGCCACAGGTTCAGCAAACCTCCGGTTCTACTGGGCAGGATCATTCTGAGAGCTGATTTGATATTTGGCTCTGATAGGGGCCATAAGAGTGCCTTTGTTCCGCACCATTGTTGCAGGGCTTAAGCTCAAACCCTCTTCATCTTCCTGACTGGCTGGGTTAATAACACTGATAAAGCATCACTTTGATAGAATCATCTTTTTTTTCCTGCACATTCACTCGTCTGTCTGTCTCTCTGTGTATCTGTCATGAATACCGTCATCTCTTACCTTATTCATCCTCTCGCCTCGTCCTCTGTTTTCCTCTCATTCTTTCTCCACAGCTAATACCTGTCAGTCAAGAGAGAAGAACCTAATGAGGGTGTTTATGTGGTGGTTATTTAGAGGATGCTTTTTCACCAGCAGCTGCATCAAACCAGGTTTCACGTGTGATTGTACTTGTTTGTGAAACAGACTCTAGGCAAATAAGGGTTTATAATGCTCTTGGGAGATGATAGTGCCATTTGCAAAGGGGATGGCTGAGTTTCATGGAAAATACTTGAAATTTGGGTTACATTTTAATTCGATAGTCCACTTTAGACATTCTAATAACTATAAGTGACTTTGCAGCTACATGTTAAATAACTCTCACTAGAGCATTAGTAGTAAGGTAGGCTTAAGGTTAGTAGAATAAGTTGCGATACTTGAAAATTTATCAAATGTGTTAAATTGTTACCAAAATCAGCATTTTAAAGTCAGCATTAAATAAAATGTCATCTTATTTATTTTCTAAATGCATGTTATAAATCTTATTAATTCATCTGTGCAGATACTTCAGTTTAAATTTTTTTCCACCTTGTAATGTTTAATGCAAATTTCTCATCTGGACCTTCCGGCAAGGACGCGGGAAGTAGGGGTGTTGTTTTCACAGGATTGTAAATGCAATGCAAATTTTTGTTAATTTTCATTAATTCGTTTTCAGCCTTTAATAATTTATTTGTAATAATCACTTGAAGTGGGCTATTAAAAAGTTATTTATATATTACATTATGATTGGTAAAACATATGCGGAGGGTGTGTAGATTCCTTAGCGCAAGTCCACTTTCTGTGTTAAGGTAGGCAGGTTTTATTATATAAGACAGAAACTGCTAAATAACCCTTTATTTAAAGGTTTAATCTATGTCCTGTAGAGCGGCCCGTTGCATTACGATCGCAAGCAATGTCAAAAATGTGATAAAGTCAAATGCCCCAGTGTATATTAGTGTTCTCATCGATACGCTTGTTGTACTTTGCGCAGTTTTTATGTGTTTTATAGACTCAATATTTTTCTTATTCAAATGTGGTGCTCTCCCAACATAAAACCTCTTCCTACGCCCCGCCTTCCGGTAAAAATGACAGACTTCTCTGTGCTAATGGACACAGGACTTCTCCAATCATTTAGTTCATTTAAACTCCGCCCTCACAAGCTTCTTCTGCCTCCATTTTTGAATGCAACATCCAATCAACAACCAATAAAACCAAGCCCAACATTTTTTCTTTTTCAACAATCCATTACATTCGGATATATGTCACAATACAGATGAAAAGATCTGTCACTACTTCTATTTCATTGCAAATTTAAAATCTATTGCACAAATTGTTTCTTGTACCAGATCAGGTGCTCAACTGGGCAATTGCTGAATCTCTTTCAGAACCAGCCCAATTTTTCACTGACTTGACACTATTAACACTATTAAAGTTACTACATAACATGTGCACAAACATAATTTTGAGAGCATAATTTTTTATTCATCCAACGATATTTAGTTCAGAATCTTTATACCATCACGAGCTCTTTTGGTTCAATGGTCATAAGTTAAATAAAATCAACCATGAGGACTCAATGGAAAAACTCGCCAGTGGCACCATGTCTGCTAAATGATATTACGTTGCTTCTTGCATGTTTAGTGAGACTTTCAAAGTGAAATATCCAGTGAGTGGCACAAAAAGCATTCAGTTTTATCTAAAACAATGAATGTGAAACTGGCAATGCTTTAATACAGGGTTTGTTGTACTCACTGGAGTACATTAATCAAAAATCTAGTGAGTGGCACTCCATCATCTTAATGGAAAAAAGTGTGTGTGTGTGTGTGTGTGAGTTGGCTGTGGAGTAATGATGGATGAATCAAGTTCAATCACACAGCTTATGTAAAATTCTCAATAAAGTAACTGTGTACTTCATTCAAAGACCTTTTGCATGATATAACAGTATGTTTGTCTATGATCTTTGATCACAGTGACACACTAATGTACACACATACACGTATTCACGGTTAACCTCTCGGCTATGGTCGCCCATTCATTTGATTTCATATCCTCTCTCTGTGTCGCTCTTTCTCTCACCCTCTCCCTTTCCCCCTTTACTAATCTCTGCAGGTATTTCTCTCCTCTGCATTATTAGAATGCAGCCAATGCTCTCTATTGATGCATGTCAGAGCTCATTCTTTCATCTCCAACATTTAATTTACCATCCTGTTGTGTGGCTAATCCCGTGTCGTGCCATTTCCTCCACTCCTCAGATTGCTCTCTCAAAGCCCCTTCTTTTGGCCAGATAAAGGGGAAGGTAATCGCCATTGTCAGCCACAGATACACCACCGTGGCCCTCCCTTCGCTGGTCCCCCCCCACTCGGGCCCAAATGAAAGGGGCTGCGCTGGCCTTCCGCCTCACTAATCACTGGCCTGCCTCTTGGTAAGAGTGGAACCAGCGGCTAGTGCACTTTCATCATGAGAGCGAGAGAGTGAGTAAGGAAGAAAGGGAAATCGAACGAGAGGGAGGGAGAGAGAGAGAGAGAGAGAGAGAGAGAGAGAGAGAACTTTACACAAAAAAAATTTACTGTGTACCAGGGTCTAAAATTAACTGTTGGCCACACCTTCCAACAGCAAGTGAATTGAAGGGAAAAAAAAAAATCTTACAGATATTGACAGCAATATATATATATGTCGCTTCCAACACCATTTACAGTTTCCCCAAAATGTATTTGTCACATTTAAAAATGCTGAACTTTGCATAACTATAAGAAAATTAAATAATAGAGAGAGAAAATGCACCTATAGGCATACAAGCAAAGCATTTCACAAAAAGCGTTTTAGATTAAAAAAAATCACAGGACACGTTCAAATTATTTGAACAGTTAAAAAATGGAAATGGATACCTTTAGACTGAGTGAAACATGCTCATAGTTAATGTGGTGAATGTGGTTTCTCTGCTAGGACAGCAAAACATCATACATCTACTAAACATCCCATTGACAATTGGCTGATTTAAAGTAATTGCTCAGAAAAATTAGCAGTCTATCATTATTGTTTGCAGATTCTATTTAAAAAAAATATATATTTTGCTATCTAATGCATTTTTAGATGGCATTCAAACATTTTTAAATGCCCTGCAGTGTCCACTATATGTTCGATATTTATTATGTATGGAAGCTTCAACCACTGAATAAAAAATGAAAAAGGTAATTGTGACTTTTTATCTCGCAATTCTGACACTTTTTTTTCTCAGAATTGTGATATATACTCGCAATTGCAAGTTATAAAGTCAGAATTGCGAGATATAAAGTCACAGTTGTGAGTTATAAATTCAAAATGGTGTGATATAAAGTCATAGTTGTGAAATATGCAGTCAAAATTGTGCGATAAAAACTCAATGTAGATATAAGATATAAAGTCAGATTTTTTTTCTTTTTTTTTTTTTCTCAGAATTGCATGTTTATATCTCGCAATTCTGACTTTACAACTTGCAATTACGAGTTAATATCACACAATTAGAATTAAAGTCATAATTCAGAGAAAAAAGTAAGAATTGCTAGCCAAAAAGTCGCAATTACTTTTTTATTTTTTATTCTTTGACAGAAACAAGCTTCCAAACATAAATACTTCCAAGGAGTGGAAAAAATTCCAAGCAGTGGTACTTCAAAGAATACATGCCAAATTAATATTTTTGTAAGTAATGCTTTCCTACAATATCATTGTCTACACTTTATTATGACATCAAATATCATTAGTTACATTACACTCAACAGCATTTAATGTATTTCACAATTAATTGATTTTGGAACTCCACTTTATTTCACATTTATCATAAGAGTTTTTGCGGCGATGACTTGGCCCTCTATAAATTCAATTGCCTCTTGAGTTGAAATGGATCCAAAAACATCTGTTAACCCGAGGACATGAGTAGAAGCGGAAGGGCACGCTAAACGCAGGGCTTTTTACTCGCGTCGGACACTAAAACCAATCACCTCTTCCGACATGTCTCATTACAGTGTCTGCCTGAGAGTGGAAATCCTCTTTGACTCAAGTTAAGGGGCTGCTTAATATACAAAGCAAATTAATGGACAACATAGACTGATGCTGCAGTGGTACTTGGGGATGTTGGAGGGGGGTGATGGTGGTGGGGGAGATGATTGCCTGTGATGTGGCCCTAGCTTAAGGTTGTAATCCCTGGCCAACAGATTCTCTCTGTCTCTCTTCACCCGCACGGAGGCCCTCGGCCAAGGATCACTCCGAGCTTAATTAGAGAGAGAGAGAGAGGGAGCGAGAGACATAGAAAGGGAGGGAGGAAAGCAAGAGACAAATCGGATGGAGGTGTAGCTAATTAAGATCATAGCTAGGGCTGAAATGCTCTAAATTGCAGCGCTGCAGGAGATGAGTCCCTGGGGAAAGGGATAGGATAGGAGGGAGGATCAAGCGAGACTGGGAATATTCTTTTCCCATATAGTCCGAGATATGGGCCTGGGTCAGGGATTAGGTTCTGACTGGGAGTCAGTGGGTAGATAGGATGATATTACTCGATCGTTTCGTTATCTTGGCGTTATAAAGAGCCATTGGTTGGATTACGTCAGTTTTTTTCATGTGTTTTTCATTGATATAGTTATTACTTGATATCACAAGGATGAGTAATGGACAAGGTTAAAGCCTTGCGGGCAGCATGTGTAGATAGGAAAAAAATCAGAAAAATGACACCAAATCAGAGGGAAAGGTGAGAGTCTTTCTTTGATGCAAAGAAATGGACTTATTATGAGATGCCAATCCCATTTTTTATGGACAAGTTATGTAAAAATTCCCTCTATAGTAAAAATTACAATAATAAATGTACTATTTAGGTGAACTGGTGAAGAGAAGAATTGTCCCCTGACAGAACATGATTTCTCCCAAGTTTTTTTTTCTCCATTACAGTCACTTGATGGAGTTTGGGTTCCTTGCCATTGCTGTCTTTAGCTTGCTCAGTTAGACCTTAAAAGACTCTTAATGTTCAGTAATATAATCGATTTTAGAGGACTGACACTTCCACATGAGAACCAAACGTGAACTTGAGCAGTATAACGACACTGTTGCCTTCTAGAGCCACTTATGCTGAATTCAACTTGTTTCATAATTGATGAACTTTACACAGATATTGAACTGAACTGAATCAATAATGGATTAAGCTCAATAATGACGATATTGTCCTTTTTAGATCCCCCCCCGTCGGGGATATGACTTAGGCGCTGAACGTGCTGATTGGTCGAGTTCACGCAAGTCTTTTGATTGGTTGACTCCACGCAGCATTTTATTTCAACCACCATTTTTAAAAGTCTGTTGCGGTGTGTGCAGTAAGAGTTGTTTGCTATTCAAATCAACAATGAATTTTTAAATAATACGACCAATAACGAGGCACAGACTTTATTAATCTTAAATGGGCAACTTCTTTTCTGGAGGCCCACTGTCCTGAGTTTAACCCACCTATAGCATTCTAATCTTGAAGACATTGATTAGCTTGTTCAAGTGTGTTTGATTAAGGTTGGAGTTAAACCCTGCAGGACAGTGGCTCTCCAGGACTGAAGTTGTCCATCTCTGATCTAAAACTAATGTACTAAATTACACCAACACTAACAGTAATGCTTGTACATACCAAACATGTTCTAGTGTTTCTGTGGCTGTAATGAATCTCAAAGGGGTTATAGAGTTACCTTCAAATGTCCGTAAACATGTTGACAGTTTAACCTTTACTTGCTCAGCAAGATTTTCTTCAAACTGTTGCTCTGCCATGACAATACTTGACCTGACAAAGTAAATGACCATTGAAGAAGCCTAACAGTAATGCCTGCTACAGCGCCTCTTGTGGCAATACTGAGAATGAAGTCTACTTGAGAAGTCTCTTATGCTCACCAAGTCAGCATTTATTGCCTAAAATGACAGCAAAACAGTAATATTGTGAATTATTACAATTTTAAAATGTAATTTATTCTGCGATGGCATCATTACTCCAGTCTTCGGTGTCACATATTCCTTCAGAAATCATTTTAACGTGCAAAAACATTTCTTATTATTATCAATGTAGAAAAGCTGTGCTGCTTGTCTTTGTGGAAGGTATTTGTTTTTCCCCCCAGATTATTTAATGAATAGTTCAAAGCAACAGAATTTGAACAGAATTGTAATAGAAATCTCTTAGGTCGGATTTGATCAATTTAACAGTATTAATGAATAAATTAGTAATAGTTTCTTAAAAAAAATATTCTTTAATGACCCCAATTTTTTGAAAACTAGAATATAAGAAATTCCAAAGATGGTGCTCAGTTGTTCTATCAATTTTTGCCCATTTATACTTCATTATAACATTTAGTGGCATCCAGAAGCCCATTACACATTTTCAATGACACATTCACCAGGTAAAAAAGTGATAATGTTAATAATAATATTCACTATAATGCCACACAAGGTTTATGCTACTAAGCTGGTATTGACGCACAGAGTGTGTGAGAGGTGAAAGAGCCCGGGCTATGACAGCCCTGAGTGTGTGTGTTTCTCCGATGGGTTTTCCTCAGGCAGTGTTGATCCCGACTCCCCCGCTATGTCATTACTTAATTGGCTCCTTTGACTAGACACGTGTACAATTTTGATTGTTATATCCCCTCTGGAATTTCAGACAGGCTTCTAAACTCACAGTTTTACGCCTTTTAGGACGTTACATTTAGATGCCATGTTTTGGGGATAACCTTTAACAGATATCAGCATTTGTTGCTGGTTTAAAAAGAAAAAAGGAAAAGAAAAAAGGACCTTGAAAAAAGTGTTAATGCTCTGACACAGAGTTGTGGTGCTCAATCTGGAGAAATGAGTTTGAATTGGAGTCGTGTCAGTCCTTGATCATGTTCTCCATCCAAATCATTTCTGCTAACTCTATACTAATAAGAAAATATCAAAAAAACTCAAAATAAAATGTTCAAACACAAAATCTAACATATAAAATAATAATACAAAAACAACACAAAAAAAAATTACACAAAATAACATTGTTTTTATACAATATAACAAATTATAATTATAACATGAGCCAATACAATCCTAAAAACCTCTTTATAAAAAGGTAGAATATTAGAGAACTACATGTATTTACAAACAGGAATGCATGCTGCGCTCTTATATGCTAATATACGTTCGCATCGCATAGTGACTGGAATATTAAACACTCTCTGTTAATAAAAAAGATATGTTACTTCGAGGGTCAACGCCGTCTCATCTTTTGGGTAAAAATCATTTAGCCAGTTAAACATAGGCAGAATCTTTCCTCCTTGCTCAATTCCTCTCTCCTCAGAAACTTGACCTTTGCTTGTGGAGGATTTTTTATATTGGCGAACCCCTCCTCTGCCAGTTGATAAAAAGCGAAGTATCTGAATGTAGCAGGAGAGCTATTATAGTACAGCCCCCCGCTCCCTCCTCCCTCCCCCCAGCACCTCTCACCTTTAAATCTGTCTTTTCATATTCCTCTCAAAGCCCCTTGTCTGGGAGAAAAAGACACACTAAACAGGATCTCTGGGCAAACAAGTGACGAGGTACAGAGAGGGCGAGAGTGGAGGGTGGGAGCTGTAGCAGACATTGTTAAAGGATTCTTAGACCAAGAAGTAAAAAAGTGAAGTAATAACTGCTCTTTTTTTGTGCCATAAATATATTTAGTGTCATTTTTGGTGTGTGTGAAGAAAATGAATCTGTCTGCACAATCAAGCAATAAAACTAGGGGTGAGCAATGACTTAAGACTGAAACAAAAGAAGATATTTTAATATAATGTTGTCCAAAATTTGGAGAGTCACACTTAAAAACCTGTGGATTTAATTGCATTGATAACATTTTTTTTTTTTTTTTTTAAATGTGCCATTTGTATCCAAATTACGATAGGAAATATTTATTTTTGTTTGAAAATATTCATTTTTATTGAATTGCTTTTGTTTTTTTAAATACTTTTACCTACTTGTGAGTACATGCAGTTCATCACATGAACTAACTACACTGTAAAAATTATTTTCATGATTTGCTATCACAAGTTTTTTTTTCTCTTATCAAATCAACTTTGATAAGTAATGTGGTTCAGATAACATATTTCAGTTTCACTTTATTAAAATAATCTCCTTCATTGTATTAACTAAATTCTTTTAATTTCAATCAACTCAAAATTTTAAGGCAACCAGGTATACTTTAAGTTAAATCAACAATATATATATATATTTTTTTTTTTACAGCGTATGAACGTGATCCACTAATGTTTGACAACCAGGAAGTGTCCAACCAAAAGTATGTTTTTGTCTTTTATTTTAAACAATATTGGTTTAAAATTTCAAAAAAACTTTTTTTCTGTTTTGTTTGAAAAGTGTGTTTTGTACTGTTTCACACTTAACACATAAAAACCTACAAATTTCTTTCTGTAGATAAAAAAATTTTATTTCTCATTTTTAATTTTTTTATTCAAATGACATGCAAACACTTTTAAGTTTGCTTGTAGTTTGCAAATATATTTTGGGGCAGCTATATTTTTCCATTGAATTATAATCATTTTCCCCTGTATGTCTTCTTTACAGTCTAGGAAAATCTAGAGAATAAATAAGGTGGTGTGCACACATCCCAAAAAAAAAAAAAACTTTAAAACTAAGGGAATCTAAGGCAAAATATTTAAATCAAAGCTACAATTTATACTTTTTTTTAAAAGGAAAAAAAAACAACTCAGAAGTGCTACAAAATGTGAAAGTTAAACAAGCATGTGGGCGAACAATGCAGTGTCACATAGGACTGCATTTGATGTATTTCAATTTGGAGATTAACAGCAACTCGCGACCAACAGGCAAAATGGCGAGACAAATGAAATGGGTAATGAGGCTACATGAGGCAATCCTGAAGACTGGCCCGGCAGCCATAGCTGTGACTATGCCGTTTAAAGAAACAGTCAAACGGTAATCACGCAGCCGTGAATCATAAGCCTTAGGTAAGCTATGTAATGCTGGTAAGACGGTGAGCTGTGTTTTATTGGTGCAGAAAGAAATCCCTCACACCATTCAGAGAAAGAATCACAACAGTAATACCATTAACTTGCACCAGGGATCTCCAAATGCCATTTAATTGCCAATAGCAGGCCTATTGTTTGGTGCGGGTAAACACAGACTTGGCAAGAGGGGGGTTCAAGTTGAAGGAGTGTCAGACTCTGGGCGTCTGGCGACCAGTGGCCCCTTCTCCCAGTCCCTGAAACACGAAGAGGGATTTATACACACACACACACACACACACACACACTAGCATAGCCCCCTCATTTCCACCTAAGCTCCAGAGTAACTAGCTTAACTAAAGTCTTCAGAGACGGTAAATTGGGGCAAAGTCTTCTCTTCCTCTTCTTAATACCAGATTTGTTCGACAATGTGATTTGAGGCTTGTCTATTCAAGGCCTTTTTGGGTTCTGAGCAAAGGGCTTGAGGCTCAAGGCCATTTTACTCCACTCATATTATAGGCCCATTTTCATTCGTGTGTGGATTTGCGTCTCTGTGCTTATTTTATGGAGGTGCAATGTTTATAATTCTGATTACGGTGGAGTTTTTATTTTGCTGTGAACTGCGAATGCGAGGCAGCACTGTAGCAGGTGGCCGTAATGTTGTTATTTAGCCAAGTTGTATCAGTTTCTCTTTTATGAATTTCTCTTTTATGCCCAACAATGGTTTCAGCGAAAGTGGTGAATGTTTATGCCTTTCTGTTTATGCGGTAAATACGTGTCTTTGGGGTTTTGTTCACTGTTCTCTGACAGGCTTGTTCTAAGAGAGCCGTGATTGGCTGGAAGCGCAGTGCAGTAAGTGTGTGCGCTGTGGCTCACAGCAAACTCTATTGTCCACAACTAGAGTCTGGCCAATGAACAGCCATCAGCAGTCCTCACCGCTGATCGAGTTTGACAGCGCTTCAGGAGGAGGCAAGCAAAACGTTTTTTGGCCTTTCATTTGAAAATAAAAAAGATTTTTTTTCTATTTTTTTTTTTAGAGGCCTCCTTTCTTTCTTACCTCACTCACCCCTCCTTTCCCAGCACCCTCTGTTCTTCTGTTGTGACCGGGAGGTTAAATGATGGAGAGAGGGACACACTATGAAAAAAAAATTCAAAATAGTCCAAGTCAATAACGGTTTTTGTAGTTCAAGCTCTATTTTAATCATGTTTGTGCCACTGTCATGTAAAGCCAGTCAGGCACAACTGATTTTCAATTTCATATATTTATTATATGCTTTTTCTGAGAACTGCAACCCAGCTGAAAAGACCCGTATAGCTGGTCACCAGCATATGCTGTGTTTTGGATGCTGGTCCCCAAGCATGCGATGCTGGTGTGATCACTGGGCTTCTTAGCTAACTTAACCAGAAAGGCTACTTTGGGCAGCCAGCTTCACCAGCTACAGTAAGTGTTGAAGTGTGAACAATGAACATCCATGGCAATGCTGGTCCACCATTTATACCAGCATCAAAACTAACAAGTACAAATGAACCTGTATCAGTATAAACATGCATGCTGGTTAAATCTTTTCAAACATATTCTTAAGAAAGAGTGAGCAGTTATAATTTGTTCTTTCTTTACTGTATATGCAAGACTCACCATCATATCATAATCAAAGACATTGTTCAATGTTACGAAGAAAACATTTCATTTTAATTCCTAAAAAAATATTTTACAATTGATTTGTTTTATAATATCATAATTTCCCTAAGTAACTTTTAATGTTGTAAGAAAAATAGTAAATTGAAAGAATGTATTAAAATACAAAAAAAAAAAAAAGGCTTCCAGAGACACTGAAAATGTAATTACTAGGCCACTGAAACAACTAAGTAGTTTTCTTGTTAGCTGGCTAATGTTAGATAAGTCAAATGGAATCCAAGTGTAAGATACGGAAAAGAAGGGGAAAAAAAACTTTTAAATTTCAGTATACGCGATACAGAACAGTTGATGAGAACATGTTCGAATCACACTTGTGTTGAATAACACACAGTGAATGAAACCCATAGCGCTGTGTGATTTACTTCCAGTTTCAATATGATTCAGGCAGGCGAGGTCCCCAGTGTCCCGAGCTCCTTATTTAATGCAAATGACAGTCATTTAGAATCCAGTGCATTTCTCATGGCAGCACATTGCCTAATCAATGTGAAGAGCCGTGTAAAAAAAACATTGGATCTTTGTAATAGTTGTTTTTGACCGAGTCAAGTGTGGCTGCTAGAAGTAATCTTAACCTGAGATTCAATTATGAGTGCCTGGCTAAGCAAAAGCAAAAAGAAGGCTTGATCGAAACAGAGGTATGTGTGTGGATGTCAAGCAGCAAGTGCTGAAAAAGGCAACTAGGTTTTTTTTTGGAAATGTTGTACGGCAAATACAAACTCACATCATCCATCTGAGCACCACAGCTCAGTGTGTCAGAACATTACACTAGGCCAAGGCTAAGAAAAAAAAAACAGTTACACTTTCTTTTAGAGTGTCCGTTACAGTGTTATTATACATTTAAGTACTAGTAATACTAATTACCTACAGTACATGTACTACTATAGGGTTAGGATTAAGGTGTGGTTTAGGGTTAGTTGCTTGTAATTATGCATAATTTATAGTATTTTCTATAGTAACTACAAGTAATGAGGACAGTAAAATAAAGTGGGTTACATTTTATTTTAAGGTGTCTGTGCTAGTGTATTTATACATTTAAGTATTTTAATGCAGTATATGCATTTACTATAGGGTTAGGGTTTGATTTAGGGTTAATTGCATGTAATTATGCTTACTTTACATTTATCAATACATTAAATACATGTAATGTGTAACAACGATACTATAAAATAAAGTGTTACCATAAAGTGTTACCAAAAACATACTTTAAAGTCGCCATGATATCAAAACGGACAATTCTTATTTTTAATACATTGCACTATTTATTATAAATGATTTAACTATGCACATAATTTTTCCCCCAATTCATGTGCTCTGTCACTCACGAGATCATAGCAAATCCAAATCCAATCAATTCTCAATGTACAAAATCAAGTTTTACGCCCTACATTTCTTCTTGTTTGTGAAGCCGTTTCGCTCTGATATATTACAATAAAGAACAAAAGACTATTTCAACTTCCGTTTCATGCCGACTTGTGTTTCTAATCTGTAATCATCACCATACCTTTTTAGCATATTCCATTTCATTTTTTGGAATGATAAAAAACTGTTTTAAGGAACTGGTGTTACTGCCACTGAATTGCTGTATTTCTATTCTTGTCAATAGTTGAATATTAATTTGCACTGTTTTTCTGCAGTGGCATGAGTCTGTTGGCTTCAGGACCCCAGCGACAATTCAGTCAGCTGGTGTCAGATGGCCGTGATCGTGCATGGGTTAAGAAAGAGGCATGTGGCAAATTTTAGTTCAAAATCTCATTGTCACCTTTTTAATAACAAGCTCCCTGTCTGTTTTCCAAATGTAGTGTTTGGGGAAAACAGAATAGCCCGGAAAGGGCGGGTGATTGCGGAACATCCATGACACCATCCTCACACACTCCGGAAATTCATATTTATTGTGTTTGCAAGCTGATAGGCATGGTTAAGCATAGAGCATTCCGACCCATTAGGGAATCATTACATCCATGTCCTTCGTTATATGTGCAGATTTGTCAATCTAAAAAATTCTGCATAAAGCATAGCGTCAATTAGGATCATCAACAATGCAACAAATGAGTACAGTTCTAATTTCAGCATATCAGAAGAGGTTCAAACCCTTGAGACAAAATGACTTTGAGCTGATCTTTTCTAAAAAGAGAGAGAGAGAGAAAAGGAGATGGGTTGCAATAAAGCAGAGATTGGTGAAAGGACAGCATGAACTGAATAAACATGCTATGAAGTGGATCTTCCTGTCTTTTCCAAGGACATTCTGAGTCTCTCTCGCTCCACTTCTTTCTCTTTTTCTCCTTTCTCATTCTTTCTAAAATACGACAGTGGGCTAATGACAGCAACATAAATACAAAAAAGGCAATTTAGCTTCTTCTTGTAAAACTTCTTTGAAAATAAAGGAATTTTAATTATGGTGCACAATGAAAAAGAAAAAAAGAAGAGGGGGGAGGGAGAGAAGAGAGAGAGAAAACACTCACGCACAGTAAACAAAGCTGAAACAATTATCTTCTGGTGACCAGTGTGTGTTTTTAGAACACTCATTTAATCTTTTATTTACAGCGGAGAGAGGAAGAGTGAGGGAGGGAGAAAACATGCATGTTTGAAAGTGGGAGTGAGAGAGGAACTGAGAGATAGGAGGGGAGGGGGTGAGAGAGAGGCTAGGGTGAAAAGAACAAGATAACGTGCAAACATTTTGCATATCCTTGCCCTAATATGTAAAAGATGCATTTTTATGAGGCAAATCATTCAGCTTGTATTGTGTGTGAAAGGTTGTCATTTGTTGTTGAAGGCCGATATTCACCACCCCCAGCGAAACAACTGCGGTTACCGCTCATCTGTGCATGTTAATGGACTGACATTGAACAACTGCACTGGCCTTGGAAACAACATGGTGGAAAGGGATCCCAAAGTCAATCAACAGCTTGTCAAAGGGAACTTTCTGGAAAAGTTCGGGCAGGCTTCCTTAAATCTACCATTGGTTCGTGATACATAAGTAGGTGGTTCATTTTTTCCGTTAAGTCAAGTGAGGCCAGAAACGAGTGAAACCTTGAACACAATGGAGAGCTGCTTTATAGTAGAAATTAAAGTTGCAGTTCTAATTGAGAGACACTTATAATGTTTAAAATGTGTAATACTGTAAAGCTGCTTGCTTTAAAGCAATCTATTGTATAAAGTGCTAAATAAATAAACGTGAGATGACTTGATTGGAGTGTCGAACCACAGAGGTCATGCAAACACTGTGCTAGGATGCTTTCTTAATTGCTGTTTTTCTCCATTGCTGTTTATTTTGTTGTTGAGGGAAAAGTACATGCGCATATTTATATATTCATCTGAACACCGCTCCCAGCACTGCGGGCAGTGTTGGGATGTTTGCTAACAGTATACTCCACCAAATTTCAAACTTCTTTTTATCCTTAAAAGCCCCGATTTACTCAAGGCAAAGTTCTTTTTCATTTTTCATTTAGGGGTAAAACTAAGTTTGAAATACGTAGTCAATGATGTACTAGTATATATTTCCAGAAAGTTCACTTCGACAACCTGTTTCGAACTCCCAAAATGAACTCCAAACAAATTTAGTCTTGGCCTGATTTTGTTCGAAATGATGTCACATCAGTTCCATTACGCTTGGTGTATATCAGGGCCTTAAGTGAATAACAACAAAAAACTTTGTCACGCATATATATCAGAGCCTTTAGTTTCCACAGGTCAGATTACGCAGCAAAAAATGCAGCATTGGTGGTCATCAGCATAAAATAGGATGATGGTATGCCAGTGACATGACTTTTTTGGTCAGGGAAGAAAGATTACGCTAGGCAACCAGCTCAGTTTTCAGGTGAATAGAATGGCTATGCCAGTTCATCATCAACTATTTCATCAGGTTTCTTTAACTGTGAGACTACTCTGCCAAAAAGTTACACCAAAAAGAATAAGCTGGTCAACAAGATTTTGGAGGTAAACAGTAAAGCTATGCTTGTTTGCCAGCTACAGCAGTAGCAGAGGCTACTAAAATATGATGCTCTAACATCAACTATTAGTATAACCAAAGCCGTCTTTTCTTTTCCTTTCCTTTGGATGATGGTTCAAATTCTCCTCATGGATTAGGAAAATATAATTGATGCATGTCCGGTACCTGCACAACACGCTCCACTTCCAGTCCAGCACAAATACAGTGGGAACAAGCTGCAATGGTGTGGAAGTGATGCGAGAGGCACTCAAAAGGCTATTACGCGTGTAGGCCGCCTCTGAATGACATATGGTGATTAAACTAAGTGGATGTCCAGCGGGAGACCGGTGTATAAGAAACTTAATTAAAGCTATCACTGTCAACTGCCAAACGAGCTTATTGACACATCGGCCTGTGCTGCCACACCAGTTCACGTAGATCTTTATCGGTCTTTACTCAAAGCGTTCCTGGCTGGCGTCTGCTGGTTTCTCTTTTGGGGTGTTAAATACGGAGCAAGGCGTCAGTGTTATCCTTCTTGTGCCCCTTTCACCAACTTACGTGTGTGTTCGTTCATTGTGATTGGTAGGGCAAGATAGCAGAGAGGGGCCACAAAGCTCCATTTGCAATGAGCAGGAGAAGGAGAGGTGAGGGAGAAAATTCCATAGGATTAATTTTCTTCAAGGCGCCCCCACACCCCCTCTTGCAGTCCCTAGCCACCCCCGACCGTAACTTCAGCTGTGCAGCCCGGTGTTAAAAGGCCCAGAGGAATACCGTCTTTGTCATCCCGTCGATTTGGGGGGAAGAATAAGAGAAGTTTAATCCCCATTGTCCGTGGGTCTGGTCGGGAGGGGGGCTGGCGGCTGTAAGATGATCCAACCGGCCTCTCTAATCCCCCCATACCCAATGGAACCCCCCTCCCCCCCACACACCTCAACAATGGCACAGTCCTAACTGGGAGTCAGACCCCAATGTGCACATTCTATAGAGGAAAATGAAGTGAAGTAAAAAGTTGCCACAACAGAGAGAATGAAGTGCGGGATGGAAGGACAGAGGGCGGAGAAGGCTAAAGGAGGTGTGGGTGGCAGAATACCTTGTGTCCCTCGGAAAGCTGTTGTTGCTCTTTTGTGGGCCCCTTGGCAACAGGGTATACCGCGAGACTCCCTCAAAACCTTAGTATTCATCTCTCAAATAAGACTCCAAAACAAGGGCAAAGAGGGGGCCTTCCTGAGGAACCAAGAAACTCGCCAAATGTTCAAAAAAATAACATCATCTTTGGAGAAATCTTGGTCTTTACCTGAATTACAATTATAGAGGACATAACAACTATTACGGTTATGATCACCAGTATTAGAATCTTCAAAGTGGGAATTTCTCCTTCTAGGCAAATTTTTGCTGAAAGTCAACAAAGAGAAGGTTAATACCGTTTGCAGGTGGTTGGAGGTGTTTCCCTCTTAATGTCTATCTAATATATACACAAAGTGCATGCTTGCATTTCCATGGCTCTCTATGTAGTGATTGGAACAGGTTGGAAGACAAGGGTAGGCCGGAGAAAACTTCTTTAACAGGCAAAGAAAAAAGAACATGGGAGATTCGAGACCAGGAGACAGACAAAGAGTCTGGGGGGAACTTGGATGACTCTGTAGACCTTCAGGGTAAATATGATGTTATTGCCTCGTAGTGAGTCTATTGCTTGGAACATAGGATATCCAAACTCTGATGAGGTACAGATCTGATGAGGTACAGTTCAGAGAGAAAGAGGCACTGTGAGGGTAGGGTTAGCATGGGAGAGAGTGAAAGAGACAGAGAAAAGGAAAGAGCCAGGAGACAGCCGTTTAAAATTCAGTTTCCTGGGAGTGAAGAGGCTAATCCTGCCTCCGTAATTCCCTGCAGCAGAAGCAAACCCCCATCCATCCATCCCTCCCTCCCTCCCTTCCCATCATCATCACTTCTCTCCTCTCTCACTGACTCTACCCTATCTCTTTATTCCTCTGTCTCTAACATTCTCTCTCGCTGTCTTTCGCACTGTCTCACTATTTCTCCGCTTAATCTCTCGCCGTCTCTCTCCCTCTCTTTCCCCCATCTCTCACTTTCTCCCTCTCTCTTTCTCTCTCTGAGTGACAGTACAATGCCCAGACCCTCACATGCTTATCTAACTCTAGCAGATGGTCGACTTGGATCAATGCACACATGCCACGATCAATGGCTGCGATAAAAAGCGGCGGGGATGGTACTTGTTCCCCCTCTCTTTCTCTCTACCCATTTCCCTCCCTTCATGCCCATCGTGCTGCCCGGCCTGATTGTCTCTCCCTTTTCCACATCTGCATCTGGACTAGCACCCAGTGAGGGGAGGCCTTGGAGACTAGGGTGCTTCCAGTCCTTAGGGGTAGCCTGCTGCTATTGCCTGCTGACTTTTGTCCTCTAGCATTTCTCTGCCTCCCTTTTCTCTCACCCCTTTCTTCTTCTTTCCAGTCGACTTCTAGGTCCTGACTGCGCCCAATCCCCCAATTCGCTATCAGAGTTGGACTCATCATGAGACTGCTGTTCTACATCTTCGCTCCCATCTCTTTCACACCTGCCCACCTGCCATTGCAGCTGTATTTGTTTATAACACAAGTTGCAGGCATCCATGACATGTTCTCAGAAATGTGTTGCACATTCTAGGTGATCGTCGAGCTCCCCTACCAAACCTCTTAACCTAACTTTGCATATACCCCACACTGCATGGCCCCACCTTCTTTATCTGGAAAATCTGACCTGTTTCAGTTATTCTCCACACATCCAGAACTTCACTATTTTAAATGTTGATTGTAACATCATTGGACTACTAAAAAAATCTTAAGAGATATTTCAGTTGAGGTTTATAGAACAAGCTATAAATCTTATATTAAAAGACCAAGAAATTGTGACTTTATTTTGTTTAATGCATGCATCGTTTAGTCCTCTAAAGTGGTGCACAGACTTTCAAACTACCCTTCAATCTCTCCCTACACACAACGTGTTCAGCACATTTGGATTACCTAAGCACCAAAACCAAACACCCATTTTTGAATGATACAGATGTCTGTACCAACAATACACGAAGAGATTAAAATTACATACTATTCCATTTAGAATCATAAAAGTGACCTTGGTCGCCCTTATTTATAGACTCAAGGGCTTCTAATAACATCACTACTTTGAGCATGTTCCCAAATTCACAGTCACAAGTTGTCTTTACTTTCAACTTTTAAAGCACACTGTTCAAAGTTTACCAGCATAAGCTGCCTCCTCTCCTCTTATGGAGATTTTTAATTGGGCATTGGTGATGTAATGTGCCTCATAATAAGCCCATTAAGCTGTCTTTTTTTCTCTGCATAGATAGAGAGCGTTGTGGCAGTGTGGACACCTCTGCTATTTATACTGCTCAAATCCTCATGAATATTTACACCAAACAGCGATGGCAAAGAGAGTAGGCAGGCACCCTGACAAATAGCTCTCATGGGGAGGATTTCACTCTTCCAGGAGACACACTTGCTCTGGAACTTATATTTTCTATCAGGAATGCACCTCTTCACATGGTTTGGATACTTGGAGCAAAAGCAATTAATTCTTCCATTACACTTTACTAACTAGGATGGGAAAAGTAATGCATTAGTTTAACTAATTTTCCCCTCGAGAAAATCTATCTGTACATCTATCTCATATGTGGAACCGACTCAAATCACAATTTTGAAGTCCTGATGACTTGACTTGGTAAATATTAGAATACTTGAGACTTCACTTTGATTTTATTGCAATTACTTATGACTTGGACTTGAGCTGATGACTCAAGACAAGTAATTTTTCACAGAAAACACAAATCTTCGACCTAGATGCTCTTTTGATGGGCACATGCAACATTTTTTCTTCTTGGTAAAGCATCCAATGTGCAGAAAAAAAACTGTTTGGTCTGCGTCATTAAAAACAGTCTACTGACAAAATCCAGACGTTTCAACCTTCTATTCATAATTATTCTAAAAGAAACACAAACCTTATCAAAACTATAGTTGTCGGCCATTCATCCATTTATCCATCTATCTATACGTCCGTCAAAAACTAAAAGTAAAACTGCTTGATGAGGTGTTGGCTATACACATTTACATTCTGATAATGTTTTGTGATGTTATGGGCCGTTCCCATACAAACTTACAAAAATATCAATATTACATTGAATTAACTTTCTAAACAACAATTATATAAGCAACTAGGAATTGCTTCAACATCATGTATACTGCCTACTTGGAGAAGTGAGGGCTGTCATGCCATTCAGTTGACCAAAAGCCTATTTAAGGCTGTGTAAACTTATTTAATATGGATTAGAAGTTGACACAAACACAAATGCGGTCTTGTGTGTGTGCTACGGCAGCAGGGCAGTCATGAGGCCTGGCCATGGTGTCTAATCCTTGTTTAGGGTGTAGTGAGGCACAGCAGATTAGGTAGCCTGCTCCTCATGCCACCCACAGTTACAGACATCACATTCTCCGAGTTTGTATATCTCTTGCCCTCCATCTCCCTCTTTTTGTTTCTTTAACACACACCAGAAAATTTTCAATTTCTTAACAGGGCTTATAGATCATAGAAAAACAGTGAAACAGAAAACATTTTACAAAAGAACACAAATCAACAGAAACTGAATTGATTTCTAGTGTTCCGGAACTTGACTTAATTAAAGTGGGAATAATTGAGCACACTTCAGTTGAAACAAGGGATTTCAGTGGTGTGTTATCAAATTTTGGTTGGAAGAAAGCATTCTTGCGATGTTAAAATTGGTGTGCAATGAAATAAAGACACTAACAACTAAACTAAACACTACCACACTTTAAGTGGAGGTTGAACGTATACTTTGATTAGAAATGTTACATTTTACCAATTGTTTCTTATTTTAACAAAATTGTAGAAAATTTATGTTGAAAATAATATATATATATATATATTAGTTCTTATAAAGAGGAGAAAAACTGCCGATTTAATAGCTTACTGCAATAATGTTGACAATGATAATGCTTTAATTTAAGGCATCATTACTGTTACATATTTTGTCGTTTAAAATAAGTAAATGCAAATGTGTGTGTGTGGTATTAAATTGTATGCAGCTGGTCACAGGGCCCATTTAGCAATCGTCACATGACCCAAAGCCTGAGGGATCCATGCTGAACTTCCATAAATCAACACACACAACTCTAACTCACTTAATCCTACTTAATTTTAGTGCAAAAAATGCACAAGTGCCAGGAAGAATGTTTGCAGAGTACACTGCCTCAGTTTTGCCCATCTATAATAAAAACAGCCTAGACACTAAGCTTTATTGATCTTACAACTTGATAAAGTGATTAAGAGAGCTCATGGGGTCCTTTTAAACACATCCCACTTATAGATTACAGGCTATGCTTCGCTACCCCTGACTGATAGTCAGTTTAAGAGATAAAAAAAAAAAGTATGTTGGTGACTTTGCAGTGAGTAGATACCTGTTGGCTAGGTCTGGAGATGTTTTCTGGTATATGTACGCACACATGAGTGGATGTGTGCACTCATGGCTATCCTCTTGTGCGCTTGTGCCTCAGTACACGTGACTGTTTACATTGGATAGAGTTGAAATTCTCAAACCAACATGATGCATGTGAAAAGGATAATTTGTTGGCAAACCACCTCCACTACATTGACATCACACAGATCTTATGGAGGTAGCATAATGGGTTTAGTCTGCTGAGGGCTACAGAGAATCACACACTTTTTTCCCCCCATCCAAATTTTCCACTCATTTACCAACACCTACGTTCTGTGGGTGGGCAGACATAGCTGAGAGACACAACTGTGACCACCCGGAAGCTGTTCGAGTCATGTGACAGTTAAACTCTTTTTAAAGATGTTTATTTCATATGTAGTTTAAAAAAAACAACATGTCTGTCGTTTTGCTCTGGAATACTTTTTGAAGATTTCCTCTGGCAGGAATATGTAACAGAAAGACAAGCATTTCTATTTGTATCCGTTTCAGATATACACATCGGTTTCATATAAATGAACAAAGTAAGATATATATGTATAATGCCTCTAAATTAGTATTAGAATATTGATCAATTTGAAACCAACCTGAATATATCACGTTAGCAAAATTTTCACTATATATTTTCAAATATATATATATATATATATATATATACACACACACACACACACACACACACAATATGTGTGTGCGTCCATGATTGTATGACTCTAGGCTTATTAAAAGCTTCATATGAGGAATAAATATATTTTCTTTTTGTACAGTATGTAAGGCGGCAGCAAACTCACTGGAAAATAATCAAGTTGACATAGGCGCCACCTTCCTCCAACAGTTCTGAAAATGCTCTAAATATGAAGTACGACACGTGTGTGTGGCCACTGCAGTGATGGAGAGATGTGGAGGGGAGTGATATTCTTAAAAGCCCTGGACTGAGTCCAAAATAAGGCATTAAAAACAGGCCCTGTACATAGTGCTGACTCACCTCACTAACCTCACAGCCCTGCTAATGCCAAAGACAAATTAGGAAAGACCTGATTGAAAACTTTGTGAAAAGAGTTTGCAAATATTGTCGATTCACTGTGAAGGACAAGTTTGTCTATGAAATCCAAAATGGGAATATGCAACTAAAACAGTGAAAATGCAGTATGAATTCATACATTACACAGTATGCATATATATATATATATATATATATATATATATATATATATATACACACACACACACATATATATATATGATGGATTATAAATTTAGAGCATTTTATATGTTGGCTTCCTTAATTTAACCATATTTTTCAAGGGTTGTAACAAGTTCCTTTCACTTCTACAGGAAGAATTTCCTTGCAGAAGCAACTTCTATGTTTATTGTGACTCAATAACACTATTTTGTCATCAAAAATCTAATCTAACGAAATCTAAAATTGGTTAACATTATGTCAACACTAAAATAAGTTGTGTTTTGTCACCTTGGATGGAAGTATTAAATACAATTACAATATTTCTATTCATATTCTAGTATATCCTAAAAAAAATAAATAAATAGACGACCCCAAATGAAAAGGTCCCTATACCTTATTTACCATTTCATTTTCTATTTGGAAGGAAAATACAACTCACTTTTTGCTTTTTTGTTTTCCATTTATTTTTGTGCTTCTGGTTTACGGCTTCAATACTTAATTTGCACGTCTGGGTGGCCCTGAAATGGCCCTTGCATCTGATGGCCCATCACGTCTTGTCTTCTGTACATCATTCATTTGAGTCATTACAGCACTGCCAATGTGTTTACACTTAAATCAAATCTTAAATTTATCAAGGGCCTATTTATCACACAAAGCTATTGTTGACTTCAAAAGACGTGGGATGTAGTGGATGAGTTGTATACTGTTACATGTTTAAGGTGCGTTTCCTTTTTGAATTTTGAAAGCTGCAGTCCCTATTATATTTTCATGGAAAAGAGTGACCAGTATAGTGTAAAAACAATCTTATTTTGTGTTTCACGAAAGAGTGAAAGTCATGAGGGTGAGTAAATAATGACAGAATTTCACTTTTTTTTTTAAGGTGAACTATGCCTTTAAGTCACTGCAGACTTAAAGATTAAAAAGTGTACATTACATCTTAATAAATGCACATACAGTCAAAGTGGTGCGGGTGAACGAACACAAGACGGCCCTGATGCCTGACAGTGATTGATGTTTATATATGGACTGCATCAATAAGTTTCAGAAGGGCTGCAGGTAGCACTGGTCTGAGCTGCTAGGGGTCTGTTTAATTGAACCCTGTCGGAGCCCGGCTTTTTTTCCTTTCCCCGCGTGCCTCGCCTCATTCAGCAACGCTCGCTCTCCGCTCTCGCTCCCAGCATCTCCCTGCCTTTTGTTCCTTAGACCTACCACCAGCCTGTTTATTTTCCTTCACAAATTAATTTAACAGAAAGTAATTAAATCTTTGCTTCAACAACCAGCCGCACATAAGTATATGCAGCGTGATGAAAGGTGTGTGGAGGGAGGCAGCCGAAAATCAAGAGAAACCGGTGCCAAATGACTGCTGGAGGCTAAATATAATACTAAAGGTTGGAGTCGTAGGGGTTAGGGCTCCTTAATAAAGGAACTGCACAAGATGGCAAAAAACAAGTACAGGTCACATTGTTGTAGGCACAGGTTGTGGTCGGACTGATGGTTTGGGGTTTGTGTGTGTATACAGTCAGCATTGTTTCAACCCATGGAGTCATAATGCATTTAGAAGCTAGTGTGCGCAAGAAATTAGTTTTTATTAAAGTTCTTTGTTAATTAACAGCTGGTAATAATAACAAACAAAGAAAAAAAATGAGACATGTTGATTACGATATTGTTTTAAATAAAAGATCTTTCGCCTAAAAAATGATTTCCTTAAAATTATACTGACACTATAATTGCATTACATGAACTTTAAAAGTTTGGTTACGTCTTTATAAATACGTAAATATAAATAAAAAGACTAACTTATGACTGAAGGTGTGGTTACATATTTACATCTAGTCATGTTAATCCATCTTATTTTTGACATTCTATTTGTGCCCTCTTAACTATCACTACTTTACATCGTTTTTCGATGCCAATTCAACATACTAAATTGGCCAAATAAAAAAAATTCATTGACCAATCATTGTCTGGCTAGTGCGGAAAATGCCAAGACACTTGATGACAACCCGACATTGGCTGACACCAGACCGTTGTAAGTCTTGCACATTCACAGAAAATAGCTTACTTGTGCTCTGAAAAATAAAGTTACATCGCTACATTGACAATTGACAGTGGACCTTTTTTGGCTACAAAATTTGCACCTTCATCCAGCATGCATACAAGTTACAATTAGCATATAAGCCTGTACACATGCCTCGCAAGACTGTTTCGGGTATTTAATCATTAAAATATTCAATTACGTTTGATCATGTACAGTATACTTTAGCAATGAGATTGGACTGTAGGTCACCTACACCCCAAATCCACTGTAGCTCAAATATACATGTCAACAGTGCTGATTGCATGACTTTCATCTGTGGAATATAAAGAAGATATTCTGAGAAACGTCTCAGTGATTTTTGTCCATGCAATGGAAATCAATCGGTTACCAGAACTATTTGGCAACCAACAATTTTACAAATATCTTCTTTCGTGTTCCAATGAGGAAATAAATGCATGAAGGTTTGGAACACCCATGATGGTTCGTAAAAGAATTTTTATTTTTGGGTGAACATTTTTTCTATAGAAGGTCTATTGTTTGCGTCTTGCAAAGGTGACTAGGGTCCAGTCATTAGTAGACATCTAGAAGTTCGTTGAGAAGCTGTCTTGGTGGGTCTGAGGCATGAGTTTAGAGGTCTCGCTCGAGTTCAACAAGTGTCTTTGAACTACACTGTGGCGTTGATTCGGACAGCCACGGCAGGTATTTGCACAGCAAATATTTTAATCCCCAACTAATCACTTGGTTAGACCCCGCGTGTTAAGGGGGGGAGCTCGAGGAGGGTGTTAGCATGTTAGCTGGTGGCCTGGCACATTCCTCCTGTCAATGATGCCTTTGTTCTAAGGGGATTGTGGGAAGAGTCAAACATGGTGACCCCCGGAGAGGCACCCTGCAAAGGCACCACCCTTCCCTCCTCCCATAACCCACCCCTAAACGCATGTCAGCAGCCTGACGGACCTGCGTGTGTTTCTGCACAACGGCGCCATTGGTCATGTGATATGTTGATAAATTATCTTACAATACATAAAGTCATTTATTAGCACCTGGTTCTTAGTGCTAGACGGGATACAACAAACCACTGCAACCTGTAAATCTTCACTGGGACACTAGGCACCTGATGCTTGTCTTCGCCGTGCATCTGGACATATACCTGGTTATAATGTTTTTTTCCTCATTTGATGAATTACTCTTGTAATAATCAATAGAAAATGTACACAAACATTTATTTATATATTGTAAAAAGATTCTGTCACTCAGTTTGTCATTCTTTCAGTAGAAAGTGGATTAAAAATTTGAAACTTATTTATTAGTTCTGTATGTACTTGGACTGTTTAATCAGAAGATTTATTTGTATTTGTACACGTACAGTAACATATAATGTGGTCATTTTGACAAGATAGAACCTCTATAATTCCAAGGGAATATTTGCATTCTGACCAGTTCTGAGATAGTAAGCCTCAAAGTTTTTGCATTCCATTCGACTTTGTAGATAGAGCCTTTTTGTTTTCTAAATTAAAAGCCCCAAAATGTACATAACATGAAAAAACATAACCTAAATAAGTTGTCACAGAATAAGAATATGTGAATAACTCAAATTTGACAAAAATGTCAGATAGAACCTTATAATTCCAAGGGGACAAAGAGTCAAGTGGCTATTGCACTTTTTCAAGCACTACAGAAATTCAGACTTTCTAAGTTGGATGGAATGCAGAATATAAGAAACTGGAGATAGAAAGGAGAGAGAGGACAGAAATTAGATGTAGTGAACAATCCCCAAGAAAGATGAAAATCAAAGATATTTGCTCTAAAAAGAAACATTTTGTCAGTAGAAATTAAGATAGTGTGAATTGAGTAATGATACCATTAAACAATCATTAGAGATATTAAGGCAAAAGAGTTTCCATCTGCACCTCATTGAGACCAAGAAGAATATGCCAGAGCTGGGAGCCAGATCACAGCCCACTAACTGATGGAGAGGCCCATGAAGACAGCACTGTGGCAGTAGATATGCTTCTGAGAGAGGTTTAAAGAGTGGAACTGATTGTGCATGTCTCATTCGAGCTCTTCACAGCCCTTGCCCAGGGGGCTTGGCTTTCAAAGCTGGGTGACGTGAGTGCACGCGCACACACACTCACACACTCCATTGACAAAGCTCCTTGCTCTCTTTCTCTCAAATATATGAACACACAATTAATTTCATAGAGGTAGTCCAAAAATGTACTTATGATTCCTACTTCCTCCACTGGTGCTTCCTATTTCCTGTTCTATATAAATGCTTCAGTATGCTTTGGATCAGTGCTTCCCAAAATGGTACCAAAATTGAAAATAAAACAAATATCTCCTTAAAGTTGTGATGTAACAGAAGTAATGAGATATGTTCCTCTGTATTTTGACATTTATCAGAGTTATCGAAAAGAAAAAATGTAAAGCCTCAATCAATTGGTTGTTCACTGAATTGAGTCAGATCTTAAACGGATAGTTCACCCAAAAATGACATTTCTGTCATTAATTACTCACCCCCATGTTGTCCCAAACACGTAATCTTAGAATTCGTTCGTAATTCGTTTATCTTAGAAACACAAATGAAGATATTTTTGATGAATTCTGATGGTTTCTGAACCACACATAGGCAGCAATGTAATTGCATCTTTTGAGTTCCAGAAAGATAGTAAAGACATTGTTAAAATAGTCCACATGAATGCAGTGGTTCGACCTTATGTTATCAGGCGACAAGACAAAAATAACGACTTTAAACACAGTACGCAGAGTGGAGCGTTTCCGTGTTCTACGTCAGAATGCTGGCTCATTATTGGCCGGCTCCTGGGTCAGCAGCACATGCATGCGTCGGCATTCGGATGAAAACACAGAAGTGCTGTACTGCATTTGCTATGTCAACAGCGTAGGAGACTGATAGACATACATAAAATAAAATATATAATATAACAATACAAATCACAAGTTTCATATATATTATACTTATGTATTTTATGATTGTTCTCAATCTATATTTAGACATTGCTCTTGATGAATGAGCTTTTTTTTTTAAGAATATGTGGCATAGCAGGGTCTGGATCAGGAAAAAATCCACGTGCTATGAAATAAATGTAAATGTGTCTGATTTTAATGTATAACACCACCGTCAATTATACAGACGAGAGAGTCAGAGAATCGGAGAGTGAGAGCAGGGCTCTGGATTGAGATCTCTGGCCCGTCCCCTGCTGACACTCATGCAGGCAGATCACAGGCTCATCATGTCGCCTGTGTTTGCCCAGAGCCTCCTTCATCAAATGACACGTTTGCCACACGTTTATCTTTATCAGATCTGCCGAGAACCAGAGATGAGAGACTGTGAGGGGGAGCGGAGGACGAGAGCTATTGCCTCTCTCGCACTCTCTCTTTGTACCCGCCATCGCCTGGGGGCCAATTACCTTCTCCTCTGACAGGAGCCCCCCTCCCCTCCTTTCTACTGCTCTCCCTCGTTCTCCTGCACTACAACTCCAGCAGCATCTGCCCCTGAATATGCAATCAGCTTGTCAAGGAATCAAGGAAACATATATACATACAAATGTAGCGGCAGGTGTAAAGCTAATATTTACTGACATCAGATCTGTCCGTACTTACTCGCCTTTCATCTGAAGCTGGAGGAAGAGACCTGAGCACTTGCAGCTGATCCTGAACCCTATCCGGACTGATATTCTGATCCTGATGTCAAAAACATCAAATCCATCTTGTCCTCTATCCTCTTATGGCTGTACTATGTTATCAAAAACCAAGAAGCTAGTTTACCATTTAAAGTCGTCAAGAAACGGAAGTTTCTTTTCTTTCTTATTGGGACGTACATCCAAGTAAAGCGGCTTCTGGAACGATACAAATGTAGGGAAGGATTTGATTTTCATCCTTTAGGAATTGACTGGATCATGGGAAATTGGGCGTTGCCAACTAAGAGGACGCAGATCTGAATCTCAATATTACTAGATTTCATACTTTTTGGTTTATTATAATAACCCTAAGCATTATGTTCCCTTGAAGATTTTTTCATTTAAAAACAAGCCTATTGTGAATATTAATGATTTTGATATTTTTAAATTTGAATTTATACACAAGTATTAATTTACATGCTTTATTTCAATGATTTTAAAAGTGCGATGCACTGAACATCTTATTGACAAAACGTGATAAAAAAAGCTAACCCTCTCCAACCCTATTCAAACAAAAAAGTGGACCTCGATGGCCAGAGTACTTTAGTACATAACTCATCACACACCATTTGTGCTGAATTATATCTCAAACTGTGCGACTTGTTGGGCAAAGTTAGCCTCGCAAAGTAATTCTAATCCTTTCAAAATAATTTAATGGTTCTTCACATCAGTAATATCATTTTTGACATACTTGAGTTGACTATATTGTTATTTGGAGATTTAAAAGGTCCTTCATGTCACATTATGTGTTCTTCTGATCAGTGTGTGGAGTATTATCTATTAATAGTGGATAAGAGAAGCCCTCCAGGGTTCTTTGAGACTCCAATATATAGAAGGCATAGAACTTGATAAGGTCCTCTTCTGGCATCACAAGAGCTATAAAAAGTCTTTCAAGGAACTTAAACAAGTTATCAGTGTTGATTTCTACACAGTTCTTTGTTTTAGCCATAAATTTTTTATCTTCACGAGAATATTTAAATTTAAATTTAGTGAGTATTTCATCATGTCATATTGCTCGATTTTAGCCAGTTTTAATCTTAAAAACTCAAAAATATTAGTTGACAAGGAAGTGCAAAATGTAACCAAATATTCCAACATTTTATATATTAATTTAATGTGTACCATCATTTAACAAAAACTAGGTGAGAAATGTCCTAGTTGTGAAAACCTGAGCTTCTGAACAAAAACATAATAACCATGCATATTCACAACATGACTTAAATATTCTGACTTAATTATTCTGGGTTAGTTCACCCAAAAATGAAAATTCTATCATTAATTACTCCCCCTCATGTCGTTCCACACCCCTAAGACCTTCGTTCATCTTCGGAACACAAATTAAGATATTTTGATGAAATCCGATGGTTCAGTGAGGCTATTCATAACTTTTTCAACAATATATCTAGTGATGGCCGATTTTCAAAACGCAGATGCAAAGTTTTGCGAATTTTTTGTTTTGAATCAGTGGTTCAGATCACCTATCAAACTGCCAAACTATTGAAATTTGGAATCATTTATGACGTAACGAAACATCGTTTGGCCCTCCGAACCACTGATTCGCATTTGTCATTAACTGACTTTCATTCGCTGTTCAAGTGGGTTAAGCCACAATATTATTGACTATGTTTGGATTATCTGAAGTAATCAAATTCTTTCTAGATTTTTTCATTCAAAAATAGTGTATTGTTAATATGCAATTGTGTTATTTTGTCTCGTCACATCTCGGTCTCAATATTTTAATTAACATCATTAGGTGCTTTCGCTCCAATTAGTTACAGAAACTCAGTTAAAAGGAACTAGCCACCAGAGTGGTGCCCTGAGAACTAAATGTTCCCCAGGGTCATTTTCCTGGTTGCATTCACACCACAAGAAGTAACTCTGAAGTGATGTAACCTGGCAAAAAGCTAATTTAAAGGAATTGTTCACCAAAAAAAAAAAAAAAAAAAAAACGAAAATGATCCTGTAATTCACCCACCCTCAAGCAATCCTAGGTGTATATGTCTTTAAATATTCAGCTGAATACAATCTGAGTTATATTAAACATCCTGTCTCTTCCCAGCTTTGTAATTGCATTGAACAGTGCCCAAGTTTTTGAAGCTCCAAAAAGCTCATCTACCCATCATAAAAGTTGATTAATAAATGCTTTCTGAAGCAAAGCGATGGGTAAATAATACGAAGAAACATCTCCATTACTTTGTAAACCATAATCACGGTCTTCCAGCAACGGCCGTACGTATGTTCACAAGAGAGTCCATCTTCAAGAGTTCCTGGCCGGTGTACTCTGGTTCAAAAAAATTTGCGTGGGCAAAAAGTTCCTCTTCTCTTATATCAAAATCCTCCAATTTTAACATCTCATTCGTGACCAGCATTTTGCTCCATCTTCTGCGTTTCCGTCGCTTTTCACCTGAGCTTACACTATGCCTACGTCGGGTCAGAGGTCACCTTTACATCGGAAATCGATTCAACTGTTTACACAGTTTTTAAAAAATGGCAGATTCTGGCGTTTCATATGGCATGCGTTCAGCCAATCAATGTACACCAACATCACTGGTAGCTTCTATTGTGCTGAGAGCTAACTTAAGGGACTTTTGCACTGGAAGAACGTTTTCATAGTTCCTACAGGTGGAAGTACCAATTTTTTTGTTGTTGTTTTTTATATTCACACCGCAGGAACAGGGAAGGTTTTTAGTTATAGGAATGCCTTTTGGGGGAACTAAATAAGCTTCTTCAAAGTAGGGTCTAACTCAGCACAATAGGAACTACCAGTAATGCAAGTGTACACTGCAGATACTGGCATTTCGTATGGACAAGCGTTCATCCAATCAATTCAAAATAAAAAAACAACAACAACAACAACAACAACAAAACCCCCAGGAACATGGAAAACAGCGCTAAGACAAACATAAAGAATGATGTAGAAATGCAAGTTGTTTTCATCTCTTAGCCTTCCCTTTTGCTCTTTCAGTCACACAATTTATACGTCCTACATTCCATCTCCGCTATCACGAAACTCACAACAAAAACTTAGCTCTGATCACAGCGTCCTCCATCCTCCAGTTGTTGACGATGTTCAATCGGCCGGTTTACATCACTTCAGAGTTCTGATAAGGCGAATGTAACTAGGAAAATGGCCCTTGGGGAAACTTTTTTGGGAAAAAAAAGTTCCCATAGTTACCAGATGCAAAAGCCCCTTTAGACCCTCTAAAATGAGTTCATATTACTAAAATCGTTCCCAGTTCCTATGTCGTGAACACGCCAAAAAGCAGATATTTAATTAGCATCATCGACGCACATTTTTCATCTCATCTTCATAATTGTTAACATTTGACAAGATTAACACTGCTTCTTTAGCATTACAGGAACAAGTTCTATGACAACATCACAGGAAATTATAACACTGTCTTGAGCCATAACTAATATTATGAAATAAAAAGGTTCTCCTATGACATGACAGTATAAAGTTGACTGTTGACCCATGACTGTAAAACTCAATTTGGTTTTATTTTAAGGGTGCAGATCTGTTAAATCTAATCTGTAAACTCTGAAAACTGGTCATTCCAATGTTGATTTGGAAAAAAAAAAAGTTTTGTTAATACTGATTGTTATGAGAGCAGTGAGGAGCAACGCAATGTGCTCGAGCTTGCAGCTTTTTCCAGCTGTCAGAGAGAAAATGAAGAGGAAAAATAGAGCAAAAAGAAAACAGAGACAGACACAGACATAGATGCAGATTATCCTCTCTCCCATTTTACATCCAGAGATTGCAGGAGCATCAGCACCTCAGAGAGAGAGAGAGAGAGAGAGAGAGAGAAAGAAAGAGGGAGGGCTGGGATGACAGGAACAGGCCGTGTTTTGACAGCTGTCTCTTTTATGGGACCCGTCACAATCTCATCCTGCTCTGAGATTAGAGAAACAGAGAGAGGAGAGATGGGAAGAAACAGAGAATTCTATTCTTGTAAAGTGTATGAAGTTTAGGGACAAGTGAGGAAAAAAGACACACAAGGACATGAGCAGAATGATACACTGAACTAAAGCCACAGGAGTAGCAGAAGAGAGAGTGCAGAATGAAAAAACGAGACACACTGAAACACAGAGAAAAGAAGTGAGGGAGAGAGCAGATAGAGAGAAAGCATTTGCATAATGTCCTCCACCACAGTCGGACCCCGAGGCTAGCCGCCCAGGATAACAGAGGGCCAATACTCTTAATTCAATCTCGTTATTTTTTCTAATACTTGAGAAATTAATAATTCTGGCCCCCGCCTCCGCAAACCACCATGAGCGCTGAGCATCACAGAGCTGCCTAAGTTTGTAACTTTAACCCAAGCAATTGATGTGGGGAGGCCCTTCAGGCAGACCTACTAATGAATGGATTGCATGTGAGAGAGGGAAGTTAAAAGATGGTCTTTTATAAAGTAATTTAAGAAAATCCTGTTAGCTGGATCAAGTACAAGAGTTTAATTTCTCAAAATGGGGGAATAAGTGAAGGGTTTTTTCCCCATGTCTCCTTCAGTCTCAGAGATATGCTGTATAATGCGCACACACAACACAAGCCCACAATGCAAACGCACACAGACTCGGTTTTAGTAAATAACAAATTGGGTAAGTATTAATGTGTGTGGATATGTGGATAGTGTATGTAGAAATAAAACCACTTAGTCTTAGTCTAGTAAACACTGGATAAGTTATGGGAAGTCAAAGCTTACACAGACAGATATTAATCAGATCAGATTCACCACACTTCATACAGCATCTGTAAGAGACAGACACACACACACACTATTCTACGTTGTCCTTTATCAGGGCACACATTGATTCACTTTGTCTTTAACATTTTTTTTATCCCATTGTTCTTTGACAAAAATCATCTCACATCATTGAATAATAAATAAACACACAATTATTAATATTGCATTTGTATTTATTTTATGATGTTAAATTTGTATTATTTATATTGTCTGTATTATTTATATTGGTGTTAATTCCATTGTTCTTTGACCAAATATAATTTTACATAAATATGCAATATTAATTAAAATAATTAGGTGTTTGACTTATATATATATATATATATATATATAAAATGTATAATTATAATTAGTTATATTGGCCACTATTATGTATCAAGTACAATATATTTGTTTTTAATTCCATTGTTCTTTGACCAAAAATCATCCTAAATAATTCCATATGAAATATTAATTTTAATATATTATAAAATAATACACATAATTATTATAATTGTGTTTTTTTTTGTATTGGCTACTATTACTTAATGATTACTATATTATATTGGGCTTCAATTCCATTGTTGTTTGACCAAATATCATGATACATAAAGAACAAACAAATAAAAATGGAATAATAACTATAATAATAATTTATATTATTGTCGACTATTATTATTTAATGATTACTATATATTATATTACTTACGTAATAGTATAACTATATTAGTAATTTTTCCTGATATTTTCTGGCCACGAAGACTTAAAACTAATATCTTTGATTATTTGATGTTTTAAACTATAAATTTACATTTTATTATTCAAACTGCAGTGAACCTAAATTGATAAATATGTCACAACAAAACGTTCTGTTTGAATGATTGACCTTTTGTTTGAATGTTTGGACTGTAAATGTTTGACCTTCTGTTTGAATGTTTGGACTGTAAATGTTTGACCTTCTCTTCGCACATAATGATATCATACAAAATTACAAAAGTTTTCACTGTATGAAAACAAGAGTTTGGCGTATGACATTTTTGCAATGCAATGGAAAAGGCAAAATATATACATAGGTGAAGGTCAAACTATTATATTACATACTGTACACTATTATGTTATGATTTCATTTTTTTAAAAATGTTTTACTGTGATATTGTGTGTTCACCGTCATGTTCAAATTGACAGCTTTTTTTTTTTTTTTTTTTTTAAAGCTTCCTGTTTTTCATGCTATAAAGTAGCCTACGAATGATTTCCAATGGTTACAATTTTGTTGTAAATCATAATTCTTCTGTCAGTTTTATTTGCAGGTGTCATATGACATTCTACGTTGTTATCGCAAATGCCTCATTAATTAAGTTAATGCTAATTTAGCCTTTCTCCTTGTCTCTCTCTCATCTGTGCGACGTGCCTTGGGAAGCATCTTTAGAGCTGGAGGGCAATTGAGAGATACTGAAGTGGCTAGATGGCAAGGGCTGACTTTGGTACACACACACACACACAGTCTCTCTCACACAGTTATCCTCACTCCTGGCAGACATACACAAACATTCCCAATTTCTAATCTCTCTCTCTCTAATCTAATTTTCATCATTCTCTTCCTTGCTCTTTCTCTCTCTCTCCTCGATGCCAGCCAACTCTCTTTTTCTAAATTCTCTCTCCTCTCAGCTCTCTTTCTATCTCCTATTTCCCTTTTTGTTCTCTCTCTCCCTCTCTTTTCCTCTCCTCTCTCTCTGCATCTCTTACAAAGGCAGCAGGCAGTATGCCTCCCCTGAAAATGAGGCCACGCACGGCAAGTATGCAAATGAAAGCAGTGCTGCTGGATTAGAATGGGACACCATATACCCTAAATCATGATTGTCAATCATGGCGAGGGATTAAGGGATACGGGCTTATAGACCTAAAAAAGCAACACTTCCCCCCGGGCGCACTTCCATTGTGAAAGAGGGAGTGTGGGAGAGAGGGCTTGTTGGGGGGCTGCTTTAGTGCACTACTGCCCTCTGCCTTTCCGTCAGGTTTACTGCAGGCACAGAGCTGAGTTGCTCTGGTTCTTTCAGAAGAGCTCAGTGGTTTCTGACTGATCACTGCCAAGAGCCTTAAAATATTCTACATATTGTTTTATTTTAAGACCAGAGAAAGACATTAAACAGGATATTAAATATGAAGTGCATTTTGCCATTGGATGTGAACGGAACATTTTAATGTGACTTCAGATAATGTGTCATATATATATATATATATATATATATATACAAACACATACATTACACACACACTTTACAATAAGGGTTATTTGTGTTACTGTTAATGAATTAACTAACATGAACTAACCATGAGAAACATTTGTTAATGTTAATAAAAATACAGTTGTTCATAGTTTGTTCATGTTACTTCACAGTGCATTAACTAATTTTATTATAACTTTTGATTTTATTTTAAATTTAACATTAACAAAGATTAATAAATGCTGTAGAAGTGCAGTTCACATTTAGTTAATGTTAACTAATGAACCTTATTGTAAAGTGTTTTATATATATATATATATACACACACACACACACACACATTTATTTACAAAATAAATGCAAATAACCTGCAATATTAACTCATCCTATTTATTTATTAAATAAAAAATAATCACTGTCAGAACAGATAAGACAGTGAACTATTTAAAAAAGAAAGAAAAAATGTACATTTATTAGTATATTTATCAATATGATTTAAAAAGTTAATAATAACATTAAAGTAAAACATTATATAGAAAGTGGCAGGTCTATTATTTTGCATTTACACTCCAAGAATTAATGCACGGATCATTTGACATACAGCATCAGCTTGTTAATTTGGTTTTGTTCCGTTTATTGCTATAGTTATCAGTCAATAGGATTCAATCGTGCATTTAAATACGGTTTTCTATCCAAAAACGTTTCAATGTGTAGTTAGCAGCATGATTATAATGGCAGCAATCTTTGCTTCCATTCTGTATATAATCCCTGAAGCTTTCCACCAAGGTACACCAAGCTGCACTCTAGCGAAAACTCCCTTTATAATCGATAAAGCTGTCTACGCTGTGCAATTAATCTCTTATTGTTATAGTGGTTATACTTTGTTGGTTATAATGCAAGCATTTGCCAGTGTTCAGAACTAGCGCTGAACAAAAACTCTGGTGTTCTGTGCGGTGTTGAGCAGATTCTGACTAACTTAAACATCTGATTTTCACCGATCCAAAAGTGAACACACACACAGGGAACAGACTGTGTTTTTTTACTGTGGCACCCAGGGAGCAATTGGGGGTTAGGTGCCTTACTCAAGGGCACCTTTGTTGTGGCTAATGAGGAAGAGAGCGCTGTTCATTCACATCCCCCACATACATTTCCTGCTAGTACCAAGACTCGAACCTTCAGGTTACAAGTCCAACTCTCTAACCATTAGGCACAACTTGCCCGACTCTCAGCGGGTACTACAGAAATATCATTAAATGATCAAATAAATCTTTGGCGGGATAAAGATTCATTTGGGAGGCCACCAAAATATTTTTAATTGCACCAAAAACCCTATATTGATTTGAGTCAATGGTTTACTGAATAATTAAATGTATCGACGCATGTTAGATATTTTTAGATAGACTAGAAGAATTAGATAATAATTTAATTCTATTTTCTAAAAATAATATTTTTAGCATTATAGTGTCAGCATTACAAAGTTTTAAATAGACAAAATTTTGGGATGAATACTCTCAGACAGCCCACACAAAACAAAATATTATCAGAAATACATCCAAATTACACAACAACCTTACCCAAGGTTCATACCTGTATTCTGCTGGATTTTTACACTTCCATTGTGTCCCTCACTTAGCATGGAACCATTGATTCTGGGGGCTTGGCATGGCATAAAGGGTGCAGAGGTGGGTAAAAACAGAGGGCAACATCTGCCCACACAAAAACTCATGAATACAAAAAGACAAAGACTGCAGAAAAAAACACAATCCTACTGCAATCCAATATGAGCTCAAAAAATTAGAAAGAAAATTCATATTAAATATTCAATCAAATGAAATTGATATTAAATATTTAGTTAATTTTAAATGACGTACTGTACAGTGTGCCTGAAACTCGAATACTGTAACACACAAGAGCTTCACCTCAATATACCAACGAACAAACAAATAAAAAACTAATTGATACGAGTCTATCGACAGGCATAAGAGCAAAGGGCTAATCGTTCAGCATCATTAGGTGAAGATTTAGCTTAAAAGCTTTGAGCTGGCATTAAGCAAAGCTGCTGTTGACATGGATTGAGTGCTGTAATGCTGTATTGTCACTGCTCCAGGAGGCAGAGAGAGGGCGATTTGAGAGAGTGATGCGCTCAAGCCTGGATTTGTGGGCTGCCATAACACTGGAGGGCACTGGAGGCAGCGTGGACCAAAGGAACGGTTGTGGGAGCTCTAATAACACTGCGAACAATTCGGGATTTACTGTCTAATAACTAATTAAATGTGTGGGTAGCATCGTGTAACCAGAAGCTACAGTAAAGTTGTAAGAACTTTGCTGAAAAAACAATTGTGCTCACATCTACATGCTTTCTGCCCTCTGATTCATAGTTCATACTTTTTCTACGGTATAAAATATAATTCTAAAAACTCTGTGGTACATGAGTCTTTTTGTTGTGAAATCTTCAATGATTTTGATAAAGAAAACTTAAGAATTAAGTTTATATTGTTGGTAATATTTCCAGATGAACATTTAGTGGTCTGAAGCAGCTTAGGTTACTTGGTTACCCATACTTTCTTTTTTTATAGAAAAATCATATTAAAATGAATATATAAAATATGATACTTTTTTTTTTTTTTTGGCTTTTGAGGAACATTTATACACTGTTCATCATTGCATTGCATTATGTTTTGCAGCCCCACATTAAAAACTACAATTCTGTGCATAACCAAGCAATTAAATATCATCTTATGACATATTATTGGGAGAGGGACAACTGAAATTTATATATAGTCAATTATACTGTTATAATTACAAGCTATAAGAGTTTCATCTAACTTTTTGGCCATATATAAAATATTGCAATTACATCAAACTGCATATTTTTGCAAACGATGATCTACTCAATTGCTGATGCACAAAATAAATTCACACCCTAGAGACACCGTTTCACTCAGATATACTTCCCAATAAGGAAGAAAAAATAACTGCTACTTCCGTTTCATGCTGACTTTAAAATCTGATGTATCAAATATGATACAAACATAAAACATGTGTGAACTTTTTTCATTTTCTTTTATATTTTGTCACAAGGTTGAAAAAACTGTTCCATTAAAAAAGAAAATAGACTATTATTTCATATGTCAGACTTACTTTTAAATAAGGAAAGAAACTGTTGACACTGAAACACTGGAAACAGTGCCGTGATCAGAAAATGTTTTCTTACCTTTTAAAAAAAAAAAGGTGAAAAAGCATATTATCTTATTCACCCAAGATCCAGCAGCTCATGTATATGACATATTTTTAGTGAATTTCTCTGAAATTTTTGTCCCGGTGCATCTAGGACTAGTGGATTGTCAGAGACGTTGGATTTCGATTGTAACAACAGTAACAATAGCTGCTACATAGAAAAAAAGACCAATACGTATATTATTTTGGAACCAGCATTAGTAATTTATATTTATAAAGTTTAATGTAAATAAAACTTTCAAAGCAGTGAGATTTTAGTATACAAGAAACATTGAATGTGATACAATGTCCTCTGCAGGGAACATCAGGACTGCAATGCTTTTTATTGACTGATTTTTAAACATAATACGCAAATTAGATCGCGTGTATTATTATTGTTGGTTTAACAGCCTAAACCACGAGCAAATGCTAATATATTTCATAACATAACTCTGATTCATCTATGTTTAATGTATTATAATAAGAGAAATTTCTGTGGAAAAGATCTGAAAAACAATAATGAACTACATTAAATGGCTAAATTCAACTACACTAGGTGAACACAAGGCAACATGCACCAATATCAAGCCATTTTGGCATTTTTTCAATTAAAAATTGTACAACTGTATAACATTCATGCTGCCTTCACATGCTCTCGGAATTACCGTAAATACAAGTTTCCTAGGTAAACTAAATTGTACATTAACAATTTCAAAACTTGACTAGTATGGGTAACTGCAGCTTGGAGTAATGGGCGGGCCTAACGGCAGGGGGTGTGCCGAATGGCTTCTCATTGGTGAAAGGACCATTGGTGTTGGCCAATACATTTACGTAAATTCCTGGCACCTGTAGGAAGTGGCGTGTGATTCGTCATAGTTACGTTTATCTATGTGATTAATGCTTTATTTATCATAGATATGTACATTTTCGATAGTTAAAATACGATGCGCTTTGTGTGTGTACGAGAGTGAGTGTAAGTGCGTTTTTGTGATTTATGAAGAAACAATGTTTTATTAAAAATGTAAAAATGCAGAATGTTTTCTGTGATGGGAAGGTTTAGGAGTAGGGGTAGTGTAGGAGTACAGTTTGTGCAGTATAAGAACCATTACGCCTATGAAATGTCCTCACTTTGATAGCAAAACAAACCTGTGTGTGTATAAGATCTAAACGATCAGTGTTGACGTCAGTAATCTGTTCTGAAGGCACTTTAGAAAGTAATTTTTTTTAAACTTGAATGTAATATTCTTAAGATCATTGATGCCGTTTTTACATTGAAAAAATAGAATATGGTCGTATAGTATTATGTTGGATTTATTCCTTTTTGTTGGCCAATAGCGATTTAAGAGTTTGGCTCGCCTTTATGCAGAACAGGTAGCTTTCGCGACCAATGAGAAACCGTTCGACACGCCCATTACTCCAAGCTGCAGCTACGTGGAAATGATCAAGTTTCGATAGCACGTGAAGGCAGCATTAAACCACGTGTCCAAAATTGACATTCGTGTGTAATAGCCTACTCTTGTCCTTTCGCAACAAAAATAGGCTAACTTTTGCTTTAATGCCAAGCACTGTGGATTTATTGAACACTATAAAACCGTACAAAAAAAAACTAAATGCCAAAAAAAAAAAAAAAAAATCCGTTGTTTGGGTGTCAAGGGATTAAGCCTAATTTCAAAATCGTTTAACATTTAATGGCAATGGAGAACTGTCCTGGAAAGTTCTCGTTTAAGAGCATTGTTCCAAAATGTGAGAAAAAAACTTTGGACTTGGACTTTTAACACCTTTTAGATGATCCACAACTGGAGAAAGATCATCATTCCACATGAGGATACGTCTGTGAACGTTTTCCTTCCCCAAAACAAACCTTACCTCTTCAGATATGCGTATGAGAGTGAAATGATAAAATGATGAGCTCTAATGAGCAGACTGAGGAAAGGGTGAGCAGAGGCTTTATCCAGCGTTCAGTGTTGACAGCAGCGCTAATCCTCGCCACCTGCTCAAACACACAGGCCTCCATAAACAACAGCAGCGGTCCGCGTTCACGCTCACCCTGAGTCAGCCGTTCCCGCGGGAGTCTGGCGCGTTCGCGTCTCTCAACGGTTATCGCTGCCCCTCCGCTTCCCGCGCTCACTCGCTACGAGCTAACGCTAATCGCCATGCAAAACAAATAGTTCTCAAATGTTTGGAAAAGGCCGCGCTGTTTGCACCAGGGCCTAACAAAATAATTTTTACAAGCTATCCAGTTGTGATTAGGGCTGAGAGAATTGAATTTCCCTGGCAGTGATCATATTCATATTAGCCTAATTAATAGTGCTGTTTAACTTTGCCTGTTTACCATTGTAGGAACGCCTCAGCTCAGTTCAGCTCTGAAGCGTTTCTATCTCTCTCGGCCTTTCCTGGCCGTGACGACCGCACACATCTTAAACACTGCTGGGTGGCTAAGCTTTGCAGTTTTCTCCCATTTTGTCTTTTAAGTCGCGGGAATAATTTTCCTCCTTTGGGAAGATATTACCCTAAACCTTCATGGTTAAGAATACACGATGAGTCCTTGAGAAGAGTCTTTTTTCAAAGACCTATTGAGTCTGTTCGAAGAAGAATATATAAATATATAAAACTACTTTATTGATTCTAAATACTTAGTGCACACTCTTAAAAATAAAGGTTTCTAGTTCCTAAAGGAACTATTTTCTTCCATTTTAATAATCTCAATGGATGTTAAAGGTTCTTCATCAATGCCAATAAAGAACCTTCATTTTTAAGAGTGCACGTTTTTCACTTGAAACTATAAAGGTTCTACATACATTAATGGAACCTTTCCATTCCTCAAAAATTTCTCTGCATCAAAACTGAACATAAATGAACTTATAAGAATATAAATGAAGTGCCCAAGCAAAGGAAACACCATCCACCATAATGGTTAGTCCAAAATAAAACATTTTAGGGAAATCAGTGTCAATTTATGAAGTCAGCTTATGTGATGTTCTCTCAAATTTTTCAGTTGAATTGACATTTGAGCATTTAAGATGACTTTGGCAAATCAGTGAATTCAAACAGAGACAGATAACTGCAGAAGTGGAGGAAATGAGGGAAAAGTCTATTAAGAAAAGCCCTGCCTCAAAACTTTTTTTTTTTTTTTTTGCTTGACAAAGTTGTACTCAAACCAGTCAATTAATCTTTACTTGGGGTTTATGAGTAAAACAAGACGTAGTATGTGAATAGTACAGATTACTAGAGATTTGCAGTTAAGACATTAAGTAAACTTAACTAAAAAATAAGAGTTAAAATCACTATTGTATTTTACAGTGTATAGTGAAAAATGTTCTTCATATTTTGGTTCTTTAAAGAGCTGTTCACTAAAAGGTTCTTCGAGGAACGCAAAATGTTTCTTTAATGGCGTCGCAGTGAAAACCCCCTTTTGGAAGAGTATGTGATATTCAAATGAAATATGAGAGATTACAGTGAAATTCTAATTTCATTTCATGTGATTTTCAATACTTTCAGTGCTCTTAACATTTCTATTCGTACTGTGAATGCGTGAATACTCCCTGAGAGTATCTCTGCATAGAATGTGATGTTAGACATATTTTTTTAATCATGTTTTTATTGAAAATAGAAACACAGAGGGAAAATATTTCTATAAAAAGTCTATTTGATAACCAATTAAAACAATATGTTCAGAAAACACATTAAACGGCTATAGTTTTTCCATTTGAAAAATATTTCAATAAGGGACACCTAAGGGACACTGCAAAAATGGCAACATCTGCTCAAACCAAAGTAGTGAAATTATTTAAAACTCAACCTTATGCTCACTTAATCATGACACTGTTGTTTATTTTATTTAGTTTTTTTTCTCTCCAACCTTTAAGTTTAATAAAAGTTTGGATATTTTAACCAATGAATAAACACATGATCAGGACAGAAATATGTACTGCATAAAAGTAATAACCCGTGGGCTTTGAGGCCACGCTCAATGAAACGTCTCATTGTTTTACACTTTTTATTTTTGGAAATAACTGATTATAATGAGCAGCTTGTACAGATGAATCAGCTCATATGTAGCATCATTCTGACATAAATTCATGTTTGAAATCAGTACAGTATAACAGAATCATCTAATCCTTTACAACAGTCTAACACCTAGAGGTCACAGACCTAGACCTCTGCCTCTTCATCAGAGGTTAAGCGTTAGTTCAACTAGTCATATGACATTACTGCACTCAACACATCCCTGTCAGATGAAAGCCTCATGGATTAATGTTTATGACTGGTGGTAACTCCCGCTCACCACTGAGCTTCAGCATATCCATACAGGTGACAGAATACAAAAAGCAAAGAAAGAATCAGAGCAAAATCCCAAAACCATGTGACCCGAGCCCTTTGAAACTTCACACAACTCTCCAATCACTTATTTAATAATTATGCGAATGCTATACGAGTGTATACAAATATTACTTTGATTTTAGTGAGCAGCGGGTTGTTAGCACAGATGCAATAAGTATCATTTAAGTCTCAGAAATATTGTTTCATGTATGAAGTTATTATTTTAGCATTGAGCACACTGGAAAAGGTCAGCTTTGCACGTAAATCATACTGAAATTAAATGCCAACCTAATGTATTTTTAATCTTAAAACTAACTGAGTTCATGTTTATGAAATGAATTTAGGAAATGAAATGAACATTTGTATAATACCTGCGTTGTTCAGCTCAAAACAGTAATTGTCATGTCCGTGAAGCCCTATGTGTGCACAAGAGCCTGAGTGAAATGAGCTGGACAAACTCATTGATCCAGAGCAGTGTGCTGAACCGCCCCTTTTGTCCCAGAAGAGCCACAGAGGATGGATTTGGCACAATCAAAATAAAAAGCAAATAAAAATGGAGTCTCTTAACCACCCAAGTAAATTCGAGTGGCCCACCTCAGTTTATCTAACATCATCTTCTAAATTAGAAGGCAGAAACACAGGGAAAACGTACAAAACATCCTTTGAATTTTTTTTAAATCATGTTATAAACTAAACTTGAGCAAATCTGAGATGAAACACGATGCTCGCATTAAAACGTTCATGTAGAACAAAATGGGTTAAAACGGTCGAAACAAAAGAGTTGCTCTTTTGTTCTTTCAACACAAAGTTTAATTTCCACATTGAATCATTGACAAAGACAGTTCAAAAGCCACTCAAGTTTGGCCACTTGTGTTTCTCGCAGCTCAGTATGGTTGGCTGTGCAGTAATTGGGCAGCCCTGCCAGTCATTAGCTGAAATGCCGGCCCAGTCGGGAGGAGCGATAGTCTACTCTCAGCTGAACGAAAGCGTGGAGGAGGTTTCTGTCAAGGTTGGTCAACTGCTCTCCAGAGCACACCTGCTTGAGGTTGTCCGGGGCAACAACCAGGAGGTTACACAGAGCATGAAGCGTGTCAAAGAGCTGGAGCACGAGAGGAACCTGTGGAGGGTTTTGATGCAGTTGTTAGTCTGCTTTAGTGCATGGCTAATATAAAAGAAAAACTAACAACTGCTATATGTATCTTAATAATGTTATAATGAAAATCAATCACAATAACTTTCATGCTGAGGTGAGGGCACAGTTTCTATCTTTGTTGACTATTTCCTATTGAAGCAAGAGGTTTAGTTTGGGTTGCGTCACTGTCGCAAACTATAATTTGCTACTATAACTTGAAGGGGAAAGAAAGCATTACATTTCCCTTATTAGGTTATTTAGATTTTTTTTTTTAAACAAATTGAATATTGTTGACTAATTTGATTACATCTTTAGCTACCAATTGTAGGGATACTGATATTCTGGCCTACGCCAAAAATACACTACTGGTGAAAAGTTTTAGAAAGACATCTCTTCTGCTCACCAAGGCTGTATTTATTTGAACAAAAATAAAGTAAAAACGGAAATAGTATTGCAATTTCAAACGAACTGTATTCTATTTTAATTTCTGTGATGGCAAAGCTGAATTTTCATCATCATTACTCCAGTCTTCAGTGTCACATGATCCTTTAGAAATCATCCTAATATGCCGATTTGCTGCCAAAGAAACATTTCTTAACATCAACATTGTGCTGCTTAATATTTTTGTGGAAACTGTGATAAGAAAGAAATTTTTTTTTTAAGAAGAAAGAAATTAACACTTATTCAGCAAGGACACACTATTTTGATATAAAATTGACAGTTAAGGCTTTTTCAAAGCTTACAAAATATTTTTATTTTAAAGAAATGCTATTCTCTTTAACTTTGTTCAAAGAATACAGCAAAAACGTCTCGGTTACGTATGTAACCCTCGTTCCCTGAAGGAGGGAACGGAGACGTACGTCAGAACTGAACCGACGAATTGGGATATCGCACGAGAGCCCTATCATCTTCGAGTGTAAACTAAACGAGCCAATGAAGATTGGCGTGCGAGCTTTCGCGTGCCGCACTCCGCCCCCGCGAGCGGGTATAAATACGGAAGCGGCAGCGCTCGCACTTTGTTTTTCGCTGAGGAGACGAGCAGTGGTCCGCGCTCAGCGGGGTACAGGAACTGTGGCGACGGGACGTACGTCTCCGTTCCCTCCTTCAGGGAACGAGGGTTACATACGTAACCGAGACGTTCCCTTTCAGTCGGTCACGTTCGACGTACGTCAGAACTGAACCGACGAATTGGGATCCCTAATAAAACGCCACAGTTACTGACCCCCTCCAGCGCCCAACGTAAGTCGCAGCATCCCGGCGCGCACTAGGGACGGAGAAGGGACCGGACTTACGCCAGGGAAGTCTACTGCTGTTCCGCATGACCCACTCAGTAAGACTTGGATAACACTGGGAAAGCGTGCCCACTAGGGACGCTGCGGAGACCACAACCTACCCGAAGGGAGGAAATTTACGTGGGAATGTACATATGGACTGGCCGTGGGCAGTGCACATATGAAGTCCCTGGGATGGCTCCGGCCTAGGTAGGGGGGAGACACATCTAGCAGGGACAGCAGAGCGGGCTCTGCTGAGGGAAGACACGGGCTTACATAGGAAGGCTACCGTGGACATTACACATATGGGACCGCCGTAGGGGTCACAACATATGGAACCCAGCTTAGCAGAGGCAGTATGCGTGCTTAAGCCTAGCAACGGACACTCCGCAATGTCCGGAGCCGCAAGGGGTGGCGGAGGACTCAACAGGGTTCGCCAACTGGGGAACTCTACTGGAGCAATAGACGCACGTATCCGGCCCAGCGGGCGGGAGTGGCGTATGCAAGCGGACACTAGAAAGGGTTCTTCGCGCTACCGGCCAGTAGGGGCGAGTACACGGGAAGATACCGATTCTACACGAAGGCTATAGAATCTAGCGAATGTGTTGGGTGTCGCCCAGCCCGCAGCTCTACATATATCTGTCAGCGAGGCACCGTGAGCCAGCGCCCAGGAAGAAGCTACCCCCTTAGTGGAGTGAGCCCTCAACCCGAGCGGGCAAGGCACGCCTTGGGACTGATAAGCCAAGGCGATGGCGTCCACTATCCAGTGGGCCATCCTCTGCTTGGAGACAGCCTTTCCCTTCTGCTGGCCTCCGTAACAGACGAAGAGCTGGTCTGAGGTCCTGAAGCTTTGAGTTCTGTCCACGTACAGACGCAGAGCGCGGATGGGACAGAGCAAAGCCAGGGCTGGGTCTGCCTCCTCCGAGGGCAGCGCTTGCAGGTTCACTACCTGATCTCTAAAGGGAGTGGTAGGAACCTTGGGCACATATCCGGGCCGGGGTCTCAAGATAACGTGAGAGTTGGCCGGCCCGAATTCCAGGCACGATTCGTCGACCGAAAAAGCGTGCAGGTCCCCTACCCTCTTGATGGAGGCCAGTGCAGTCAGGAGAACTGTTTTAAGTGACAGAATTTTTAACTCTGCTGACTGCAAAGGCTCAAAGGGGGGTCCCCGGAGAGCTGTAAGCACCAGGGACAAGTCCCAAGAGGGTATAGAGAGTGGGCGAGGCGGATTCAGTCTCCTCACCCCCCTCAGGAACCTGACGATCAGGTCATGCTTCCCCAGCGACTTACCTTCAACTGCATCGTGATGTGCGGCGATAGCGGCAACATACACTTTTAGGGTGGAGGGAGACAGCCTTCTCTCCAGACCCTCTTGCAGGAAGGAAAGCACTGACCTGACCGAGCAAGATCGGGGGTTCTCCTGGTGAGAAGAACACCATTCGACGAACAGGTTCCACTTCAAGGCATAGAGGTGCCTCGTAGAGGGAGCTCTAGCGGAAGTGATGGTGTCTACCACTGATTGGGGTAAGCCACCTAGAACCTCCGCGTCCCGTCCAGGGACCAGACATGGAGATTCCAGAGGTCCGGACGCGGGTGCCAGAGGGTGCCCCGTCTCTGAGTCAGAAGGTCCTTCCTCAGAGGAATGGGCCAAGGAGGTGCTGTCGCGAGGAGCATCAGTTCTGAAAACCAGGTCCGGTTGGGCCAATACGGCGCAACTAGCAGGACCTGCTCCTCGTCCTCCCTGACTTTGCACAACGTCTGTGCAAGAAGGCTCACTGGGGGAAACGCATATTTGCGGAGGCCCCGGGGCCAGCTGTGTGCCAGTGCGTCCGTGCCGAGGGTGCCCTCGGACAGGGAGTAAAACAACTGGCAATGGGTCGAGTCCGGGGCGGCAAACAGATCTATCTGAGCGGTCCCGAAGCGACGCCATATCAGCTGGACCGCCTGGGGATGGAGTCTCCATTCTCCCGGAAGCGGAGGCTGCCGTGAGAGCTCGTCGGCTGCACGGTTGAGCACGCCTGGGATGTGAATGGCATGAAGCGACCTCAGATGCTTCTGACTCCATAGGAGGAGATGGCGGGCGAGTTGTGACATGCGACGGGAGCGTAGACCGCCCTGGTGGTTGATGTACGCTACGGTCGCAGTGTTGTCCGTACGGACCAGAACGTGCTTGCCTGGTAGCAGCCCTCTGAGGCGGCCCAGCGCAAGACGTACTGCTAACAACTCGAGGCAATTGATATGCCACTGCAGTTGAGGCCCCGTCCACAGACCTGAAACTGCATGCCCGTTGTACGCGGCCCCCCACCCGGTGGACGAGGCATCCGTGGAGACCACAGCATGCCTGGACACCTGTTCCAGGGGAACTCCAGCCCGCAGGAACGAGGGGTCGGACCACTGAGTGAGGGTACGACGGCAGTTCGGTGTAATTGCCACACGGAACGTACCGCGTCGCCACGCCCATCTCGGGACTCGGCCATGAAGCCAGTGTTGAAGCGGCCTCATATGAAGCAATCCGAGCGGCGTAACTGCGGCTGCGGATGCCATATGCCCCAGGAGCCTCTGAAATAATTTCAGTGGGGCCGCTGTCCTGCTCTTGAGCGTACTCCGGCAGTTCAACACCGACTGGACGCGCTCCTCGGTGAGGCGCGCAGTCTGGCTGACCGAGTCCAGTTCCATACCGAGATAAGAGATCCTCTGCCCGGGGGCGAGTTTGCTCTTGTCCCAGTTGACCCGAAGACCCAACCGGCTGAGGTGAGCTAACACCAGGTCCCTGTGTTCGCACAACTGCTCTCGCGAGTGAGCTAGGATCAGCCAAACGTCGAGATAGTTGAGGATGCGAACGCCCTGTTCCTTGAGCGGTGTTCCGCAATCTTGGTAAAGACACGGGGCGACAGGGCCAGCCCGAAGGGTAGGACCTTGTACTGATATGCCCGACCCTCGAACGCAAACCGTAGAAAGGGTCTGTGTCGAGGAAGAATCGAGACATGAAAGTACGCGTCCTTCAGGTCGATCGCTGCAAACCAATCTTGGGGACGGATGCACTCGAAAATGCGTTTCTGCGTCAGCATCTTGAACGGCAGCCTGTGAAGGGACCGATTCAAGACTCGCAGGTCCAAGATTGGCCGTAACCCACCGGCCTTTCTTGGGTACAATGAAGTAGGGGCTGTAAAACCCTGACCTCATATCGGCTGGAGGGACCGGCTCTATTGCGTCCTTCGCCAGTAGGACTGCAATCTCCGCCCGAAGTACAGGAGCATCGTTCGCATTCACGCGAGTAAAATGGATGCCCCTGAACACCGGGGGACGCCGGGCGAACTGAATCGCATAGCCGAGTCTGATCGTGCGGATGAACCAGCGGGACGGGCTGGGAAGCGCTTGCCAGGCTCCCAGACTCCGCACCAGCGGGACCAACGGCACAACAGACGTACCCGCGGGGGGGCAGCGAGGCGGAGCCAGGGAACCTGACTCGGACGGCAGAGCGGCCCGAAGTGAGGTTTGGCTCCGCAGAGTGACAGTGCGCGTGGGAGACGGCACGAGGGCGGCCTCGACCAGCACACTGCCCTCCGCTGGCGAAATGAGAGGGGGCTGAGAGTGGCCAGGCATAGCGTGACACACCGCCAGACGCGCCCTCTTGTGACCCAGAGGAAGTGGAAACTGCTCTTTCAATTAGAATGTGGGTACCGCTGGACTCCGGGGAGCCAGCGGCGGAACAGAAAGGAAACAAATGATTCTCCACCCGGCCCTCCTCCGGGGGAGGGAGCAGTGCCTTCACCGTCTCCCGAGAAGCAGCTCCAACTTCCTCCGAGTCGCCCGTCTCAGGGCCGCTTCTGGTGTGTTTGCCACCTGGCTTGGCTGCGGGCTGAGCAGGCTGGGCGCCAAGCCTGCGACCGGCTCCCTGAGGTCTGCTGGGTGATGGCTGCTGCTTTGCAGACTTCGCAGGGGCGGAGGATGACGCAGGCGGGCGCCCTCGGTGACGAGCAGACGAGGAGGCCGCCACCGGCGGCTGGGTGGAGGCAGCAGCTACACGCCGGGGCAGGACATGCTTCAGGGCCTCCGTCTGCTGTGCGGCCAAGAACTGTAGGGCGAAGCTCTCGACCGCGTCACCGAATAGCCCAACCTGGGACACAGGGGAGTCCAGGAACCGATACTTATCAGCCTCCCTCATGTCCGTCAGGTTGAGCCAGAGATGGCACTGCTGAACCACCAGCGTGGCCATCGCTTGACCAACCGAGCGCGCAGTCACCTTCGTCGCCCGGAGGGCGAGGTCGGTGGCGGCTCGCAGCTCTTCCACGAGCTGTTGGTCAAGACCGCCCTGGGGCATGTCACGAAGTGCCTTGGCCTGGTAGACCTGCAGCAACGCCATGGCATGCAGGGCAGATGCAGCCGGCCCACAGGCTCTGCAAGGCTCGTCCGTTAGAAGGACGAGAACTTACAGGCCCGGGACGGGAGGCGCGGGTACCCCACCAGTTGGCGCGCTCAACTTGGGGGGATCCCCACATACCCCTAGCTGCACCGCCATCCAGGACGGTGAAGGCGGAGGAGGGACCCAACCGGTTCGGACAGAAAAAGGTGCCCTCTACGATCTAGTCACCTCCTCATGCACTTCCGGAAAGAAAGGAACCGGGGCAGAGCGCTGAGAACCAGCACGGGCTGCCCCGAGAAACCAATCGTCCAGCCGGGAGGTTTCGGGACACGGTGGAGGGTTCCACTCGAGCCCGATACTCCCGGCGGCCCGGGCAAGCATGGCCGTCAATTCTGTATCGGGCTGGAAAACGCCACACCCCCAGGAGGTGGCGCATCAGAGCCTTCATCTCCAGATGACTCAAGCCCGCCTTCCGATGCCGCAATCAACATCTGATCATCAGCCGGCGCACCAAAAGAGACGGCTGGTCGCTCATGACCAGCGCGCTCCTCTGGCATCACCACGGGTTGCGGTGTGTGTGAGGGACCAGGGGCCCACGGAGACTGGCTCGGCGGGGAAGCCCTGACCGTGATCCTCAGATCTCCCGGCCTATCCGCGGAAGTAGCGACCCTCTGGGGGGCGCTAGATCGGGGGACAGGGACGGGGGCTTGGCCTTGAGAACCAAGGTAAGCAAGCCGCGATCTCAACAGCGCGATAGTCATGTTCCCACAATGAGAACATGAACTATCCACAAAAGCTGCCTCAGCGTGCTGAACGCCCAAACACGTGATGCAGCGATTGTGCCCGTCAGCTGGTGACAGGGAACGACCGCATCCAGCAGCGCACGAGCGGAATGACATCTTGAAAAAGACGTACTCGACGCCCGTGAAGGAAATTGAAAGCTCTTTTAGTACTGTGCTGAAGCACACAGGGATTCACCGCAGCGCTGCTGCAAGACACTTTACAGCCTGCAGAGCGCGCACCACCGGCCCAAATCGCAACCCTTCTCTCTGATACTGCTCTCTCAGGTTGCTGTAAAAACAGCAGTCTTTAGGACCGTGGGGATCGCGGGATCGCTGTTGCGCCGTCACACCCGCACAGGAACCCTCGTTCTTTTAGCTCTCCGTTCACTTCACACTCTTCAGACGATACAGCAAACACTGCACGGCTCCGAAGCGAAAGACAAAGTGCGAGCGCTGCCGCTTCCGTATTTATACCCGCTCGCGGGGGCGGAGTGCGGCACGCGAAAGCTCGCACGCCAATCTTCATTGGCTCGTTTAGTTTACACTCGAAGATGATAGGGCTCTCGTGCGATATCCCAATTCGTCGGTTCAGTTCTGACGTACGTCGAACGTGACCGACTGAAAGGGAACATGCTTTACACAAAAATATTAAGCCGCTAAAACAGATTTCAACATTGATAATAACAAGAAGTTTCTTGAGCAGCAAATCGGCATATTAGAATGATTTCTGAAGGATCATGTGACGCTAAAGACTAGAGTAATGATGCTGAAAATTCAGTTCTGCCATCACAGGAAAAAAAACTACATTTAAAAAATACTTGGTTAGCGTAAGAGACTTTTTTCAAAAAATGATTGCCAATAAACAGACAAATGGTCGACATTATAACATTTATATTTATTCATTTAGCAGTACTTGGTATACATCTTTACTATTTTGTTAAAGAAAAATGGTTGAGGTTTTATCATATTTGATGATTTCTCTATGTTTGTGCACTCGATGTTTATATGTGAATAAAAACCTAAATTAAATGTTCATTATATAAAGTGATTGTGTCTCTTCAGAAGACTGACTAAACTGCTTGATTCATAAGGATTACTTTTTGAACGTCTTTACAAACTTTTCGAAGTGTCAAAGTTTAGGAGGAACAGAAGTCTCTCAGGGGCCATTAAAAAAGATCTTCATTTGTATTTTGAAGATAAGCAAAAGTCTAATGGGTCTTGAACGACATGAGGTTGAGTAATTGTGATAGAATTTTGCTTTTTTGGTGAAATATCCCTTTAAGGCATTACTAAATAAAATATACATAATTCCATGAGATGGCAAAAATAAAACCTTTGACCTCTCCTTACCCTGAAATCTTTGGCGCAGCGGCGGTATTCTGCTACATCGCAGATGGCTAGCATGCCACCCATGGAGCTGTAGCTGAACTGCTGCAGGTGCTCATGGATCAGCCTGTGGAACCGCACACCCAGCTCGGTCAAAACCGTGTCCACATTTTTACCATCCATGGACCTCCGCACACGTTCCACCTGCTTGCTCACATAGGCACACACCTTTGAGCACGCCTTGAAGAAAGAGCACAGGAAAAACATATTTAACACAGCAGAATCAGGCAGAATATGGCTACTAAAAATCTTTCTAAGGAATTCAAAGTGATCCTTCCACTGCACTGAAAGAACAGTTATACAGTATATGATTTTAAGATCTTACTGTAGTGTACTGTATCATGACATTGTTCTCGTCTTCTGGTTTAAAGTCAGTTTTCTTCTGCTCAGTCGCCAGGATGTGTTTCATCTGGCCTATCATGCAGTTTAGAGTCCTAAAAACAAGGAATCATTCGAAAAGGGCACAGAAATTGCATTCAATGGCAACGATGAAGTGGAAGATTGTTTGTGATTAAGAAAAAAGCTCCTTTAAACAGTTTTCAGAACCGACCGATCAATCCCGGTGTCCAGCTTCACCTCCATCTGTTCGATCACCTCTTTCTTCTTGTGCAGGCATTCCGTCAACTTAGGAGAGGAGCTAAAGGGGTTAAAGTTCAAACAAATGTCACAAGAAAGTCACCAGTTGGGGGTCGAAACAAAGTCGGGAAACTCACCTAATGAGAGGCATAAGATGATCGTTAAACTGCTTATCGAAGAGGTGAAAGATTGTGTTGGCCTGCTGAACCACATCCAAAAAGTACAGGTTGGCATTTTTGGCATCTGCAGATGGGATGGCTGTGCAAGTCGAAAGACAAATAGGAGAGCACTGTCATGGCGCTTCAGATTTATTCATTTAGACACAAATGTGTTTGATTAGACTCTGAACTAATGCTGCTTTCAAGTCATGTAAGAATGATTGTATTTAGCACATGAATGGCAATATCTCAGTAGGAAGCTATTTTCATTTAATTCTCACTTTCCAGAGTTTTCCAAACATGGCTAGTGTGCAAAAATTTTAGATGAACTCTCATTGCCTCTCTGACTTGATTTGTGAACGCAAAGCACTACACATAATTCCAAATAAATTTGGCAGTTACAATTTACTACACATAGCTAATGGCGCACAGCTGCACTAGGACAGCTTGTGGACAGTGGAAACTTCCTCCTGAGGTCTCCATGTATTGAACAAGCGTGTTACCCATATAAAACTATATAAACCAAGTTACCCATGATTGGCCAACGCAGACTGAACTGCACAAACAAACAACATTTCGCATCATTCTCTGTAACATTATAAGAATGATAAAATGCACAAATCAATGAAACACCTAATGGGTGTTATTTGTTTTTCATTATGTTGCATTAAAAAGCTTCCTGCCTTTGTCAAGAAGTTAAGGGAAAAAAGCTCAACATGTCCATTTTAAACCAAATACATTTAAAACAAGGTTATGATAGTTTGTTTTACTGTCTCAATTTAAATTTAGTTTAGTTTTTGTTTTGTTGGCAAGTTCTTTATTAGTTTAGTTTTAGATCCAATGAAACTTTGCTAATTTTAGTTTAGCAAAAGCTTAGTTTTTCATTGTAATTTTATTTACTTTTTATAATAAGGATGAATTGAGAATGGGGGAAAACATACATTCGTGTAATGGATCATATACAATATCTGGACTTCCTAAATTTATAAATAACATAGTTCCCACTATGGCCTCTCAATGAGGTCATTTGGATAAGAATTTATTAAAAGAATTTATGAATAAGAATGAAAACGTATTGATTCAATTAATTCAGACAATCTTGTGAACTGGTTTGACCAATTTATTGAACAAGAACCACCCCAACAAATCTATTTTTGTATTCAATTACACATCACTTTGGCTTTCGAGAATGTTTAACTCTATACAAGAGCAATATCTATCTGATTAAATAAGTTACAGCGGAACAAAACAACAAAATGTATCTCGATAATAGAAATTTTAATGACTTTTCAATATTTTAATAATTTCCATTACTCTTCCAGGCCTAAAAACACAATTTTAAAGTTCCTTGATAGTTTGGTTTTCTCTATGATTGCAGAGATTCCCACACTGTTGTTGCGAACACAAACATGTCAATAGGCCTATGTATTATCGTCCTGTTATGGCATGGTTATGTTCCAGTAGCAGGGTAGGTTTAAGGACAAAACAGATTAAATAAAACTAAATATTAAATAATTATTTTAGTTCACTTAATAGTCATGAGCATTTATTTGATCTTAACTTCTTTATTTCCGTTTTTTATTTAGTCTTCAGTTTAGTTTACAATAACTTTGACTTGAACAAACCTGTAGTTACAATCTCTAAACACATAAGAAGAATTAAGATAGCATAAAATCTGCAGGAAAGAAGGTACACGGGAGTAGGAATGATTAACACTGTGCAATGGAGGTCACGCATTCAATGGAAATTGTTGCTCACATTTTGAGCAATATAATATATCAACCAGTGTTGGGGACCAGCTAACTACAAGTAGCGACGCTATACTAACTACATTTTTCAGTAGCTTGACAGTAGCTCAGTTGCTTTTAAGACATTGTAGCTTTTCCAGCAAGTATCGGTGTAGTGTGACCAAAAGCTACATTCCATTTTGCGTTTTGACGAACCTGCAATGCACTGAAGCAGCGCAGCCTTGCCATCTTCATATTAGATCACAAACTAAAATTGTGCATCACCACCATCTATTGTTCTCTGAGAAGAGATCGTCTGATGATTTTGTAGGGTGAAGAACATATGCACCTGTGCACATACAGGTGAATAATAGCCTTTTTAAATTGATCTGCTTTATTGTACTCTATATCTGAATTACAATGATGACCCGCCATAGTTTAATCTGTCTCGCTACAGTTTTGAAATAAACCTAAAAGATAGATAAAGATAACTGTTTTGCACCATTGCTTTGGCAAATCAGTTGAACAGAAAACAAAATTTCACAGCGAAGTGCACTGTGTGCACGCGAGCAGCTCATGATTCGAGGCTCAGAGCAGCTCCGTTCATAGATCCATCACTGCATATGCTGCGAGTTTAATGTGCATTTTTGACACGTGTGTATTTAAGTTGCATACATATTATTCTTGCATTGATGTGAATTTTGACAGTCAGTTTGAGATATACAGTGGGTAAGGAAAGTATTCAGACCCCCTTAAATTTTTCACTCTTTGTTATATTGCAGCCATTTGCTAAAATCATTTAAGTTCTTTTTTTTTTCATCATTAATGTACACACAGCACCCCATACAGACAGAAAAACATAGAATTCTTGACATTTTTGCAGGTTTATTAAAAAAGAAAAACTGAAATATATTTGAGTATTGAGTGTATCTTTGGATAGTTCACAAAATAAAATAATACTCTCTGAGATCATAATTGTATTGCATTATGTAGTTTAAACCCCAAATCTTTTATTTTCTTTCTTACATTCTTCATTAACAATTATTCAGTTATTTGTAACTTTTTGATAGTAATTTTTCAGAACGATAGCATGACTGTATCTTAACTACTTTAACTTATGAGTAGTTTGTAGCTTGTCAAACTACAGTTTCAGAATAGCTTCAACTGGTTCATGTTTTAGATGGAGTTTGCCATACCTGACAGCCCAATCTCAAGAGCATAGTCTATATGGTCCACACACAGGTACTCCACCAAAAGCAGAAAGATGGAGAAGGCATTCTTTGGTAGATCTGCTGGGTCTGACAACTGCACGAAAGACAGAAAGTGGATTTATAATGCTAACGTTTATGGCCCACAACTTCCAATGGTGAAAAAAGACACTTTAAAATTCAGATCTTTTGTAAGAAATCAGTGCTGAAAATTCCTATACCTTGTTGCATCTCTCAAAGGCATGCCTGGTTTCCTGTAGCAGATTGACTACAACCTCTTGTGAGAGGAAGGTCTCTCCATGTGTGTCAATACTAGGTCCTAGAGGCAGGTTAGTGCGTTGTCTGATCCTCTCTTTTAGCTCCTGGATACTGTTAAAATGAAGAGAAGAAATGGAAGGAAAGGTAAGAGGCATATCAAAGATGTGCATTTGACCCAACAGCCTTAAATTTTCAAATAGATTTGGAAAAAGAATGGAAAAAAACAAACAGTTCCTCACCTTCCAGTGCCTACAGGACGTTTTTGGTGGTTCTTAGAGTCGTAATAGCGCTGAAGAATCGCGGCACTGCGGTTTTGCAGATATTGTCGCTCCATGTCTATGTAGCTCTCCAGGTAAGAGGAGAAGATATTCTTTATCAGCTTAGAAAGAAATGTGTGCTTGTCTGAGCCCAAGTTAAAGTCTGTGAGTTTAGCAGCCAGTGCCGTTGTCCTAAAAACAAATCGGTTATATAACAGTTCAAAACTGGTGTTCAGTAAAGCACATGAATTTAATAAACATTTGAGACTTTAAACCATTTCAGAAAAAAAGAACAAAACAGGTTTGATGAGAGCAAAGTGAAAATTTACTGTAACTAAATAATAACAACGAAAAACTGATTGATACCGTGTATAGAGGTCATAGAGGTTCTTGAGGTATTGCTCCACATCAGAGTTGCGGGTCTCATCTAGTTTTTCTTTGACATGAGCCTAAAATCAAAAAATAAAAGAGACCATTTGAGTAAATTTGGTTATTAAAAAATTAGATAGACCAATATAGAATCAATTTCTGGTTATGTAATATATTTAAATATTATATATATATTATAAATCTGACAGTGAATAGAAGTAATTTGCGAAAAAAAATACTGGTAGTTTTGACAAAACAAATACAAAGTTGATACTGAAATGTTAAAAAAAAAAAAACCAATATAACCCTTTCTGCAGTACCGCTAACAACGACTCGATGCAGTACCTGTTCATAGGCAGCATCTTTTATCCCACGCATATTTTTGTGCGTGCTCTGTATGCAGTGCCAAAGGTTTCTATTTACAACATGTTTTGCAGGGTCGAGTATTGTAGCCAATCAAAGACTGTTGAGTTCATAAATGCAATGGCCAATCAGAGGCATGCTGTGCGCATTCATTAAAACCAAAAAAAAGTGTAAACACAACGTAAATAAGAGATTCAATGTGCAGCTTAGACAGCTTTTATGTTAATGATGAGTTTTAGTGAGAGTGCAGAGCTCAGTCACTTAGCTCGCACTGAACTGAAATGCTTGACACCTTCAGTAATTATAAAAGGAACTTTCTATAAGTGATAAGAATGGCAAATGACAAAAAAAATCTGATCTGTCAAAATAGATCTGTGCATTAAGTCTTGGAGTGTAAATGTAGATTCATTGAACTGCCATTTGTTCTGTGTTTCTTTGTTCTTCATTTTTATATTCACTTCTCACTTGACCTTTTTAAAACAATGTTTAAATAATTGAAATATATGTTAAGGCTAAATGCATATGTTTTAATATTTAATATATATATATATATATATATATATATAGACAGAGTGTTATAAAAATTATTGCTTTGGTACCATAATTGGCACAGAAAACCATGCATGAAATTTTATTTAAGCAGAAATTTGGGTAACACTTTATTTTACAGTGTTATTGTTACACATGCTACATGTAGTTATTGTAATAATAACTATAAAATATGCATAATTACATGCAATTAACCCTAAACCAAACCCTCATCCTTACGCCAACCCTATAGTAAGTAGAATTACACTGTAACACGGACACCTTAAAATAATATTGTAACAACACTACCGATTACAATAACAAGATATAACGAGTTTTCACGTGTTCTGAAGAAAGAAGAGTGGCATAGTACTTGCCCATGCAAAACTAGCTATAATGCTTAGGTATTTGAAAGAGAATTGCTAAGTGATTGCTACAGTATTCTGGGTGGTTGTTAACTGGCCTGACCCAAAGTCTGTACTATATTGCAGTCCCTTGGTATGGATCATTTTCATCCTTTAAAGTCTAAAGATTTTTTAAAATCATATCCAGGAAAAATTTGATTTGTCCATAACACAAAGCAGCAATAGCTTTAGCTAGCAGCAATAATAATTTGTTAATGAATAGATGTGCGTTATGTACCTGTATCTTGTTCTCAAAGATGCTCTGAATGAGTTTGGCCATGACAGTCTCTGGACTGCAGAAGACCTCTCCAACCTGCTTATTAACCCGCTGACACAGAAGAGCGATGTCTTCAAATACATCATTACGCATATATGCTCCCTACAAAACACCAAAAAAAAAAAAAAACTTGAGTGATATAACAAAAACAAACATAATGCCTAAAATTATGTGTACTCTTGATGGATATGAAGAACAAAAAATATCCTCAAATAATACATACCTCTTGGCATTGTTTGATGTAAACATCCACACAGTGAGCATAACCCTACAACAAATAAGATAAGAAAAAAAAAAAAATTTACATTATACATGTAACAAATGACCAAAAAAAAAAAGTGTTTGATTTTGAGGACTTGTTTCTCCCAACAAACCTTAAAATGTAGCAGGACTGCTGCCACCTCACGCATACGTCCAATTTCTCCCCTTCGCTGAGCCGCTGTGAACTCCTGGATCAACTGACGCTCAAGGTCATGATATTTACCTTTCAAACAAACACAGGGCTTATGTTAACACTGCATATTTAGCAGATGGGTAAATAACCTTGTCTTGTTTAGTTTACAGCTGCTTACTTGCTATCTTGGCCTTGACATCAGAAAACCTGAACAGGGGCATAACGAGGAAAACAAGCATGGGAAAGAGAGAAGAACAGGGGGAATTTAAAACAAATCTCTTTTCAGACCAAAACACTATACATGATCAGTGAGAGAATTTCACAACAAATATGTTTGAACTTTTGCTTAGATCTCAAACACAGACAAAACAAACTCAGTAAATGAAAAAGTTCACTTGCATAAATGCACTGGCCAAGACATAACATTAGCTTGCTTTGAAGTGCATTCGGTTGCATTTTCAAATATGACCAAAGGCAAATATGGGGAGAGTTTGGAATCCTGTTTGCATCTGCATTTGGTGAAGCTAGTTGCACATAACTAAAAACAATTTTTCAAGTTCAAACTATACTTCTTGGTTTTTTTTTTTTACGCACAGTGCGTGTGGAATACTTATCTCATAGTGCGTACTGTGTATGCTCAGCAAGCACACTCATTTTCTTTTCTTTTTTCAGAATTATTTGTTATTTGTAATTTTATAGGTGGCACCACTGCCTTAGGCTACTGTTTTACTGCCGAAAAAGAAATGGAATTGGAACAAACAATACCGGAACAGTAAACACCCATGTTGAAAAGTCCTTATTTAAATCTGGAGCGAAACAGTGCAGACACTCGACAAAGATGAAACTTTCTAGTGCGCGTGTCGACCAACTGTGCTCCCACACACTGTAAAAAGGAGTTAACTTTGAAAGCGTTAATCTGTACGCACATGCTAAGTACACGCATTAAAAAAGCCAAAGTATACCGAAGTGCTGACTGTTTATATAATCTCTTGTACAGCACACCACTATTATGCTGTATCCCAATCCTCCAATATGGCCAAGACTCCATCTGCAGGTTGCTTACCTATCAAACGGCAACTCCTGAGCAATCAGGTGCAACTTCTGTATGATGTCTGCAGCTTCTTTTATCTGTTTGGGATGAGAAGAGACTGTGGTGAGAGACGGAAAATGGTCACTACAGGACAGATGCCTCAAAACACAAACAGAGGCCAGAGGCAGCACCCTTAAATCTGGGGATCAGCTTACAGCAAATCTGTCCCTCTCGTGTGTTTCCCTCGCTCTTCTCTTCCACCATGAGGATGAGAAGTGTTAGTTCAGCCCTCATACCTGAACCTCATCAGCATCAGACCTTACCCCCTGTCCTTCAGCCGCTGCCCAGACAACACCTTACGTTCACTCATGACTATTAAGAATGGACTATGGCTAATCCCTCAGTAAATCACCTCCCATAATCTGTCCCCATAGGCAGGTAGGAGGTCTAGGCAAAAACAGGACCCTGACAAGAACCCCCCCCCCAGGGCCCCCACCTCTCCCTTCAAGCCCGATGGACGAGGAGAAGAAAAAGGTGATCCGAAAGGCCCTGCCGTCCACATATCCTCTGTTCCTACTCTCCTTTTCCTGCCTGCCTCAGCTAACATCATTATTGTGCTCCCGTGAGGTGGATCCATCCCTTTTCCGCTCTCCTCGCTGAGGTTTTCTAAGTATCTGTCCCCCAGCTAAGATTAGCTAAATCCCATGTAAGTGATGTAGCCGTCTCCCAGCAGTAGGGGGTTTTACCGGCGCTTGTCTCCTCGCTGCCTGGGCCTGGCCCTCCCTTTCACAGGGATTAACCCAGCCTTCGTTCCTTCCATTTCCCTTCCCTTCACCCCCACCCCCCCCTTAGCTATTCACCGGCAGCTCCTCTCACTTCCCCTCTATTCTCTTCTGGAGGCGTGTACGTCTTGAGAAATATTGAAAAGTCTGGCGGGTATATTCCCACATGGCTCTCTAGAAGTATGTTGGTGGCCTTATGCTAATAGCATCAGAAGACGTAAGACTTGCCACCCAGGGTTGGTCACATCATTACCGAGTGACTTGAAAGATTAACTTATAAAGTGTCATTTCCAATTAAGTTGGCGTACATCAACATCTAAGCAGGCCACATATACTATCCTCAGGCATCCATTATGGCAGTATGCATCACTGTTGTGTATGAACAAAATTTTAGCAGCGTTGGTTGCAACAGTTGCTTCGATTAAAACTACAACATAGAACACTGTCTAAGAAAGTCCTGTTGTGGTACAAAATATTTAGCAATGAATAAGTTAACGAATAAGTTGTAACTTAGTGCCAATATATGATGCAAAGAACTTTCGCATCATCCAAAATGGCATGATCTCTTGAACTACAATTGATGACGACAAAGAAATGGAAAGCACATGACATGGTGAGGTGGGCACAGAGAGTTGTACAAATGTGTCAAACATAAACCAGGCTTGGATGATTTATGGAACCATATCCTGCCATACACGCATTTTACAACACTATTAACTTCTGTTCTCAAAAGATGACAAATTCATGTACAACAATGTTTTATCGAGAACCGGTTCCAAATTTCCAAGAACTAGGAAGACATGCATTTTGATTCTGCTTCAAGATTACTGTGCGGCATTTTAATGTGACTTTAAACCATTTAAGTGCAAGAAGACGAGAACGCATGCACTGTTTTGCACACAATTCCGGGCCGGAATTGACTTCTCTTTCGAGTTTCCTTGTGCTTGAACGGACCAATATGCCCAAAATTATGTCAATATATCCTCGTAAACACAGTCGGATTTGTATTCAGTGAACGTAAACAGCTGAGAGAGAAAATGCTTGTGTAACAGTATTTTGGATTTGTGTGTTTGGTCTTAAAGTGACCGCAGCCCAATACACACGTACTTCCTGTCATTAATGCTAATCAAAGAACAAAAGAAAATCATTCACTGTTCTTGACTGAATATCTTTTGTGACTTTAATATGAATTAAGCTATGTTTTATTTATGAAAAGAAAAATATGCAGTGTTATTTTACATTTGATTTCAATTTCCGTACCTGAAATTTGTTCAGTTGTATTTATTGTATTGTATTGCCAATTTGTTTGTTTGTTCTTATTTTAGTACTGACTGTTTACTTGTCTTTAATCATTTAATATTTGAAATTTATATTATTCTAGTTGTTTTTGCTGTGGTATTTTTGATTTTTAGAGATTAAACAATAATATATCATTTCAGCCCTCTGTATCAGTTGTGGTTTGAATGTGATCCTCTTGGATTCTGAAATTGAGTATTACTAAGCAATCCATCTAAATCCGACCTTGTCTGGATTGTTGAAGACATCACTGCGCAGCTCTCCATCCAGGAACTCGTTGAAATATGTCATGAGTCTCTGAGCCTCCACCGCCCTCTGTCTTGGTGTATTGACACCTTCCAGCTGATCTCCAAGGTGACACACCTTAGTGGCCACGTAACTGATATGCTCATCCAACTCCTGGAAGTGCTGGAAAGCTACCTTTGAAAAAAAGCATAACAAGAAAGTGGTTAGTGAAAGAGGTAAACACAAGGTTACCCAAATAGTTCAAAGGCCCTTGCCTTTTGACATGTTAAAATAATGCAAAAACGTAAAGGCCACTGACTTGATTGCTCCTCTGCAGGTCTTGCACCTTGTGGGCAAACTCCTTGGCTTCACGGTGGCATTGCTGCTCCAACTTCTCCACTTTCCTTTGGATCCTTTCGTCCAACTGTTTCAGTTCCTCAATGTGGTTCACAAACTCTTCCAGCAACCTGGAACCAAAGACATGACATTAAAGAGCTGCAGGCGGGCAAAATACAATTTCTGACTTGTTGACAAGCATTTTAAATACTTGAAACGTAGAAAAGGGGAATGTAAAAATAAATGTTTGTAGTATATAATGCAAAACAGAAGCATTTTCACAAGTGGTCATACACTTCTGGATCTCCCTTTATGTTAAAATTTGTGTAGACAGGTTATGTGGATACTAGCTGCTAACCAAAAGAAGGAGAATCGCTGTCAAAGTAGATTTTAACCAGAACTCTGGAGTACATGAAAAGTACACTAGAGCGGAGGCTTCGACGAGCGTTCCAAAGAACACTCTTTGTGTCCACAGAACACTGAAAAAGGATCCATTTCACAGTCTGACTTGCGAGATGCAGGATTACGTCCCAAATTAGGTTAGCTTGGCTATAGCATGTAATCTGTGAGGAAATGTTATATAAAACATGACCAATCATATGAAAATGCCTGAAGCTGTGTTCCCAGATCCCGAAACCAGCTCAACGGCAGGGATCAGTATACGCTGGGCTGAGATTCATTTATCGTTCATGAATACTTCTCCAAATAGACTCAGAAAAAATCTGAGAGACTGATCTCAAACTGTGAAGCGAAAAAAGCATCCAGGGAGAGCATCTTATTTGTCAAGATCACATAAGCACTTACCTCGGCAGCAAATCAGCTAATGGCCTGTTACCATAAATTGTGGTTCTTCATAAAAAGAGACTCTCTGTGTTGTGCGTGTGCGCAAATATTTAGGAAACCTCACACATACAACCAAAAGCTTCGTCAGCTGCATTTCAAAGAACTTGTAGGACAGCAAAGTCAAAAGCTCCAACTCAGCAAGTTTGGATTCTCTGGGTGGTAGCAAAACATTCTGAAGTGATGAGTATATAATCTCATATCACCGTAATTCCCTAAACGCTGCTGGCAGCTTAAGTTCTTTTTCCTCTCCATCTTTTCCCCTCAAATTTGTTCTCTTCCATCATTTGTAAGTCAATGGTTTGCCCAGCTCACAACAGCCTCTTCATGGTCTGTTATTTGAGAGCTTGGTGTAAAATTTGGGGCGATGTTTCTGCTCTGGCAATCAAAAGCACTTTTGCTGTGTCTGTGTGTGTGTGTTAAAGTAAACTTCTTGTCTTTTTTATGCTTTTGTCTCTGAAAGTAAAATGACTGTTAAAATAGTCAAGATATGATTGTGGATGCTATTTAATTTTTATAAAGTTTGATTTCTTTCAGTTTGAAGTCACACTAAAAAATGAATTTCATTGTATTGGAAATCAATACATCTATGACATCTGTGGTGAAACAAGTGACATCTGCAAATGAATGGTGCTAGACCTTTTCTCTGAAAAAAAAAAAACAAACTTTACTGTCACTTTACTACTTACTTTCTGATCTCAAGGAGATTTTTATTAGATGTTTTACATCAGTTTCCCCAAACTTCACACAGATGTCTTAGCAGCGTAACCACAGGTGTAGTTAGGGTTAGTACACCCAAAAATGAAAGTCTCACCCTCACCCTCATGCTGTTCCAAACCTGTAAGACTTTTGTTCATCTTCGAAACACAAATGAAGATATTTTAGATGAAATATGAAAGTTTTCTGTCCCTCCACTGACAGCTACGCAACTACCACAGTCGCTTCAAAAAGTTCATAAACAGATCGTAAAACGAATCCACATGAATCAAGCAGTTAAGCCCAAATTTTCTAAAAAGATTGGAGCAGTTTAATTGATGAATTTAGGCTTTTATTCACATCTAAGCATTGATCAGCAAATATATACAGAAGCTCAAACAAAACCAGCTTGAGCACATGAGAACAAGCTTCATTGGTCCTTGCAGAAGCTCAAATGAGCTGCGCAACACATGAGAATGATTCCCATTGGTCCTCGAGCATCAAGAAAACATATTTGAGTTTCTATTTACCATATCTGATGTCTGTTGATGAATGTTCATATGTATCATAAAAAGGAATCAAGTCTCCAGAAAATTTGGACTAAATCGCTCAATTCATATGGATTAGTTTTATGAATGCTTTATGAACTTTTCGGAGTGGTTGTTGAGTAGCTGTCTATGGAGGGACAGAAATCTCTCAGCTTTCATTAAAATATCTTCATTTGTGTTTCAAAGATGAATGAAAGTCTTGCAAGTTTGGAATGACATGAGGATGAGTAAATGATGACAGGATTTTCATTTTTGAGTTAATTATCCCTATGAATATGAATATGTTCCACTGTTGTCCAGAAATAGCCAGACAACAGAACAACCAGAAAGTATCCAAATACTTCTTGCATTCATTTTTAAACAATATATCTATTGTTTTATTATTTGAAACTTATTTTTTTATTTTTTTACTTTTTATTGTTTTGCATGAAAAATGTTTATTACTTTAAAATAAATGCAGCTTGGTTTAATATTTTGCTATGTACTGCAACAATATTCAAACAAAAGTGTGACTTAATCGTCTTAATACTTTTTTGGGGGCACTGTAGGTACAACAAGGCCCTAATGTGGAAAAAAATGTAAAAATTTTCAATAACTGTAGAGTTGGAAAATGAATAAAATCTAAAAGTTGTCCACAATTACACAATCTTTATGTTTATCCACATTGTTATGAATAATAACAATAAAAATTATGAGATAAGAAAAATAAAACTCTTTACTCCCGTTCACCTCTAACTACCGTGTCTACCAAAACGTATTCATACAATAAAATAAAAATGTTTAAATCAAAAATATCTCGTATTATGGCTTCTACAAAATGGCCAACTTTTTGGCTGTATTTCTGCTCTGCACATTCAGATCATCTCTAAACTAATTCCATGATGCTCATCCTGAGATTATTTTTACACAGCAGTACTGAAGGAATTTCCCTCTTGTGTTCATTTTACTATCCCAGACAACTCAATAATTTCAAGAAGAAACTCATTCATAAGCAAATGTATGTTTGACAACGAAATTAATTTAAAACATTTAAGCATAAGCCTTTAGACCAAAAGTTTTTAATAACACGAGAAACATAAAATCAGTGTCAGGAATGCCGAAACGTGTGACCAGTGGTGTACGTTTATGACAATCATCAATATTTTAGGACTCACTTTTTGGGGTCAAATGCCTCTGCACCACCTTTGGAACCTCCTCCAGGTGTTCTCCATGCCAGTCTCTCAATATACTCATCAGCATCAAATGGCTCCTGAGAAGATAGAAATTATGAATATCATAAAGATGAGTAAGCAAACATGTAATAATGATATGCACAAATAAATAAGGATGCTAATCTGGATTGCTTTTATACAAAGGTGTTTTAGATCAAGGACTTTCAAACTAGTGAGTAGACAGTCCGTGGAAAAGTTAAAATAAATACATAAATAAATAAAATAAAAGTGTAAAAAAATAAATAATAATACAAAATAAGATCAAACTAAACAAAAATGTATTAAAATGAATTGTAAACAAATAATATATGTAACAGTACAGTACTGTAGTGAGTAAAACGATTAATGTAATAGAAACTTAATATTTTCTCACAGTATAAATTTGGTCTTTATATGAAAAAATTTACAGTAGTTTCTTTTAAATTTTAGGACGGGGGTTCTTAGCACGAGGATGATATATTAATTTAGTGGCATCTAAATGATTGAAAGGGAGGATCTGCAAGAGCTTTTATTCATAATTTTGCTTAAATAAGTCGTCTGACAACACAAACAGCTGGGCAGAGTATTTTTGTGACAGTTTGGTGTTTAGCTTCTCACCAGTGCACGTTATTATAATGTCAAAACTGAGCTATGTAAAGATGTCCAGCGAATGACGCACTTTATGAGATATGATATGGAAATAGTTTATCTGCAAGCTGTGATGCAGACCTTGACAGCCTCCGTGCCATCATTAAAAACAGACCTACCTCGAATAACTGAGCTGTTGTAGCCATATTTCACGGAGCCAGAAAGCAAAGGGAAATCCGCAAATACTCCTTAAAGAACTGTAATTTGCTTCTTGTTTATATCTATTCTGAAAACAGTTGCTTCCTGCATCCAGCTGCCATGACCGGGCCGGAAATAGAAATAGAGGGTGAGGTTATGCAGGCTGTGTGCTTGAGAGCAGTTCTGAGATCAGCTGTGATATTCTACTCCAATGTGGCTGTGAACATCGCAGTTTGTTACGGCTGATCCTACGTCAGAACGTTTCTCGACCACGCCTCAAAATGTCACGTGACCAATGGCAAACAGGAAGAACAAGCTGTCAGATGGGAATAACATGACTGAAGCGAGTTCCTCTATTTCTCTTTCTTTTCTTTAAGCATGTATCTTAAGTTTATATCGTGTTGAACAATTAAAAAAATCTTTCGTCTTACGGACTGAGCTAATAATTGAATGCTTTTCTAGATGTTTGGCATGTTAAATTAGTCCTTCTCGTCATTAGGGACAGAAACAGCAGCATGAGTTTACGAGCACTATGGATTGTCTCACACGAGAAGGGTGAATCTGGAAAAGTTCGATTTTCCAGGTAAGGACACTGTCTATATATATATATATGATATATTTATGTATGAATATTAGCATACTGCTTTATTAATACTGTGCAGTATGTACTGCATACTATACTGCATATTATTATTATTATTATTATTATTATTAGAATAGCATACTAACGTGCTACTTTTACTCACCCTGCATTGGTGTGCAGTGGTGTTCTGAAAAGAGGAGGCAAAGTCTTCACAGTTTTTTTAAAAATGTATTTATATAGACAGACAGATAGATAGATAGATAGAAAGAAAGAAAGAAAGAAATCAAATGTAAATTCATGTCCCAGATCATAACACTTAATGTTGTCACATATTTCTGGTTAAATAAAAAATGAAAGAAACTAAATACATTTATTTTTTGTGTTTTTATTTTATTTAGTCTTTCCATTAGCAGCATAATTTTGTTCATTCAGACTGATTTGCGAACGCGGAAAACACACGAAAACAAGGAGTGTGATTTATTTCACAAACCAATCATTGCCTCCTCTCACTTGACTTTCCCCCATTCATTCTCAATTACCCCCGACCAAACCCACCGCACGCTTTAGGGGGTCTGTTAAAACTAAATGACTCCGGGGAGGCAAAAGGAGAAGGGTCTGTCTGCGTCCCACGACCCTGCAAGTTACACCTACTACTACAAGTTCCGCCTCCTGTGAAGAAACGAGCGTGGATGTCGTTGACTAAAACAATCTTTTGAAGTAAATAATTTTATGCTTTATGTGTGGAATGCTTGTAAGACTAACTTACGGAAATTATAGCTAAAAACCTACCCCAACCCTAAACCTTATCTAAACCATATACCCCTTCCATATAATTAGAATTTACTGTAGAGTTTTGTGGTTAAAATACTAAAAACTAAAGAAAAACTATCAGGATGACTTGCAGCATCTGGTGATTTATGTAATGCAAGATGTATGCCTTTTCACTAGGTGGTGATAGTGAAGCATAAAACTGAGGAGAATGAAATAGAGGAAGGACCATACCAGTGACGACATCCAAAAACTTGTTGCCTCGCTGCCTTAACAGCCGATTACTTTGTAGGCAGCAATTGCGCAAAATAGAGCGAGTTTTGATGATAACTAAGCGAATGTTTAACTACTACAACAGTCATTTTTTCGCTAGAAATGACATCAGTGGAAAACATAGGTCAAAAACTTATATTTACACACAAACTGACCAACAATTGCAACCTTCAGACGCCATCTTTATTTTTTAGCTCAACTGCCATAGAATGGAACACACAGGCAGTGAATGATACATCTATGCTGCCTTCAAAAGTCGATCAGATGAAGCTATCTCAGGAGACAGGAAGTGAAGCAGACACTGGAATCAGACATACCTTGATGGCTTCCTATCTTGGCAGCCTTTTTAAGTTTCGGACACAGCCGACATCAGCGATTTCAAAGGGAGGGGCTCTGATGACATCCAGAATGGCTGTTTCATTGTAGGACTTGTGGTATTTTGTAGGGCCGTGGTTTGTAGTTCTGTAGGAAATGTTGGACAGGACTTGATTTTGTCCATTGAGGTTTGATCATTGGATTGTTGTGGTTTGCTATTGTGTTCGCCCAAGTGTTTGTGAAGACTGCAAGTGTTTGTAGAATGGGACACACTTACAACATATTGTTGTGACAATGCAAGTAAAGTTTTACAGAACTTTATTTACACATTTTGATATTCAGCATTTTGCAACTCTAAATAAATGTCTGTTCAGTAGTCCCTATGAAACGGGCAACACAATTGAATTGTGGTGCTTAAGTGATAAAAAAACAATTGCAAACATTTTACAAAATACACATACTCATCTCTGCATCAATACAAATTGCAACACTTTATGTTTTTCTACAAAATTATATGCAGTATCTAGTTAATTGAATTAACCTTGGAAAAGTGTTCTCACTGCCCAGGGGTTTTTCCCTAACTTTGGCCCGAGATGCTGGGATAGGCTCCAGCCTCCCGTGACCCTAGGGAGGATAAGCAGTATGGAAAATGGATGGATGGAAAGTTTTTCAAATCATGCAATGTTGAGGCACATGAGTTCCTGAAAATGATGAATGATGATGGGATACTCTTTAGCCTCAAATAGCGCTCCGAAGAGGTACAAGCGGTGGTGTGGACTTAGTGTGCGTTAAGGGCACTTAGTGAATCTATTTCGCCCTCACACAATTCCTGATTGCTCTGATTTTTTTGGAATGGCCTCTCACACAAGACAAAATGTAGGGCGGGACTTGATTTTGTGCATTGGGAATTGATTGGATCATTGGATGGTAACCATTTTTGCCCTCAAGCAAAACTCCATAGCACTCTGATTCTTTTTGGAATGACTGGATTTCACATGTAACATTTCACAAAGCAACGTTAAATGCACCTTAAAGGTGGCGTGAAAAGGTTGCAATTATTAGTTTGTTCTACCCTATTGTGATCAGAGTGAAATGGCCTCTCGAAGAAGAAAAAATGTAGGTCGGAACTTGACTTTCTCCATTGGGAATTGATTGGATCGTTGGATGGTTGTGATGTGCTATTGTTGTGTGAGCTAGGATAGCAAGGATAGCTCATTTATAATAAGTAATGCAATATTACATAAAAGAATTGTTAATTTTCATTTTATGGTGACTTTCAATTATCTGGGCTTTTCATGAATAAAAAAAATACAAACACAGTATGTTTGAATGAAATGGTAGTATGCTTTTTCGGAACACAACCATTTTTCTTTTTTACTTTTTTATTCAGTTTTGTTATGTTTTTTTTTTTTTTTTCTCATTTAGACGATTTCCAACAGTTGAGTTCCGTGCCACATCCTTGGCTGGAGCTCAATATGTGGCTGTTCCAGAGGACCGTGTCATACTCCAGCTTCTGCTTACGGAGTTGGGCCTGGTGGATGCTGACAAACCTTACGTAGAAGCACGGGACGACTGTTCCCGTCAGCACCGTTCACCGGCTGTGGAACTCCGTGTAGATGGCCCAGGTGGGAGAACCCTCTGGCCCGTTCTCATCGTCACTCAGGGAGCGTTAATCCTAGCCTGCCTTCCTCTAGTGGAAGCACCCCCTGAGCCTCGGCCTCCTCTCCCCACCTTGGCCTCAGTTTCTCAGGGCTTAGCTCTTTTGTCAGGCCTGCAGGATTTCCTTTGTGGCCCTGGAGGTAAACCAGAGCCTGATGTGCTGGCCTCTCGTTTGGCTGCCCTTCCCACTGTGCTTCTGCAGGTTTGCCCTTTTGGGAGGCCACTGGACACCCCTCCTCCAGCTGGATCGATGCCTGTTGCTGTGGCTTCAAGCCCAGGGGGGCCCAGAAACAACCAGCCTGGAAGTCAGGGGTCCATCGAGGCAGGGCTGTAGTGAGTGTGGCCCTTACTGAGAAGGTGAGGTCCATGCAGTACGGCAAGAGTAGTCGACAGGATCTCTGGGACGTGTACGGCATGGTCATGTGCAAAGTTAGTCCTCATCCTATGTGCTGAATGTATAGTTTGATTTGTTATAAAACTTGCATTACATTTGATTCTTCATGTTTTTCAGTGTGAGGTTGAAGGTGTTCTGCCCAATGTGACCGTCACCCTCACGCTCCCACCCAACGGTTCACCCCTGCAGGACATTCTTGTTCATCCCTGTGTGACATCTCTGGATGCAAGTATTCTCACTGCATGCAGTGTGGAGGAGAATGACGGTTCCGCCTTTTCAGGGCCATACAAGTTCCCTTTCTCACCACCTCTGGAGCTTTTCAGACTCTGTAGTTACACCTCACAGGTGAAGCTTATTCTCGCAATAGTTTGTCTTATGTTAGCTTTATGTCTCAAAAATATACACTACCGGTCGGTACGATTTTTGCTTTTGCTCACCGTTTTTTTGCTCGCTTTATTTGATAAAAAAAAAAAATACAATACTGATTCCAAATTTGTATACAAACACTATAACATGTGGTGTCTTTAATTGACTTGGACTTGTAATTTTTTTGAGGTACCTGTGCCACCAATTCTTGGCTCCTACCAGCTGAAGGCAGAGGAGAATCATCTGAAGGTGAATGTCATCTTGAAGCTCCATGAAAGTGTCAAAAACAGCTTTGAGTACTGTGAGGCGCACCTTCCATTTTTCAATAAGTAAGTCATGCAAATTTGTAGTAAATGCTTTTATAATTTATACATTTATAATGTAGTGTCATTATGTAGTGGTCTTTAGCTGGTTTTGTATTAATGTGCTCATAAAGAGTACATTGGCTTTGTGTGTGCTTCTTCACAGGAATCTAATGGGAAGTGTGGAGGTCAAAGTGAGCTCAGGACAGCTTGAGGTGTCGAAAGAGAAGAACTTACTGGTTTGGGTACTTGGTATGTCTATTCTTAATCTTCTATGATGCTTCACGTTTGCATTTATCATTTTTAGGGGCAAAGCATCGAAGGTGCCTAGGCACCGATTGAATCCATTGGTGTTCTTCTTTTTATTCCATCTTCTTCTTCTTCTTCCGTTCTTTAGTCTATGGCAACCCATAGAAATGCTTGAGGGAAAATGGCACACAGATAGAGAACAGTCTTGGAGTCTCTAACTCAATCCCTGTTGTGTCACCAACTGTCTGACTTCGCACTTATGTTTATGCTTATAACTTTTGAACCATAAGGTCTAGAAAGAAAGATTCCTTGGCTCAAGAAGATTCGATTGCACCCTATTTCCAAACTGATTACACGAAGAGCATGTCAAAATGGATGTGAGGCTAGGCTATATCTCCACAATGCTTTACCGTATTGAGACAAATCTTGGTAATCTCATCGCAAGCATGACCTAAGGCTACAGCACCAGTCAGGAGATATAAAAAATAGCTATTTTTGCTCATAACTTCTTAACAGTTTGCCCAAAAATCAGATGAAAACTGGTATCTTTTGATTCAGTGCAGCACACCAAGTCAAATTATACCCAATTTTCGCATGTCAACCATTTTGGGTGTTGGCCATTTTGAATTTTGTCATAAAAAGCTGCATTTTACGAACACATCAGCATATTACGAAACTAAATGGGTCATCGGCACAATGCCCTGAATGTCAAAATTTTAAAAAGTGCTAATAGCTTTGGATTGATTTTGCCTATTTTAATGAAACTGGTCTTGATAGATTCCTAGAGTCGTACCGAGAACAATGATACCGGATATGCCAGTCAAAACTGCTGTCTGCCATTTTGAATTTCTTTGAAAACATATTTTTTCGAACTCCTCCTAGAGCGTTGGTCCAATTTTCACCAAAATTGGCTCAGATCATCTTCAGACCATGCCCGCAAAAAAGTAATTAAAAGCTCGACCAAACCGTTATTGAATGATGCATCAATTAATTTGATGGCATGATTCCAAGCTGATTGTGAGGCTGTAACTCTGCAAAGCTTTGGCACATTAGTCAACTTTGTATGTGTCACTGTCACCTCACAATGACCACACCATATTAATGTGGTAACAGCCCCACCTATTGGTCAGAAGGGATAAGCAATTAAATCAAATTAATAGTGATTGAATTAATGATTTTTCAGCCATTTTGACTGATTGTTGCTGTTGGACTGATGCTCCCAGCCATGCTTGCATAACTCATCATGGCTTTTTTGTGCTTGGCCTCGTTAATTGCTGCTTAATAATTGCCGCTTTATAATTATATAAATGGACATTTGTCTTCGTACCTCCTCAGGGCAGAAGTTTCCGAGGTCTCGTGAAGCAACACTTGAGGGGACTATTCATTTTTCAGGGTCTGTTGCTGGACCGACAGACCCTCTATGCACAGGACTCACTGCATATATAAAAGTGGGTGAATTTAGTATAAATTAATTTATTCTTTGTATAATAATATATTAAGTGTAAATTTATTGCACAAGATGGATGTATTAATCTGTCACTGTATTCATTCCAGCTTTATTTCCGTGTGCCAGATTTGACTTTGTCTGGTTGCTGTGTGGACCAACACTCAGTGCAGGTTTACTCATCTGCCAAACCACGTATTGTCACGAGTGAGTGTTTCAGTGACAGTGTTGTTATTGATAGCTAAAACCAAAACTATTATTGTGAATTGAAGTAAAACTGAAATAAAATATAAATGTTAAAACTTTACACAAAGGTAGTTATATTAGTTATTGTTGATTCTTTAACAAAGAGCAATACATTACAGTACAGTAATTATTCATCTACATAAGCAACGAGAATTAACCTATACCTTTTTTTCTGTAGCACGAGAGCTGGTCTCCTCAGAATACTACATTTGGAACTCAACAGGTGACGCTCCCGTCTCGTCTGGACTCACGGTGACATCATCTAATTAATGCACACTGGCTTTAATAAATCATTGCCCGTATTAGAGGATCAGAGATTAATAAATTATATTCCGTATGGAATTGTGGTCTCTGACAAATGTTGCTGTCATACAGTGTTAGCTTTCATATACTGTATGGTTTTTCTAATCTGTCAAAATAAAATATTCAGTGTCTCACATTGTGCGTATGACTCCTTTATTTAGCTGAAAATGGGCGATATATAATAAATGATTGGTCAGAGAGAACCTGATAAACATTTATATGTAGTATAATCTTTATTTTTCTCTTCATCTTATAAAGAAAAGATTTTATCTTTGCAATTTTTAGTCAAATGCTCTTTCTTCTTTTCTAATAAGAAGTAAAGAAGAATTAAAATTCAATTAACAGTCCTTTTATTTTGCTTCAGGCCAAGTGTTTACTGCTGTTCAGGCTTTGGTTTTCCCTATTAGCTGTTCAGCTGGTTTATATAGAGGCTCCTTGAGCTCATTCACAAGAGGACTTTGGCCCTGTGTTTGTTTGATGAGGTTGAAAAGAGTGTATTCTGATGGCAGAGAAGGAGAGAAGGCAATTGTTAAAGAGAAATACCAGACTGGTATCCAAAGAGGTTCTTAATTAGTTTCCAAAGTGACCCATAGAGGTCCTACTTAAGCTTGTCTCCATCTCTCTCCTGCCCAACAAAAACGGTTAATGGAGACTTAAAAATACCAGTCATCCAAATTGCAACTAAAGGACCCTTTACTTCTGTTTTTTAGTTGTTACAATAGAAAATCAATTTTGCCACCTATCCTAGTTCAAACTAAATACAGGCATACATTCTGTGTCGCTTTATATGGTTTTGGGCAGCAAGCTGTTATTTCTGCATAGGTATGTTTAGCAGCTTTGTAGCTTTTGGCTGTCAATTACGGCTAAGAATTCCCATGGAGAAGACATCAAGATGATGATAGTTTAGCTGGAGCCACATAAGAGCTCTCCGCTGAAGCAAACCATTGTCTGAGAGATTAATTGTCTGCCACATCCACTGATTGCCTTGCTGTGTCTCTGTAAGAACAAGGCAAGGCTGCATTCTCACAAGGATTTCCTCCCCAGAACACTGAGCGTGATCAATCTTACGGCTGAAGCAAGTCCCCAATAAGGTCCTCTTCATTTCTTTAATGAGTCTGTCCGTATTCAAAAGAGCTTCTTTGAGAATTTCACACTTCCTCTTAGTCTGACTGGCTCCTGAAGTCGTCTCATTAGTACCGGGGGTGTAAACTTTTCAACAGGATTAAGATATTTTTCTTATTTTGCTTAAATATATTTTTCATTAAGTACTGCCCTTCGGAAGCTACAGAACATACATGTCTCCCATAAGACAAATGAAGTAACCCTTCAGCTTCCTTAAGGATTTCTGAATTGGGTAAACAAAAGATAAAAAAGTCAGACGTTTTCAATTTAATAGAATATTCTCAAACTTTATCAAAATTCAATGAGCATCTATTGAATTGGCCTTCTGAACACGAATATTTCAGCATGTCATTAGAGAGCATTATTTCAGTAAGGCAATACTTCAGTAGAACTGGAGCTCAAAACACAGAATCTGCAAATGCAACAAACACGATGTGCTCTGGGGCAAAGTCACAGAAAATTGGATGTGTACAGTTCCATCTAGTGGCTCGTCTTGGTTTAGGACATCCAAAATGATTTTGGGGAAATATCTTGGTCCCAAGAAGGCTAATTTCTTGGTTTCCTCTGGAATTATATAGTTTTTAAAATGGCGGTTTTGATGTAAAGGTCTGAGGTGAAAATCCCACGTTTTGTTCTAGAACATAAATTACACATATTTACTCAAACTCAAGTTAAGGCTATTAAAAATCGTTTTCGTAAACTGAGATAAAACGCGGCAACTGTTCGGACTGGCCTTGGCAACTAAGTTCAATTATTTTACATCCCAAGAAGTAGGTAGTTTACTAAAATGACGAAAACTGAAATAAAAATAAAGCTTCATAGAAATATAATTTTTGAAAAATATTAAAAACACAGCAAAATTACTTGAACTACAAATAAAATGAAAACTGAAAACGTAACAATTAGCTAAATCACAATATTAATAAATACTATAATAGTATAGAGGCTATAGAAATAACTAACTAACATAAAACTGGTACTTTTATTTTTATTTATGCTTTTTCTAGAAAACTGATGTCTTCTGAGCATTCTTAGTAATTCTTATTAATTTCATAATTAAAAAAATTAAAATGAAATTATTTGAATTAATTGTGATTTAATTTCGCGAATTATTTTTTATTCTATATTTATTTTTATTTTATATTTCTTTAATATATATATATATATATATATATATATATATATATATATATATATATATATATATATATATATATATATATATATATATATATATATATTTTTTTTTTTTTTTTTTAAAAACTCCATTTCCCAGCATCCTTTACTTTAACGCGCCGACATAGTGTAGTAAATCATCCGCTCTGCTTTACGGCAGGTAATAAGCAAGTGTGGAGTGAATTGAGTAATGGCAGGAACAGACACGAGATAGTCCACGAACTTGACATTATTCCTACATTTATCAGGTACCGGCAGCCGGACGGACGTCTGTCTTTGTCGTCGTTCGCTGTGAGAGGCTGATTCCGACCCCGTTTTTCTGTCATCATAGTAACTGTATGCAGTGGAATGGCTGAAGTGCCGCCAGGGCCTAACGCACTGCCTTCATCCCCGAGCGCGATCACGCCACTGCCCGTGGACGGCTGCACCTTACTGGGCAACGATGAGGGACGGGACATCATCAGCCCCGGCCAGGGACACCAGTACGCCAGCGACCATAAGGCGATTGTCAAATCCAACCAGAACAACGTGCACCCCAACGCATCAGCCGCCCAGTTCCACACAGCCCAGCTGAACGGGGTCCAGTGCAACCACACTCACCTCCAGAACCACGTCCAACAACACCGGCCGTCCGACAATCAAAACGCCGCTTCTGATCATCACTTGGACGGGATCGGTGAAACACAGGACGATCACACGGAAAACAACAATTTAACGAGAAATAAACGATGTAGTGATAGCCAATCGCCGCCGAACAACGGGATAAACTGCACTGATAGTATGGCGATAACGGAGAGCAGATCTTGTCGATTGGAGAATGATGTAAGTAGCCGGACCTGTACTGTGGATCCGGCTCGAGCGGCTGCGCTGATGGACGGGGCTGAGTCAGGCCTGGGCCCGCAGGGCGCTGGAGTAGAGCAGGCGGCGGCTGACAGCGCTCCTGTGGCGGAGATGAAGAGACTAGCGCTGGAGGAGCACGACGAGTCCATCCGATACGTGAGATACGAGTCTGAGCTCCAGATGCCCGATATAATCCGACTCATAACTAAAGACTTATCTGAGCCCTACTCTATATATACCTATAGGTACTTTATTCACAACTGGCCTCAGCTCTGCTTTCTGGTATGTATCGTGTCATTCAGTTATTCTTGAAGGTGTTGAGGAAATCAATACCGAAGCATTCAACATCATCTCCGAAATGTCCATGGTGCATTGACGTATAAAACGCTAATGTTTAGAATTTTAGTCTTTAAATGATATGATAGAAGAATATCATAGTATTATTGCTCAAAGGAAACATGGTAGTACTATTATATTGTGTATAAACGAAACAACCATGACATGTTTTTATTTAAATCACATTCTGACCCTTCTGAGAATTTACCATGCCATTACTATAGTACTTGTCCAAAAACAAACAAACAATCCAAACAAAATAGCCGTGACATGACCATATAACCATGTCTTTTTATTTTGTTTTCATTCATGTGGATGGTCTGGATTTAGTCCATGCCAATTTTATATAACATTCTGAGCCTTCTGAAAATTTACCACGGTTTTACTATATAAACACTTTTTTCTACTAACAAATGAGTACAAAAAAATGAATATCAGAGCACCCAACATATAATCAAATGTGCAACACATCCGTGCCTCAATGATGTATAAAATGTTGCTTATCTTAATTATATGTCAATTTACATAAAAATAGCACATTGATACCATGGTAAGCGTCCAATACATGACTAAAATAAGCATGGTATTACTTTAGTATGTGCTAATATTTTTTGATCATGGTACCATATAATCTATTAGGGAGTAAATATACTTTCAGAACAGATCAGTGTCAATAAGTGTCATGATAATGCCATGCATTTTTGACATCCAAGTACCGATACTAGGGTAGTTTAATTAATCGTTCAGTACAATGGAGTAAACCATCTCTCTACCGGTCATTTTTATTACGCGGATGGTGAGTATTGTTCGTTTCATGAGGAAAAAAAACCATAATTTGTTTTATTGAAACCAATCTAACCATGGTAAGGAGCAGTCCATATCATGGTTTTACCTTTGGTGTTATTAAAAAGTACCACAGTTAAACTATGGTACATTCCAAAGTGTATTTATATCTTCATGGACACAACGAGTTCAGGGTGGTGTAGATATTATAACGAATTGAGCCTAATAATAGAGATATTTGTCATTGTTTTGCCTGTAGTTCACAACCCACAAGATTAATTGCAGTGTCTTGACGACCGTTTCTTTGTGATGTGTCACAGGCGATGGTTGAGAAGGACTGTGTCGGTGCCATTGTGTGTAAGCTAGACATGCATAAGAAGATGTTCCGTCGAGGATACATCGCATGCTCGCCGTGGACTCCAAATTCCGCAGGAAAGGCATCGGTAAGAGCCGTGATAGCATGGCTGCCCTCACCTCAGAATGGCAACAGAAACGGATCTTTTTATAGGACACATCTGCTTCAGTGTCAGCTCATGGATACATTTAGTGTCTTTGAATGCTTTGAACTGCTATGAATCAGTGGTTTGCCATTCTGTGTCGAAGGAGCTCGATCCTTCCATGTGTATTCTCCATATTGTATTATTTACCATATTCAACAGGTATATTTATATATAATACTGGAAATGTATAATGAATCATTAAAAGCTGTACTTGTTTGTTAGGCACTAACCTTGTGAAAAAGGCCATTTATGCTATGGTGGAGGGGGATTGTGACGAGGTAAGAGATTAATCTCGTAAATATTTCACACTACGGATATGTTTGGAATGGAATACTACTACATACTTCGTACTACACGGTAGAGGTGAACTTGGAATCATGGATTCTCCCAGGCGAGGTTGAAAATGCTTTTATGTAAACGTTATTGACGTTAACAGTATTCTTGGCGTTTTAAATCATTTCATTGAATTTCATTTTAAAATAGTAAGTTATATAATAATGTTTAAACTGCCTTATGCTGCATTGTTGTCGTGAACTAACACTGTATCTCAGAAGCGAATGCTATTCGTATTTATTTTTATTTAATTTTGTATAAAGATGTTATACTGTGTTTTCAGTAAAAAATTGTTTCCAGCAGTGAAGAAATATCAGTAATACTTTAGTTTAGGGTACAATTCTCACTATTACCTTGTTGCTTCTTAGCATGCATATTACTAGGATTTTGGCTGTACTTATAAAGCACATATTAATGATTTATTTTGCGTGACATTATCTACATCCCTTAAACCTACCCAATACCTAAACTTAACAACTACCTTACTAACTATTACTAAGTTGTAGTTTGGAGTTTACTGCGGCAAAAGTCATAGTTAATAGTGGGAATTGGACCCTAATCTAACGTGTGACTGAAATATCATATCATAATATTCATCTGTCCACCCATTTTTTAATTTTTTTTTTTTTAAAAGTCAGTCATATTACATTGTCAGATACATTATCCAAAGCTAAGCAGTGAGATTGTATTCTGCAAATGTATATGTACAGAGCCAATTAATACTTTTATTTAGCAAATTTTGATATTGATTATAGTAGAATCGTTTCTGAAGGATATGTGGCACTGAAGACTGGAGTAATATGCTTAAAATTCAGCTTTGCCATCACAGGAATAAATTACTTTTTAAAAAATATAGAAAAAAAAAAAAAAAAAAAAAAATATATATATATATATATATATATATATATATATATATATATATATTTTAAATTTAATAATATTTCACAGTATCACTGTTTTTTATTCATCAAATACACTGCCATTCAAAAGTTTGGGGTCGGCAAGGTTTTTATTGTTTTCTCTTATACTCTCCACGAGTGCCTTTATTATAGAATACAGTAAAAATAGTAACATTGTGAAATATTTGTACAATTTAAACTGATAGTTCACCCCAAAATTAAACTCACCCTCAAGTTGTTCTAAACCTGTAGGAGTTTCTGTCTTTCTGCTGAACTCAGAAAAGATATTTTGAAGAATGTCACTGGTCCCCCATTGTCTTCCGTAGTATTTTCTCCTATGTTCTTCAAAATGTATACTTTAGTGTTCAGCAGATGAAAGAAACTCATACAGGTTTAGAACAACTTCAGGTGAGTAAATGATGACAGAATTTAAATTTTTAGGGGAACTATCCCTTTAAATTGTAATATTATTTCCCAATGTTACTGTTTTTACTGTATTTTCGGAAAAATAAATGCAGTTGGGACAAGCATAAGAGACTACTTTAAAAAAAAAAAAACATTAAAAATCTTGCTTCTACAAATGAAAGAATCAAAAGGAAAGTTCTAGAGAACATTTTTTTTGTGACTTTATAAATGTCTTTAGTGTCACTTTTAAACAATTCAGTGCATCCATAATTAAAAAAAATATATATATATCATATAGTAAAAAACATCTTACTGATCCCAAACTTTTGAATGGTAGTCTAAATGCTGCCTATGTTTCAACTACGGGCCTGTTTACCTCTGGTCACTACATGTGTTTTTCTATGATTGGATAGCTGTCTGATCATAAAAAGACCAGGTTGGTGCCCTCCGAAATGCTTTCGAGACGGATTTAAATCCGATCACTCAAACCCCTTCAGGAGGTGGTCTGAGACGCAAGCTATCCGATCAGTAAAAATGCATAGTAAACAGGCCCTAAGAGTATGTGGTACTAAGCCATTCCAAATATGCCACAACTTCACCCTCACCTATGTTTTACTTTTAAGAATGTATTTCAAAACCTGTGCTATGCCCAGTATGTCTATGTGCTTTATTCTCATCCACAGGTGGTGCTAGAGACGGAAATCACCAACAAATCAGCCCTGAAACTCTATGAGAACCTGGGCTTTGTCAGGGACAAGCGGCTGTTTAGATATTATTTAAACGGAGTGGACGCACTTCGGCTTAAACTCTGGCTTCGCTAAATCAAACTACGGGGTCCCTCAACTCTTTCTCCATCCCTTTGGCCTCCTCTTCCTCCGCCCCAGTCCTCTGGCTCAGATCACCTGACTTCCCATCAATAGAAAGACACTCGACCTCTGCTGAGCCGCAAAGGGGGAAACTCTGAGGGAAATTTCAACCAATCATAATAAAGTGTTTTAAGAACTTTTTGTGTAAACAAAAGAGAGGTCATTGCAAAAAACGAAAAAGATGTGCAAAGTCGGGTACTAATAGGACGTTGACACCACACGGTGGCTCCTGTGTTCAAGTGTCAATAGCCTGGCTTAAGACCTCCTCCGTGTATTTGGGTCAGGCAGTGGAGACGGATTGGCTGAATGTGTCGACAGCATCGGCGAAATGAATCGTGCCGAAAGCAAACAGTGCGCCACACTTTTGTTTTTTTTTTCTTTGTTTGTTTTTTATGAACAATCACAAAGCGAAGGATAAAAATGCGTTTAAACCGACTCAACGAAACTACTCAAATCAATTTTTGTTTCACTTTTTCTTTCTTCTTTTTTTTTTTCTTCTTCTTCTTCTGAAAGAGGGTGCACGGGAGCATTGCAGGTTGCGATTGTGCCTGCTGCATTGCGTTGTTTTTGTGCGTACGGGGGTCTGTGGTTTATTTTATGTGTTTATTTTATGTTTTTGAAAACACTGAGCAGAGCCTTGTCTTTAGAAATTTGATCTACGACTGACTAACACACACAGATACAGAAACACTTTAACCTGAGTGCATCTCTGCTCTTTTAAGTTGGTCATATTAGCTCACATTATGCCATATTGGTTTATGTGGCTTGTGATTCTGACACAAGTGTTTTGTACAACTAAATTAAAATGAATGAAAATGAATTACTAAATGGGCCTGAAAGGAGAGTATTCCCTGTTTTTTTTTCCTGTTTTTTTTTTCAGTACTTTTTAACCATAGTCTTCATCATAGATACTCCCTTTCCGTGTCTGATGTGATGTTTGGATATTCAGAGAAAAGAACCTCAAACGGACACACTTCTCATTTTTGCACTGATTAGATAGGGAATTTGTACTCTGTATAGTTCCCTTGACCGCCACTGCTTTAGTGGACCAGTAGGGGACAGACTACAGATCTCACCAGCTCAGTTGCTCCATCGGACTCATGCAAATAGTTGCTTTAACAGATTGCAAGACAATATTGTTCAGAGTTGTTTTTAAAATTGAATGGAGGAAATTTCCAGAGGTTCTTATTTTTATCGGTTTGTGTTTAACAGTAGTGTGCTGTGGCAGGTTGAACCATCACCCATGTTGTATGTAAGTGTTTCTATGTCATTGCCAATAGACCCCCATTTTGCTTTGCTGCTGGCTCATGAGTTGTTGTTGGGAAAAAAAAAAAACTTTTTTTTTTTTTTTCCCCAAGTTTGGAGTGGGAAACAATTTCTCCTGATTTGCTAAATGTACATAAGGAAGTTTGATTTGTTGTTTTTGATTGTCATTGGAAAAGTTCCCCACAGAGCTGCTGCTCTCAATTGTCGAGAAGATGGATGGGTTGCTTTATAAAATTTGCGCTTACAATACACTGATGTTGCAGATGGATTTATGGGAAGAGGAATTTATGCATCTTTTGGTTGTTTTCTGTTTAATTGCATTTTTTTTTTTTAAAGCCCAGATTGTAGTACATCTCCCAGAAATGTAACAGTCCCATCAATCCCCTTTGTCAGTTAGGCTCAGGTGTTTGGTTTCTATTCAATTCTCCAAGGCTCTTTTCAAGGACTCGGTGGTTATTAACAGCCAACTTGACTTTGATTCCTTTTGATTTGTGTGGACAGTCAATGTTGAAATGGAGAGCCTTTGAGTAGTTTTCGTCCATACAGACCATCTGCAGACTTAAGATGGCAGATGTGAATTTAGCTTGAGATACAGGGATTCTTCACATTCACATCATTTACTCGACCTCATGTCTTTCTAAGACTGTATTTTTGCTTCTGTAGAACACACTAGAAGACATTTTGAATGGGGTCAAAAGAACATTGAAACCCACTGACTTCTATTGTATGGACAAAAAAAGGTTGAAGACTTCTTCAAAATATGCTTTTGTGTTCTGCAGAAGAAAAAGTCACAAGTTTGAAATGAGATGAGAATGAATGAAGACTTTAATTTCAAAGCTTCTCACAAGATGCCAACTTTGACAGACAAATGCATTTCTGGCTATTGAGTGTTGCTATTCTATGCTGCCCATATTTTCGTATTTGAGAAATACGTATCGTTTAAAACTGTGGTTGGCACGATGATGATTCCTTGCACTGCCAACTTCTGACTTTTGTGGTTTATTACTGTAAGCTGTCCATCAAAGGTTAGGCCATTAACAGCTTTAGACCGAACAGCTGGCAGGTCCTAGCTGGGTAAGATCACATATTGTGATGATGTGGACACTAATCTGACTGGCTTATTTTTTGGGGGAATCATTCAATGATGGGGCTAATTTTGAATCTGCACTTGTGGCTAAATATCACCCTTGTAAACGGTGGAGTTTATGTTGTAGTTAGTGTAACTCTTGTACTTGCAGCTGATGATTTGGACGAGTGAGATCTGCACCTCAAACATGGATCCATTTTGTTGGGCGAAGAGTGACCGTTTGCATGTTGATGAGAATTTTCTCCACCCTTCTTTCTCCCACTTTCACCCCTGACAAAATGTCTTGCAAAAGTTTTTGTTTTCAAGTGGACAACAGACCTGGTTTAAAAATTATAAATAAATTATTTGATTTTTAAGCAAATGTAGTAGCTTGCTCTTTTTTTTTTATTTTTTTTTTTTTAATTTTTTTTATTTTTTCTCTCCTCAAAAGAGAGCTGGGAAATCAAACTTGGGAATGTTAATTGATTTCAGTTTGATTTTAATGTGGTTTATTTTTATTTATTTTTTTGATGTCATAAATCAGACAATCAAAGGTTACTTTAGCAGAACTGCAATCTGTGTAAGTGGCCAAATATTAGTGGTATTTTTGGGGAGAAACTGCAGCTTTTATTAGATAATGGCAGCTGGAGAATTGTCTGGAAGCTGTTTGCAACGTCATTATTTTTCAAATTCTGTTTGATGCTGATAGTGGTGCAGCAATTACAAACTTGACCTTTAAACCTTGCTTACTTCACTATTTAAAGGTCATCGCAGCATAAGGGACACCGTTTTTGACATCGGCTGTATTCAGATGGAGTAGTTCATCTCATTATTTACAGCAGCACTGGTACTTGATTATTCATTGCTGTTAATTTGTGTAAGTACACTAATTTAAATCGGTTAAAATTCATTTTTGTTGTCAAGAGGAGACAGCTGTACTCAAAACCACTACAATGTTTTGTTTAACATAATTGCACAAGACTGATTCACATGACAATATTTTTATTTTTTTTCCTTTGTATTACAGTACAGACTTTTCTGCAGATAAATGGCATGATTTACAGTTTCTTGTTTTGCATAATCATAATATCAGATTATGTGTAACAATTTATACTAGTTTTAAACTCAGTTATATACATTTTTCACAACTTGCTTGTTGGTTACATTTTTTTTTTTCCCCCAAATGGTTTTGCTTTTAAAGTGCAAGTGTTCCAATTGGCTAGCTAGCTATCTTAACTAAATTTTCCTTTCTAGAAAGGACCAGTGCCTGCAGGATTAAAAAATAACATTATCAATATTACATGTCAATTGAATATATGTTGTAGAGTGTACATTGAAGGAGGATTATGGTTTGCTGACTTCAATTTCTGAGTTAACTGGTCATTGGTAATGCAGACTGTAGATTGGTCAGTCATTTCACAGCAAGAAGGTCCCCGGTTCAAGACGCTGCTGAGGCAGGAGGACTTTCTGCATAGAGTATGCAAATTGGTGTGGGTTCCTTCCAGTTTCCCCACAAGCCAAAGACAAACAAGAAGGTGAATTGAAGACAATAAATTGCCTTTAGGTATGTGTGAATGTGTTAGGCCTGTGATGGCCTGGCCATTCGTCAATGGATGGATGGTGCTTGGGATTGACCTTGCCATTTTTGTTTTAGCAGCCCAGGCTTGACAACCATTACGCCCTTACTGCTGTTAAAACAACTATTCCAGAATAAATGCTTACAATTTAAGGTTGTTGTACAGCATTTATAGCATGCAGTCAAGTACCATAAAAATAATTCTCATCCTTCAATTAATAAAAATGAACAAAATTGCATTTACAACTTAAAATTAAACTCTAGCAGATACATTTGACACTTAAACATTACCCCCGAGTTTCACAGATAAGGCTTAGATTAAGCTAGGACTAGGCCTTAGTTCAATTAGGACATTTAAGTAGCTTTTATAAACATACCTTGAAAAAGACATTACTGGTGTTCATCTTGAGACTAAACAATGGCACTAAAATGAGACGTGAGACAGATGTGTGATATAATTGCTTACCGACCATGTCTTTACCATGTTATATCCAATCTTTCAACTTATGTCATAACTTGCAGAAAAAGTTAATTTAGTTCATTCTACTTGACATCTACAAGAAAATGTTTGGCAAAACATGGAAGGATCATCATAGTGTATCTATAAAGCACCGTTGACTTGCAGCTGAATTCTACAAACTCCACAGGAATTATGAGCAGGTATGGTCTGCCTGCTTGCTTGCTGTACTAGAAGTGTACTATAATGACATTTCCCAATCATTTATGAATTGAAGAATGAGTTGATGTCTGTGTAACTGACGGTATACCACAGTACAAAAACATTAGATTAAGAAAACCTCATGCTTGTTTCCTCTCAGACTAACTGCTTTTTGGAGTCTGCCTGGAAAATATGCCTCTTATTAAGTTCTCATTCTTTCCTTTCTTTAGAGATATTTTCATGGATGATCCAGAGTAATGCCCATACTCCCAAATTTTTACAATTGTATGTTTTCAGATTTATGAAGTTTCTCCAAGTCCCTTCAAGTCTTGAAACCAAGTTAACTTTTTTTTCTGTCTCAAAACCTTTGCATAGATCCTGACAATTCTGGGTCCAGATTTGTTCTACTCTTTAGAGAATGCTGGGAGTCCTTATGGTGTCTTTCTTTCACCTGACCTTCAAATTTTTGGTCTTTTACCTTTGGCAGGATTCCATTTTCCATTAACGGTTTGTTACTCATCATGTCTCCCATCTTTGGGTCCGTCATCTGTGGACTTGGCTGCAACAGCTCCCTTACGTCCAGAATCTGTCCCTCAAACTCATCCCAGAAGATATTTTGTTGCATTGGCCTGGACACAAGCCGGACCCTCTGACTTCTTTCCATCTCATCTCCTTCCACTGATGCATAAGACAAGACTGAGCTCAAGTACACAATCAAAGTGAAAAGGCAATTCAATAATTGGCAAAGTGTTTGAACTGAGGGACTCACCATAAGAGGTGTACACCCTCTTCGATTTCCCTCGTCTTTCCCTAAAGCACCTCTGCTGAGCTTGCCGCTTCTTGGTTGCTTGGCGACTGAACATTGTCTGTGCCAACAGGAGACCTTTCATGTGTCCCTGCAAAGGTCAAGAATGCTTAAGTGATCCACCTAAGAATAGCCTCAATGTGTTAATGTAATTCTGAGTGGAATTTGTAAATAATTAAGTAATTTCATATAATATTTAAAGACTCAACAGAAAGTGCACCACCTTTGGATTAGAGATTGAGGTGTAGCCACATGAGTTTCCCCTCTCTGGATGTAATGGGTGGAGCTTGAAGGTCCAGCCAAGCCCTAACCAAATCCCTAAACATATCTAGGTCAAGCTCCACCCATTACATCCAGAGAGGGGCAGCTGGAGATCAGCACTTGCTTGTATGATGCAAATGCGAAAAATAAAATTAATTGGGAAGGTTGATTGAAGGTGTGCAACTAGAGATCTCTCTCAGTGTTAACGACGCTAAGAGTGTGGAGAATGGAACTTCTCCCATTCCCTGTACCCTGATGATGGATCCCAGAGATGAAGGTACCATGGCTGTACCTCAGCATACTTTCCACTCCAACAACATCATAATCAGATCTAGTGGGACTACAGGGCAAGGCTCAGTGCTCACCAGCTGTCAGTCTTCTCCCTCTTTATCTATGTCTTTTAGTCTTCAAACACCACAAACTCTCAGTTCCTCAGTTGTCACAGACCCCCTCCTTCAGAATATATCTGACGGCACGTCTATTTGTATACTTTTCTATATACAAGAAAAGGATCAGTGTTTAAATTGAAATGCTCTACGAGCTGGGGCTTTAATTTGGAAGACCCTCCGCATGGGGATCCTGATCAGGAGGTTAATTTTGCAATATTGACTGGTTGATTGGTACATTATCCATTACATACTATACTACACAACCCATCAATGAATCTTGGTGGTGCAAATTTAGCTGTTACTTTTAGAAGGAAATGTGTTTGGTATCACAAATGTTTAGTTTTTAAATGTCCACCAGAGATGGTTTTATACGAGGGTTCGTGGCTCTACCATTGGAGAAAGCTTAACGGCCAACTTGAAGCCTTGATAACCAATCACATTACAGCCTTGAATTTCACTGAATTTTATTCATAGTTATGCAACAGTCAATCCCTGTTTACCGATACCATAGAAATGAATGAGAAGTACAGTAAACTGAATCCCACCTGACACGCAATCGTCTTTGACCAATATTCTGAAAATGGATAAATCCAAACTGAAAGTTCAAGAGCAAACATGTTGAAGATTAACCGACAGGCTGTCGATTCATTAAATAAGTCAGTTTATTAAGGTTCTGGTTTCCTTTCTTGCGTACTGCAGTGTTAGCACGCTTCTTATTTTGCTAAACTTGAGGGCTTGTCTTAGGGTCTGTGTACACGTCACCATTTTCAACTAAAAACTGAAAACGTTTTGTCCGTTTTGGCCATTCATTTACACGACAAAGCCATTTTGTTGGCCTGAAAACGCAAACCTTTTAAAACGGGTTTCAAAGTGAAAGTTTTTGAAAACGAAATCGTTGTCATCTATCAAAATTGCAAATCTGTGAAAACGGTAAGGTGTTTTCTGTGAATGTGTGAGACTCCCGATTTATTAGCCGCTATAGGGAAATAATGAGAAGAATATCGAAGTGCAGTAAACTGTAGAAATAAGGTGGATAGGCATGTGCTTTTGGCGTGAGTGCTCTGTAAAAGAAAGCATATGCGCAGAAGTCTTTCTTTACAAAGTGACATTGCCAAATACTTGCCCATTTTAGTCATTTTTGCGTAATGGGGATAGTTTTTATAACGTCATATGTACAATGGAAAAACTTTTCTGTTTTTAATACATCGGTGTGGTGTAAATGTACCCTTAAAGGGTTGTATACCTGTAGTGTGTTGTTTGTGCCACAGTGCCCTTCCAGGCTGGGAGTGGAATAGCAATGGACAGGCCCATCTCTCCATTCCGTGGCCTGACAAGAACATAACACATGGTGTTCATTAAAAGTAAGACATTGGCTACGCTCAGATTTCCCCTTTTAAATGATTAATTCTTTCAAACTATTCAGAGAAGATAGAAGAACATAGTGGAAGACCTCAGACTCTGCTGTTTTGTATGCCATGTGTGCATGTTTGGTAGGATTCACATCAGCCCCTGTGGCAAGAGCCATTGTTTGCCATCCCTGTGAGTTGAATGATGTTCATAATTAGAGTCAAAGTTATACTGAATAAATTGAAGGACTTAATGAAAGTATGAATGACTTAAAAGTAATTATACAGTACAGTAACTATTCAACATGTTCAGACCTTTGCTGGCTGTGGTGGATGAGACTTAATAATGCTTTTATCACAGACACTTTCAGATCCTGTGGGTGACATCGGAACTAACAACACAAGCATGAATGAATGAATAAAAAAAAACAAGGCCTATGTCAGACGCAGAAAATGGCTTACCCAGGTTGAATTCAAAATGGCTTTACTACTCTTACCCTAACAAAATGAAAATAATACACTAGTTTGCTATTCAAAAAACTGCTAATATGTCTACTAATATGGAAAAAAATCACTCTTTAAATACTATTGTAAGAGGCTACTTCTGTCTTAACATTCACTTAACAATTTCATAAATAGATTTGATAGTCGGCACTCTTAACTCAAAGGTCAAAAGATTAAATATAAACTATTTTGCATGTACAGTGCATCATGTTCATAATTAGTGTTAAATGTAAAGTCTAAGCACCACAGCACTGACCTGGTTCTAAATGAATATGAGGCACTTTGTGTCTTCCTGTCAAAGGAGGCAGATGTTTGGTCTTCCTCTGTCCCACAATCCCTTTCTCTTGCTTCTCTGTGCCTTTGCCAGCAGTTATCATCCATGGTGAGGCTGGAAGCAGGGAAGGCTCATCCTCCATTGATTGACCAAGAGATGGTGCAACTTGGCAAACCTTTGGCCTGGTGTTGCTGTTCCCCATGGTCCATTTATACTCCCAAACGAGGCAAGTTATGTATCAAAATATGTTCCTCAAGGAACCACATTAGACTCCGCTTCTTGACCTGCTTTCAAAGGTGTAATCCAGGCCTTCTCACTCAATCTGAATGTTGTATCCAGGTTGAATCAGCTGTTATGTAAAGAGTATCCCCCCTCAGTGCTGTTTAACTGTGCAAAATGAAACTCTGGCTAAGTTGTGTTGTGAAATGGCAGGTGCGTGCCCCCCTCTCTCGTTTTATATTTCTCGGTTTTGGCGTAATGAGGTAAGTTTCCATGGTGACTGTCCCCACAGGTTACTTCATAACTCTGTGTTAATGCTTGGACGGCGGTGAGAGGGCCCGTCTCTCCACTGATTGCTCAGGCATGCGACTGCTCAGGGAACCAGGCTTGATGATTGACAGAATTAGTGACAGTTTTCTGTTTGTCTGATTACAGCAGGTATAACTTTGACTTTAGAGAAAATTAACCTAGCTGGGTTGCAATTATTACACAGCAATATCATTTATGAGAACAATTTCTGTTTTCTTTCAAAGAATAGAAACTTGTGCCTGATACGACGTCAGATTGACGAGTAAGGTAATGAAAAGAAAAATCTAGGTTAAAATTTTCTTAGAAAGCTTTATATATTCATGTTGGTTTCATAGTTTTTTTTATACGTACCATTTTCAGCAAAAGTTTTTATTTCATTTTGACTAAAAATGTCAATTTATGTAGCCTAAATGTCAAATAAAAACACACTATGTAACCAAAACACAATAAACTTTTGGTTATTTAGTGTATTTTTCAAAGTAAATTGTATTCATTTTTGAAGAAATACACTTTCAGAGTTTTTAACATTTTACTATACACTCACCTAAAGGATTATTAGGAACACTTGTTCAATTTCTAATTAATGCAATTATCTAATCTACCAATCACATGGCAGTTGCTTCAATGCATTTAGGGGTGTGGTCCTGGTCAAGACAATCCCTGAACTCCAAACTGACTGTCAGAATGGGAAAGAAAGGTGATTTAAGCAATTTTGAGCGTGGCATGGTTGTTGGTGCCAGACGGGCCGGTCTGAGTATTTCACAATCTGCTCAGTTACTGGGATTTTCATGCACAACCATTTCTAGGGTTTACAAAGAATGGTGTGAAAAGGGAAAAACATCCAGTATGCGGCAGTCCTGGGGGCAAAAATGCCTTGTTGATGCTAGAGGTCAGAGGAGAATGGGCCGACTGATTCAAGCTGATAGAAGAGCAACTTTGATTGAAATAATCACTCGTTACAACAGAGGTATGCAGCAAAGCATTTGTGAAGCCACAACACGCACAACCTTGAGTAAACAGCAGAAGACCCCACCGGGTACCACTCATCTCCACTACAAATATGAAAAAGAGGCTACAAATTGCACAAGCTCACCAAAATTGGACAGTTGAAGACTGGAAAAATGTTGCCTGGTCTGATGAGTCTCGATTTCTGTTGAGACATTCAGACAGTCAGAATTTGGCATAAACAGAATGAGAACATGTATCCATCATGCCTTGTTACCACTGTGCAGACTGGTGATGGTGGTGTAATGGTGTGGGGATGTTTTCTTGGCACACTTTAGGCCCCTTAGTGCCAATTGGGCATCGTTTAAATGCCACGGCCTACCTGAGCATTGTTTCTGACCATGTCCATCCCTTCATGACCACCATGTACCCATCCTCTGATGGTTACTTCCAGCAGGATAATGCACCATGTTACAAAGCTCGAATCATTTCAAATTGGTTTCTTGAACATGACAATGAGTTCACTGTACTAAAATAGCCCACACAGTCACCAGATCTCAACCCAATAGAGCATCTTTGGGATTTGGTGGAACGGGAGCTTCGTGCCCTGGATGTGCATCCTACAAATCTCCATCAACTGCAAGATGCTGTCCTATCAATATGGGCCCAGATTTCTAAAGAATGCTTTCAACACTTTGTTGAATCAATGCTACGTAGAATTAAGGCAGTTCTGAAGGCGAAAGGGGGTCAAACACAGTAGTGTGGTGTTCCTAATAATCCTTTAAGTGTGTGTGTGTCTGTGTATATATATGTGTGTATATATATATGTGTGTGTGTGTTTGAATGTTTGGGGTCAGTAAGATTTGATCAAAAGTAACAGCAATGTTGTATTTCAAATAAATGCTGTTTTTTTTTTTTTAACTTTGAATTCATCAAAGAGTCCTGAAGAAAATGTATCAGGGTTTCCATTAATATATTTCCATTTACAGCTGTGATAATAATAGGAAATGTTTCTTGAGCATCAAATCAGCATATTAGAGTAATTAAAGTTATTTTAAACTATAATAATATTCTACAATATTACTGAGCATAAAAGGCTTCTTTCAAAAACATTTTAAAATATCTTACTGACCCCAAACTTTTGCACGGCATATAGGTCATAAAAATACTGTAAATTTTCCCATTGAACTCTGTCAGTATATGGAGTGTTATCGGCACCTCCCAGGGTGAACGAACTGGGCCCCATAATGTGGATTTAAAGACTTCCTCTGTTCCCTATATACCTCCCCTCCTGTTACCCCTCACTTCCTTTCTCTGCCTCATTTGATTTAATGGGCTTCTCCAGCAGTCTGAAGATGTTCAGCCTGTCCACTCAGCTAATATCTCATTACATTTCCAAGAAAGTAAGGTCGTTATATGCATTCACAGAGAGAAGCTGTCACAAGATTGTGAAGGTGTCCCAGTGTGTTTATAGCAGGGAAAAATGAGGGAATGATGGGTTTTTCTAAGTCAATCAGCATGTTTGTTCTTCTGTATTGTGGAGTGTATCATGGTCAGAGCTGTGGACATTCCCATTCTCACATTCACACATGTGCAGACCTATAGAGCTTTTATGCTCATGGGGAGCAGGTTTACATCCTCTCAGTGTCATTTAAAGGTAAAATTCCACCCTCAAATCTCCTGTCGTTCTAGTTTCTTGTACTGGGGCAGAAGCCCCAAAAATCCATTGATACACTCTTAAAAATAAAGGTTCTTTATTCACATTGATGGTTCCTTGAATCCGTGGAATGCTTCCATTGCACAAAAGGTTCTTTATAGTTATTAAAGTTTCAATTTTAATTATTAAAATGTTCTTCACACTAAGAAAAAAAAAAGGTTGTTTTAAGAACTGATCACTAAAAGGTTCTTTGGGGAACCAAAAATAGTTCTTTTATGGCATCACTGGGAAAACCCAATATTACAAAACAAACAAACGAAAAAAAACAATGTACGCTACTGTTCAAAATTTTGGGTCAGTAAAATATTTTTGAAAGAAGTCTCTTCTGCTTTCCAAGGCTGCATTTATTTGATTAAAAATATAAACAATAATACTGTGAAATAGTATCTTATATATTGATGGTAAAGCTGAATTTTCAGCATCATTACTCCAGTCTTCAGTGTCACATGATTCTTCAGAAACCATTCTAATATGCTGATTTGTTGCTCAAAAAACATTTCTTATTATCAGCATTAAAAACAGTTGTGAAGGAAGAATTAATGGTTTGATGAATAGAAAACACATGATTTAGTTGATAAATAAAAACAGCAATTTAATGCATCCTTGCTGAATAAAAGTATTAATTTCTTTCAAAATTTATTTAACTTTTAAACTCTGTATTTTTATCACGTTTTGATTGTATTTATTATTTCAATTGCAATATATTCAAATACAAGTTGTTTGAAATTGAAAGTATAGGGAGATCGTCTTGATAGCAATGCTTTCCATTTTCCATCTCCATTCTAACAGGGAATTCTCTGGTGGATCTTTTCAGGATTATGGGTAGTGTGGTTCTTTGCCAGAAATTAATCAGTTGCATCATCTTCTACCAAAATATATACGATCACTTAAATTTTTTTTGAAAAAATCTGTTTGATTATTGAATCAATTTCTTTTGTAGAATGTGAATGCCGCACTATATGCCCATGTGTCCAAAATAATACCATGACAGGCATTTTTCAAAGCAGATCTTTATTTTTGTCTTTTATTATAAAAGGAAAAGAAAGACTTATTCATTAAAGCATAATATTTTTCTCCTACGTATATTACACTACTAAATACAATGCAAATAATTCTCATATTTCATATACATATATATCTGATCTCTGAATGCATTCATGTGTACAGCGAGCCGAACTGGCCCTGACAGAGTCTATATTCATAGAATACATTCCATGGGGAGGGCTAGCGGAGGGGTGCAGGGGTGCAGGGATGGCGTGCAGCGGGAGACGAAAATCAAAGTCCATTTCTATGGAATGGATGCGTATCTTCCCATAGAAATGGCAGGGAAGAGAATGCTATATCCCTTCTGTAAAATAAAAAAAATACTGTCCGTATATATCCCTGTTTTAGTGGGATGCTATTCTCAGAACACTCAAGCCTCCACTGTCATCTCTATTAAAGAGCAGGATCGCATGCTCTTATCTTTCTGTTATGGTTATTATTAAGGAAAATACACTGACTGGCCAACAAAAAGTCGCTGTTTGGATTTAAGTGGGCTAATGTTTAAAGGATTAGTTCAAATTTCCTGATCATTTACTCGCCCCCATGTCATCCAAGATATTTATGTCTTTCTTTCTACAGTCTAAAAGAAATTAAGGTTTTTGAGGAAAACATTCCAAGATTTTTCTCCATATAGTGAACTTCACTGGGATATACAACGGGCGGAAGGCCCAAATTGCAGCTTCAAAGGGCTCACGATCCCAGCCGAGGAATAAGAGTCTTAACTACTAAATAAATCTGTCATTTTCTACAACAAAATGTAAAAATGATATACTATTTAAACACAAATGCTCGTCTTACACTGCGCCACCATTATGTAATCGCATCAGAAAAGCGGAAGTACAGCAGTAGGTCCAACTTCGAAATTGTCCGACATCATTGTTTTACCTTGTTTATTTGCACGTTTGCTTTATAGACACTGGATCGGAACTTCCGCCAACGTCACCGGTGACCTTTCCAGCGTGATTACGTAATGTGCGGCACATCACAAAGCTAGTGCAAGACGAGCATTTGTGGTTAAAAAGTATAAACATTTTTATTGTTTTTAGAAAATGACAGATCGTTTCACTAGACAAGACCCTTGCTCCTCGTCTGAATTTTAATTCTGAAGTGAACTAATCCTTTAAGAGGCTATGATTGGATCATTACCACAGTGATTAATCTGTTTCTAGCATGATGTGTATTTGTTAACAGTTCTTCTAACCCTAATTGATGGAGCTTGTAGCTTTTCATTTCATAAACAACCATGTAGAAAGACACATAAATATATTCCAGAAATGACATAGTCCAGGATGAAATTGTGAAAGAAACAAAAATTGATGCACCTCTTGATGGAAATAACATCACAACATTTATTTCAATCAAGTTAAGATCTTGTATTGACAATGCAAGAGTCAAGCACTCTGTAAAGTCTATTCCAGTACATCCCAAGACTTTCAATGATTTTAAGTTCTGGACTTAAAGGGGGCCGATTCATGTGTGAAAATGATTCTTCATGCTCCCTCCCAACCATTCTTTCACAGTTTAAACCTGATGAATCTTGGCTTTGTCAACATGAATTATGGCCATGATGTGTCTTTAAGAAATTAAAAGCTAACTCCATTACGCTTAGAAGAATTGTTGCCAAACATATAACATGCTAGAACATAATAATCACCTGACTTTTTTGTTGGCCTAGCAGTGAACCTTCTCCCCTCTTCACTTTCTTCTTTCCAAACCCTTAAATACAATCAAACCGCTCTTTTTTTCCTCTCAAAGGCTGCCACGTGGTGAATCAATGCTGATCGCTGGCTACTCATTCACAGGTCAAAGGTCATGCCATGGGGATGGATACGGCTCCGTTGGCTCTACTCCGGCTGCGAGTGTGGACGCTGGATTCTGTGAGCTCCTCGCCGTGTTCCTCCGTCTTCTTGTCGGCCAGGGTGGTAAGGAAGCGCAGGGTGACCGTGTCCCACTCCTCGGGGAGCAGCAGCAGCAGGAAGCCCAGGCAGATGATGCAGGTGGCAGCCAGACGCACCACACTGAAGATGACCTCATGCTTCAGCACATCAATGGCTGCTCATCGCACAGAGAAATAAAAAGATCGAGTTTAAAATTCAGGTGTAGTCTTCTCAGGTTCATGTGGTAAACTCTAGGGGGCGAGGCTTCTAAACCGTGAATAATTATATTTAAATGACGATTGTTTTCAGTCACCACATTTATCAACATATGACCATTTTGTATGATGGGATTAGCAGAAGGATTCATGAATCACACGTAAACCTTGTCGTAAGGCGATTTCTATGTTCGTTTGACTGATATATGAGGCCCATTATGGCTTTTTATACCCGTTTTATCATCTTTCAGACTGATTTTTTTTTTAAATAAAAGTAACAGAAGGACAATAAAAGCTATGAAATTAATTAGGCATAACTGAAAGATTAACAAGACTTGGACGAAACCGTGCGCAACAGTTTTACATTTTATTAATGTAATTAACAGTGGCAGGATTTCTTCATTTTTTACAGTACAGTGTTTTGTTACCAATTCCTGTTAATTACTTATCTACACAAGAGTGAGTTTTTATAAATCAAATGTGACCTTGTGCCCATGCTGTCTAAATAGTGTTGATTCTGGCAAAGTTCTCTGCCACGCAACCAATTAACTCCAGTGAAATAAAATTCATTACCTTTAATAAGGAAATGTTGCTGATATTTTAGGGCGAGTTCTCTTTAGATGAATAGTAATTGCAATCCAGTAGCAGTTTGCTGACTTCAAAATAAATATGAACTTTGGTGCTAATGAAGGCAAAAATCGAAGCAAGTTTATAAAAGCTTTGGTTCCTCATTACTGGCTATGAAAATGTGAAATGGTTTGTTATAATAAAATGTAACTATCAATCATGTAGTACACAGACAAACATAAGAAATGTAGCATAAATAACAAGTGAATACTATTTGTTGCAAATGAATCATGGAGCTTTTTTTTCTTTTTTTGAAGAAAAGCCACACACAATTTAACACTGACCTCGAAAAAATGTTTTCATTTACTGTTGCCTTGACAACCTCACCACTCCTTCGTCATGGTGCAGTTGTTTGCTTTGACTGATGACACTCAGTTATAATAAGAGTTTCATATGTTGTTTCAGGGAAAGCTTAGAGATTTGCTCTAATGTACTTTTAGGGCGATTCTCACAAAAGCTGTCATAAATATATATGTCTGGGACTTTTATTAGCATTTAGTTGCTTTGTGACATTATTGTAATGCACGTTTCACCTGCAAATCATCATTACCGTAACAGTAAAAAGATAATGCTTAAATTGAAAAGAATTTAAAAAAATATTGTTGTATTAAAGTAACTATTTTATTGTGATATGTTAAAAAATACTGTATTTCAGAATCATCAATCATTCTGATTATTATGATTTAAAAAAATTAAAACTAAAAAGTCAAGTCCAAATGAGTTATAGCTACTAATGAGAATTAGTGTAATTCTTAATGATCCCAAAAATGAAATGCTCCATTTTCTTTATTGAATTTTTTTTTTAATAATTTCCAAAATAAAATGTGACCCAGATTTTGTGAGTTTCATTCTTTAATGCTAAATCTTACTTTGATTTTTTTCTGTACATTTTCAACCTTGTGAGTGTGCAAGAGGGTGAATACACACACACACACACACACACACACAAACAAATATATATATATATATATATATATATATATATGTTTTTTTTGTTGATAATATTTCATCATTTATTGGCTTATGTGGCGTACAGCATAGACTCACGCACCTGCATTGCCTGGAACACTGAGTAACGTCCCGATGGATATGAGAATAGGATATGTGAGTACCACTCCTACATTGACCAGGATGTTAAACACTACAACATTGAAAGAGAGAGAGAGAGAGAGAGAGAGATAAGAAACAGGGACTTTATGTAATGGTTTGGTCATATAGAATCTTCTGTCATTCAGTCACAGAGAACATCAGGTGATTTGGACGAGTGACAAAAGTTAATGGGTATCATATTATTTTTCAAAAACTCTAGAGACACTGATCTCCACTTCAGCTCAAATATACAGTAAATATAAGTGGATCTGTTACTATCAAGCTTTACACAGTCTGATGCAGCACATATTGGATATCTAAGAAACGCTACTTCGAGGTGTAAACTGATGATTCTAACCTGATTTCTCTCACTTACTAAGCACTTAAAGCACTCTTGGAAGTGTATTTAAGGGTTGTATTTGATCCACTACAACACTAACTCACATCTGAACCGGCAGTGATCAAGTGGTAAACCATCAGCAGGATTTAATGCCAGAAGCTGTGTACAAACTTAAAGTTGGCATGAATTGGAAGTTGCAATAGTCTTTTTTTCCCTAATGTGACGTATATCCGAGTGAAACAGCTTCTCAAACAAGAAAAAGTGCAGGGTGCACGGAAAAGTGCAAGACCCGCCCCCTTTAGTTACTGTTGCAATGTCCAACAAGCATGTCACACATCATGTTCTCTCGCAGTGAAAAATATATCCCAGAGCAAAGAGGACACTGAGACTTTGTAAAGATTGAACACGTAATATGCAAGAGCACGTTTTTGTAGTTTACATGGAGACGATAACAGTATCGTTTTCAAAGTTTGTGTTTTCAGGCCCCCAAAACGCCGTCGTCGTGTAAATGAATGACCAAAATGCATAAAAAGTGTTCTGTTTTTATGTTGAAGAAGCTTATTTTTTGTTATAAGCTCCATCCCTCATTTACTGTTGCTTGCTCAAAACAAGGGGTCAAGGTTTGGCTGGTTAGCATTGACCAGTTATTACTATAGATATAATAACAACCACATTCTGGTGCCTAAATCATCTTTATCTATTGTAACACTTACAATATACACCACTGTTCAAAAGTTTGAGGTCGATAAGATTTCTTAATGATTTTGATCCTTCAGAAATTATTCTAATGTGCTGCTTTGGGCCACAATAAAATCTTTTTTAAGTTATTTTTGGGGCTTTTGGGCCTTTAGTTAGGTAGTAAAGTATGAGGACAGACAGGAAATCATGGGAGAGGAGAGAGGGGAATTGGACCCGGAAAATATCTCAAACCGGGACTCGAACTCAGGATATCTGAAGTTCAACTGCACCATATATCGGAAAACATGGCTATAGCTCCAGCCAAGCAACATTTCTTATTTTTTTATGAATGTTGGAAACAGTGTGCTGCTTAATATTTTTGTGGAATTCGTAATACATGTTTCTCAGGAGTTTTTGATGAATAGAAAGTCTTTTGAAACATAGTAAATGTTTTTACTGTCACTTTCATTGCATACCATTCATTGCATATTTGCCGAGTAAAAGTATTAAACAAATAAAAAAAACCTTACTGACCCCAACCTGTTTAGCTTATATTTAATATATTTTCATGTTTACCAGGATTCGAAACCATAAAAACACAAATATTTCATTAGATTATTGATTACATATGTATTGTACAATGTAGGTAAAATGTTGCTAAGATAGGATTGGCCAGTAATGCTTTTAAGGTTGGGCTTAGTGAAGAATCAGTTATTTCCATAATTTAATGTTACCTAGCCAAAGGCCGGCCACCCCGCAGAGGTAACCCCAGGGCAAAGACGAGAGGGAACCCCAGTGCTCCACTCTGGTGAAGTACAGGATGAGGGGAACACATGAGATGAAGATGAGATTGAAAACGCCCATCGTAGAGAAGAAATGAGCGGCCTCTCCCAAATTGGCACTGCCGAGGAACATCTTAAACAGCACCTGAGTGGTACAAAGAGGTTTGCAGTAAAAGCATATCAATACTAAAGGAGTCTTAATGCTCATCAAGCGTCCTCTGAGAATTAGTATTCTCAGCTGAGCAGGAGAACTATCCGCGCTGACCTTGTAGAGAGCAGAAGTGGAGGCGGAGCCGACTGCTAAGGCCACACCCATAAAGGAATCTCCATGGAAACCATCAGCATACGCCATCATCACGATGCCTGTGATAGCCATAATGGCAGCCACAATCTAAAAGAAAAAGATATTATTAATCAATAAAGCCTTTAAAACACAACTGAAGTTCATACTAAAATAAACATCAGTGCACTTCAAGGTACGATTTTGATTTGCGCTTGCCTGCTTTCATATTTGAGTTCGATAGCTGAAAATAGAAACATGTTTTCTGGGAGTAATTAGAGTATACTAAAGAAGTTATGAGTGCATATCTAAAACATTCTGACGTAAGTATAATAACAGCTTCTGGCAAAGCAAAGCTTTTTCATACTTGAACGAGAATACATTCTCACCATTAGCATCTGTTATAAGTTCAAAATGAGTGCAGAATCACTTGTCCCTTTGCTATAATTATCAAGCTGCTGTTTAAATCCAATTTCAGGAATCATTTTATATATCAACAGGTAACTCATTTCAGCACACTCACTGTAATAATTATCTATCCATGGCGTTTCTTTCATAGAACCTAATGGGTGTGAGTATATGTAAAGGATAATGTAAAGTCAGCCAGTCACTGTCACAAAATAAGCTCCGAGAGGGTGATCAGGACCACAATGCAAAGCGTAGAGGTCTTGTATAACCCCGAACTGAAGGACTATCCTGCTAATTAAATGGCAACTCACCAAATAAAGAACAGCAGCAAGCAGCAATTATTGTGGTTCAGGCACATGTTTGGATAACATGATCAAAATAACAAAATTAGTTTTGCTGTGCCATTTTGAATTCCCTGCTCATTGTTGCACAACAAAGAAAGAACTTTATTAAGTCAATATGGCCCGTAAAATCAGAAATTAATGGCGTGACATGTAAGGTGTGAATTCAGGTTGACTGGGACACTTTTTTCAAAGTCATATCAATGGCAAAATGTGTCCCAATCACCCTGAATTCACCCTATAAGTACATTGTTCTGGTATACCATGTGTACAAAGTTAATACACGTGTACTTCTTCGGATATTGCAGCAAATTTTATAAATGTACCTTAGAAAAAGACATTACTGGTGTGCATCTTGAGAAAAAAACAATGGCAGTGACATATTTGAAGATATTTGCAAGTTGCTTACAGTTTTAAAACAGCTCAAACATGCATTTTAGTCTGGGACTAGGCTTAAAGGCGCAGTATGTGATTTCTCAAAATAGTTGTCCAACACTGTTGATGTTTAAAAATCAGCTCAAACAAACACAACCCTGCCTTCACTGATCAGCACGAGCACGCAATGCAAGAGTGTCTCTTTTATCATAGAGAAGTGAAGCAAAATAATGCTTTGCAGAAGAAAAAAAATATGAACAAACTAAAAGGAAGCTCGAAAAATGAGTGCACAAATATACAAGCAAGAGTTCACACCAGCTCTAGACAGGTATGGAATATATGTGGCGCTCAGTCAGATCCACATTCAACAGCGTTTTTCAAAAATCGCTTACTGCACCTTTAAGTCTTGCCTGTGAAACCAGGGGTTTTATGTAAACCCAGGGTTTAAAGGGAAACCAGGGTTTAATGTATATTGAACAAATTACCTAAATGAAAAGTTCAAAAAGTTGGTTTTCATAATTTGAGTTTCAGTTTTATTGAAAGAAATAACAGAGAATGAAACCGAATGACTATATGCAGGCAATCTCAAGGATTAAAAGACAAGAATTTAGAGCTTATCCTACACAGTTCCTGAGATATAAATAAAAATGTCTATGTAAACATTATAGTGCCCCCCTCTAAGGCCAATTTTCATACATTTTGGTATTGAACTTCTTGTGGACACCCTCTACTTCTGTACAAAACATTGTGATGATTCACCATTCCCAAATAATAAAATCGTCTGCTGAATCTTGATTGGCTTTTTGAAAGATTTTTAGCGATTTTGCATGAATTTGAAAGCAAATGTTAGCATTTGAATGAAATAAAATTATTGATAAATTTCAACTTCCTTGATTGCTGAGTTAGAATGGTTCCAGAGGTAAAAATGGTGTTGCTAGGACCGTTAATTAATAAACAGACAGAATTCTGCCACTAACCAAGTAAATTTCACCAATTTTTCAATTTAAATATTCCACCTACCCGCACACCCATGAAACGATCTTTGAGGACAATCCATGACAAGAGGAAGACGAAGGCCTTGTGGCAGCAGTAGAGCGCTGAGACGTCTGTGGCGGTTAGTTTTCTCAGTGCTAACAGGTACAGGTAGTTAGTCAGCGTCCACAAGATGGAGAAAGGTGCCGTTCTCTTCAGAAACACCTTCAGAGACATTCCATCCTCCCCAAACAATCGACTACATTCCCTACATCATAAAATGAGAGGAAAATGTTTTGCATACTCTGATAATGCAGCACTGAAGCCTACTAGTGGTTGAGCCTGGTGGTCAAAGGTCTGGATTAGTAACCGGAAAGTTGGAGATTACTGCAAGAGATATCTGTGGGGACGTTGAACGTTCAAACCAGGTTTGATGTCAATGATGACAAATGTTGTCAAAAAAGTGTTGTGTAACCAGTCGAGAGATGCCAGCTTTAAATATGCAGAAATACATAGGAACCGAACTCCAGGACAATGGCATTAAGCTTCAGAAAGACACCCAAAAATGCCAATGAAACTAGAATTATTCAACACACTCTCATGGCAATTCACAACTATATTTTACATGTTGACGAATTGGTGGTGAATTCGTATGAATTCATACAATCTCATTCAACTTTTTCGGATGATCTGCTTGTGTTCCCCTAAAGGAGTTAGACCATCCTTTGTTCCCCCACCCCCACCATACATTTTTGTATGGCTCAAATAGTACAAATTCAATTACAATGGGGAGAACAAGTATTTGATACACTGCCGATTTTGCAGGTTTGCCCTCTTACAAAGCATGTAGAAGTCTGCAATTTTTTATCATAGGTACTCTTCAACTGTGAGTGACGGAATCTAAAACAAAAATCCGGAAAATCACACTGTACGATTTTTAACTAATTAATTTGCATTTTATTGCACGACAAGTATTTGATACATCAGAAAAGCAGAACTTAATATTTTGTTCAGAAAACTTTGTTTGCAATTACAGAGATCATACGTTTCCTGTAGTTCTTGACCAGGTTTGCACACACTGCAGCAGGGATTTTGGCCCACTCCTCCATACAGACCTTCTCCAGATCCTTCAGGTTTTGGGCTGTCCTTGGCAAAACAGACTTTCAGCTCCCCAAGCATCCCTAAAGAATGATGTTTCCACCTCCATGCGTCACGTTTGCGATGGTGATCTTGGGGTTGTACTCATCCTTCCTCTTCCTCCCAACACGGCGAGTGGAGTTTGGACCAAAAATCTCTATTTTTGTCTCATCAGACCACATGATGATCTTTAAGAAAAACTAACAGGTCTGTGAGAGCCGAAATTCTTACTGGTTGGTAGGTGATCAAATACTTATGTCATGCAATAAAATGCAAATTAATTATTTAAAAATCATACAATGTGATTTTCTGGATTTTTGTTTTAGATTCCGTCACTCACGGTTGAAGAGTACCTATGATAAAAAAAATTACAGACTTCTACATGCTTTGTAAGTGGGCAAACCTGCAAAATCGGCAGTGCATCAAATACTTGTTCTCCCCACTGTATTTGTGTGGAATGAAGAGAAAATTCAATTATTCACTTCAAATCTTGATGCAGACATCCTTTCATAATAGAAGTGTAGATGATCAGTTTGTTGAATGGATCGTTTCTTGAGCAGATTGAATCAGACTGAATTGTTTCTATTGATCCTTGTTCTAGGGCAGAGATTAGCTCCATCCTTAATCAAACATACCTAAAAAATCTAACTAAAGTCAGGAGTATTAGAAAATTACAAGCAGGTGTGTTAGCTTATGCCTAGAGCTAAACTCTGCAGGACAGAGTACCTTGCGGATAGGAGTTACCAATACCTGCTTTAGTGGAACTGTCTCTAATAGGTGTACAGCTGCTATTCTACTTCCTATAAAAGCATGCTTTCATTCATTCTCACTTCACCTGAATTTCTGAATAGGTGTCTGTTTTTCTCTGGTGGTGGCCACGTGCCCAGAGTAGTAGATGGGGAAGAAGAGAATGTTCCAATTGGTGCTGAACCATGTGATGAAAAAGGGACAGGAAAAGGACTTGAATGTGAGCTGAACCACTTGTGTGGTGCCCACCCATGACGAGGAGATGCACAGCACCACCAGCAAGCCCCCGAGCACCTTGAGCACTGTGTTGGCGCAGGTCTGATACGCGGTGCCATCTCCACTTGTTTCACTGCCTGGAGTCTCTGCATGCGAATCTGAGCCCTCCCCTCCTGCAACACAGGGATCAGTATTGCACCATTACAGCACACGTTATGCTTCCTTGCCTCATTACATCCCAGGTAATAAATCTGGATTATGAAATCCATTGTGTTTTATTTTTGTTCTGCTGCTCCAACTGTGCTTAGCATACATATTCCACTCAAATGTTATTTAGTCGATAATTTCCCAGCTATCAGGGAACATGCCCAACAATGTTTTCTCTCATAACATTGAGTGAAAACGTTCATAGAACAACATTCCTTATGATATTAATATTTGCAGAATGTTTAACGTTTTTAGAATATTACCAATAAACATTCAAAGAATGTTATATTCTGAATACAAAAAGCTAGGAGAACGTTGTACTAACATTATCATAACCTTTTAAATAACATTCTTAAACACTGGACATTTGAACATTTTAGAAACATTGCAAATCACCGTTCCCAAAATGTTTTAAGAACATTTTCTAAGTGTTGTTGTTTTAATATTTAAAGGTGTAATAAGTAATTAAATGTCTAAACTATGTACTCCGTTGGTGGTAAGAAAGTATACACTTCGGAGTGTGATGTAAATCAGGATTTGGGGGCATAAGATCATAAAATTGTGTCTACATACACCAGAACATCTTGTCATGTACTGTTTGTATTAACATGTGAATTTTAGCATGTTAGCCAAATTCATTACATTAAAATGCATTTTTGTGAAAATGTATGGTAAAGACGGACCAACAAGTTTAGTTGTAATTTTGGTGGGATCTGACCCCTTGCACACTATACAAAAGCGGTACCACTCAACACCTCTTAACGTGCGGTCACTTTTACAGTACCGTTTGTCAGCGAAATGTGTGAGCTGAGCTTCATATGTTGCTACACTATTATTACCAGTAGACATTGGATCATTTTTTTCCAGAAAAATTTTGCTAATGTGATCGCACCTTTACACATATAAAAAGAAGTACTAATATGAGTCCTCATGCAAGTCTACATCATAATACAGTTTTTTACAATCTCAAGGACACATTTGTCAATACTTACAGTAGGTCATTTTTTCAGAAACCAGCTTTCAACTTGGCACAGCAGTAAACGTCACATTCAAAATGCACTAAAACTACCAAAACATTTCATACAAGTCTCAAGTTGTCCCCTTTTGTGTAGATGTTAGGTGTTCAGTACATCTAACTGTTTTAACAGTATTTCATTTTTTAGATTTAGAATTTATTTTTATATGGTATCCCTGCAGCAAATTACTGGCATATCCATTTTTGTGTTATGTTAGGTTTAAACTGTTTTGAAAAGAGTGGCTAAATTTGTGCAAAACTGGATAGAGTTTTGGTGATGTTTCTGTCATTTGACAGATGTCATTAAATGCATTTTGTTCCAAAGCAATAATAAATGATCCACAATTTAGCTCACATAGACTGCTGTTGTGCTCACTGTGTGAAGAGTTTTGAAAAAGTCACCTAAGTATTGAGAAATGGGACTGTAAAAAAAACCCAGTAAACATTTCTTTAGGTCTAAAATAAGAAAAGAAAGACTGTAATCGCACACTTTTGGAGTAGAATATTCATTATTCAAAATCACCTCTCTAACACTGAATTGTGATTAGACATTTGTTTATCTCTCCCTCAATCCATGTCCGAGTTAACTTTGTTTCTAACTATATTTAGTGAAAGCTTTTCCTTTGTTGCTTCGCAAACTACTGGTATTTACTGCAGGAAACGCAAAAATACTTTAAGTTTGATGTACTTTCTTTCTTCTTTCTGTTCTTACTGTACCTGGGGTATAGCGTAAATGTTCTGTTCCTGTCTTTTATTTGGTCGAATATCGGAACACAGTATTACAGACTATTTTTAGACAGGGTTAGGAAATGCTAATTATGTGCTTTGTTGACGTGTTTTATTCATGAGAAATTCACCAACACTTCCTCGTGCGGCTGCCCCTGATGTTTCTCTCCGGTACGCACGGAAGTATTGATCAGTGACTGTCAGTGTCAGTTACTTGCAGGTGAAGCACTAATGCTGGACAGCATTTAAATCTGCCTACGTCGCACAGTCAAGCCTCTGTCAAAAATAGCTTCACAGGGTCATGGAGAACCACCGAGACCATTCAGATATAGTGGGATATACATAGAAACTCGACACCACAGGGTGCCCGCAAAAACATCAGCCAATCAGAATGCGTCCTGTCTGTCATCAGTCGTGACCTCCTTCATAGACTTCGCACTGACAACATTTCACCTCAGTATGCTGAAGGATATTTGTCAGGGAACAGACAGACAGATTCCTTTTCACAAACATTTACTTCAAGCAGTAACATTTAAAAATCTTAGATAAATGCCCAACTATTAAATTTCATAGATACATAGATAGATACATAAATAGCCTATAGATACACAGAGCAGTGGTGAATGGGAGGTAAGGGGCGATTGAACAGAGCGCTAGTATCACAAAGCCAAGATCTGCTGTAGACTCAGAGTGATCATTTTACACCAGACCAGGAATAAAAGATGACATGCGCTGGCCCATGGTCACTAACTTGCAGTGTGCTGGGTCAGCAAACACGTCTACACACACACACACAATCACAAAGCCACTTTGTTGTTGTGAATCTCGCTATGAAGCCATGGATCTCACCCTGATTGAAATACGGGGGAAAAGCCTTTATATTTAGCCTGATCTTTGTTTAGTATAATGTGTTTAGGTCATTGACATAATGGGCCCTATCATACAACCGACGCAATGCGACGTCAGGCGTGGCGCAAGTGTTTTTTGCTAGTTTCAGCCCGACGCGGTTATCATTTTCACGTCCAGCACCCGCATTGTTTAAATAGCAAATGCTCTTGCACCCATCTGTTCAAACCTGGTCTGAAAACCAGGAGTGTTTGAAAACAACTGACCACTGACCAACAAAAACCTGGTCTAAAGTCAATGGCGCAGTAGTTTTTTTGCTGTCATTTAAAGGACGTGTTAGTAATGTGTGCCTATAGGCGGACACAAACATGCCAAATATTAAAAATAAAAGGCAAAAAGCAAATTCCACCATGTAAATAACGAATCCGCCATGGTGCAAGCGCAACTTGGGTTTTAAAAGGGATTTGGAGATTGGTTTATTGCACAATACGCCCAAAACACAACCAAGACTCATTAAGAGACTAGGTACAACCTTTTTGGGCCATGCGCCTGGTGTGCCAAACATTTCTTTCTGTCATCAAACTAGCAAAAGAGGATTCGGGTAAGTGCACCTATGCCATGCGCTTTGACCATTAACTTAGATTGTTAAAATAGGGCGCTTTATGTTATAAAAAAAAAAAAAAAAAAAAAAAAAGAAATGCCATTCATGCATACGCCAACATTTGTCCAACAAATCACTGTCACGTGGCACAACATGAAGAGGTATGCAATTTTTTTTTTTTTTAAAGTCTTAAAATGTCAAATAATTTGACCTTATTATGACAAGGCAAGGTTAGTTCAGCTTAACTACAAGCTATATAAAAATATCAAGTGATGACATTCTTTAAATAACATTTCATAAAATTTGCAACAAAAAAAACATGAAAACTAGACTTAAGTTTTATACTAATGCATATAAAGATGATATAAATAATAAAATAAAGATTTTTTCAACTTGAAATATTTTTTTATTCTAACTCTATAAAGGCTGGACATATTCGAAATGATGGTACAGAGCTCTTCCATGAGGTTGTGTTGTTTTATCGTCATATGCCTCAACCTTTCAGACAAAAAGATATGTAAAATAAATGGTGTTTAAAGAGCCTATATGAAATCCTGCAACGTGCCAATATTCTGTCCAGGGAGAAGCCAACAACTGCGTTAAAGGGTTAGTTCACACAAAAATGAAAATTCTGTCATGAATTACTCACCCTCATGTCATTCCACACCAGTAAGACCTTCATGCATCTTCAGAACACAAGATTTTTTTGATGAATCTGAGAGGTGTATGACTCATCCATAGACAGCAATTTAACCACCACTTTCAAGGTCCAGAAAGGTACTAAAGACATCGTTAAAATAGTTGACGTGACTGCAGTGGTTCAACCTTAACCTTTTTTTTTGTGCGCAAAAACAAAACAAAAATAACGACTTTATTCAACAATATCCTCTATCCCGTCATCCTCATATGCTGTTTACGTTCAGCGCTGTACTTCCGAACACTTTACGGGTGAGGAATGACATGAATGACCCTTTAATGTAACCCATGATGCACTTCAGATATGAGCACTGATGTTAAGCGATTCCAGGTGTTTTCTGACATAGTTGAAGGTAAAAAAACAACTCAACTCACAGGATGTCATTTTTAAAAAGAGAAAAAAAACATACCTGACAAATTTTTAGACATATTTTGGGCTGAAAAAAGGGCTCCCACTGTGTGCACCCACACTGACAGACTTTTTATATCCTGCGGATAGCTTGGCTGAACAGCTTAACAACCTGCAGAAACCAACAATACCAGGGAACCGCAGGTCCAAGATGTGGAGGAACAGAAATGTCACATCAATGGTAAATCTCTGGTTTACCACGCCTACATATTTTCACAGCGCTGCACAAAATGCTATTGTTATTTTGCAGCTATTTTATAGATTCAAAAGCATAATTTTACAACAAGGCATTTGGGGGAGGGATTGGTAATATACGCCGACTTATGATGAGCTTGGCTGTTGACATGCAATGACTCAAGCAATGACTCTATAACTTTAGAATTATTACTTTATTAGTTCATATGACCTCATTATTTTTGTACTTTTAAAAGAATCAGATTATTTAAAACACCCCAAAAATGTACATTCTGTCACAATTTTTTACCCTTGTGTCAGTCCAAAAAAATACCACATTAGCTGAATGGTGTTTTTGTATCATTTTCATGCTTGAAGAAAAGACATAATAGTGAGTTTTATATATATATAATCATTTATATTATACATATATTTTTTAAACGAAGTTGATTAACCATATTATGTCAAACTAAGTCATGGCATTCTGTTTTAATTTAAACTGAACCTGTAGAGGCAGTAGGATTAGTCACCTTTCATTTATTGGTATTTTTAAAAATGAATAAAAATCAGTTAGCAATTCGCTTGTCTGAGACCAATACAGCATGGATGTATCAAAATGAAAAATCTTTAAAACATCAAAACAAAACTGAGCAACTACTTCAGATTTGCATAGCAGCACAACCAGGAAGTAAAAAAAAAAAAAAAAATCTGCCAACACAAACATCACAATCCCATAATGCAGCTGTGCTAAATGCTATATGCTGCTGCAACCACAGTCAACATCCAAACACAACCAATAAGTAATCAGACATCCTTATAGACTGTTATGTGGTAAAACCCCATCTTTAGAACAGTATCTCTGAGGACCGGACTGTTTATTTAACGCTTAACCAAACACAAGCACAGAGGCAAAAAACAGTACGATTCACACAGTCTTAAGCACATTTTCAATGAACCACAGCAATTTACAAAAATTCTATGCAGCATAAATATAGATTAACACATGAAAACAAACACTGAAAGCATATTTTCATTGCTGGCTAATGTTCCTCCTGTACCTTTAGCCTAAAGAGATCTAAATGCAGGAATAATTGTTTTTTTTTTTATTAACTAACATTGAAAGAGAGTATTAAATGTTATTAAAAATGCCTATTGCTGACTCTGAAAGTTGGTTAATACATTAACTAATGTTAACAAATGAGACCTTTATGTAAAGTGTTACCTTTGAAACACCACAGCACCACTAAACCTGTATCATACTTAAATAAACAAACAGTACATCATTAAATAAAAGGTAATTTAATGCTGAAAATGAGATATAAACTGCTGAGTTGAGATTACGGCTCCTTTTCTGCTTGGTTGCAAACACACAAACCTCTGAAAATGAACACACACACCCACATAAACACATACTCGACACATTTCACACTATGCTAACTTACAATTTGTACATCTGTTTTTCCCTTTTCCTAAGTACACATTCTTTCTTTACTCAAACATACACTAGTTTAGCTATCTAAATGAGTCAATGGGATATACATCGACTTTATGATAATTACTAGACTAACCATTACCCGAACTCTAACAATAGTCCTAAAAGAAAACTTTTTAAAAAAGGTTTAGAATTTAAACTTTACGGATATCCCTGAACATCTCCAAAGGAAGGTTTTCTCAGATTTAGCTCATTTCTGGGGACAATTTTGTAATCGAAAAACACACAAGCATTTTACCTTCAGAGATGGGGCAGGTGAGCACCTGGGCGCTATAGGAGCTGAGAGGGGCCACTCGGGCCGAGTGTTTCTTCATTCTCTCCTCCTTCCTGAGCTTTTGGAAGTGTGTGTGCGTGTGTTTGTGTGAGCGGCACGGCTCAACTCCTCCGACAAACCCACTTCATCCCCACGCGCATCTCTCCTGTCACTCCCACAGTCTCTTTCTTGTTCCTCTTGATATCTTTTACTTTGCTGTTCTCCTGCTGTTACTTTTCTCTTTCTGCTAACTGGCAAACTTCTCTTTCTCTTTGGCTCTCACACACTCTCAGTGTGGCACATAAAATCACAGAGTTTTGCTCTAGTGTAGATGTTGCAGTGTCATGCTGCTATCCTGCGTCTCCTAGGGAGACTGAGCTTCAAGTGTGTGTGGAATGCAATCATCCCCTTAATATCTCTCTCTCTCTCTCTCTCTCTCTCTCTCTCTGTCCCCGCCTCTTCTCCTGCTCAGAGTATCCTTTGCTGTGTTTGGAAGGTAACCAAGCAGCTCGGGCTAATTATGCTGCATTGGCCCCGCACTCTTTCAACCCATCGTTCTTTCTGCTTTTACAATCTGCCTTTTTGCAAGTCAGTTGTATCTTTTTAGCATCCAGCGACTTGACTTAAAGGCAGTATGATGAAGATGTACAGTATTTTAGTAGATTTTAGTAGAGTAAAAAATCTGCTTTTTCCTTTTTCTTGCTCTCTCTCTCTTTGCCCAATCACGCTCTTTCCTTTCTTCATCAGCACTTGTGGTCCACTTGAAGGCCCTTCACTGCTCGCTTTAGCAGAGGTCTCGACTTGCTGTCTGAGTCTCTGTAGCATTATGCTAATAAAACCCAGTACAGAGCCTTGGGGTACTCCATAAAAAGTCTTGTCTCTGAAAATTCTGTGCATTCCTAGATGGAATGATCCAGTCTTTCCTCTCAATCAATAGAAGTGATAGAAAATGGGAGTCTGGGATCTGTACTGTTGTTTAAACAGGATGTAAATTTTGGGATAGCTTGTAAAAACACGAAAAAGAATTTTGAAGAAAGTTGACGCTGTTCTTTTCCAAACAAAGCAAATATACATTGACCATAACCACTCCGACTTTCTTTTTTGTGTGGTCAGAGCTGCTCTTTTATATTCAGCAAAAGCAGTGGCCTGAGTTAATGGGAACTAAACTGAAAGCTAAATAGAAATAATTTTGCTAACAGATGTTAAAATAAAAACTTGCAAGGTTATAGCCTTTATTTAGCCTGTTCACACTAAAATGAATTTTAGGTATGAAAATTCCATGTGATAAACATTTTAATTTGAATAAATTGACTGTTAACTCTCATACAGACAAAAATACACATGCATCAATGTGATGGATTTAATGTTGAGAAGTGCTCTAATCTCTTTTCCACTTAAATAAAAAAAAATAAGCATTAAGTATTTTATGTGTATATTCAAACATGTGCTGCTTGAATCCCTCTATTCTCTGTGAAAAGCGGGTGTCAGAAACTCTGCTTCGTGTACCATTGTAACTGTGAAGCGCCACCTACTGTCATAGAGTGAATATGCATCATATGCGAAAATCTTCATTTTGGCTTTCTGGTCACCATATGCTTTTGCTTTATGAAAAAGAGCAGCTTAAACGTTCAACGAAGTATCTCCTTTTGTGTTCCATCAAAAAACAAAAACAGTTTGAAACATCATAATGGTGAGTAAACAACAAAAAAATTTAGTGAACTATCTCATAAAGCTGTTTTATTCTGTGAGCTGTGCGAGATTTTATCGGACTAAAGGGAGTCTTCAAATCACAGAGCGATTTGAGTATCGAGCAGACCTTTAACAAGCCTGCCTGGTCGGAGTCCATTTCACGCTGCCCCTGTCTGCGGTTTTCATGGCCTTGCATTTAATATGTCTCAACGATGCTTGTTCCAGTGGCCCCTGCTATACTCTTGATTAGCGACACACCCACACACACCTTCATCTGTTTCTTTCCATTTCACACAATCTTACATATTGTATACACACACACACACAAAAAAGCTTTTTGCCTCTCATTCATTCATCATTCTTGGCTGTATTCAACACCACACACAGGCAAGCGCTGCTTCTAGTACTGCATTGAGGTCTGTGTCATATTTCTGAACTCCAATGAAGCTTGTTTGCTTAGCCAGCACTCATTATACTGGCAAATTTTCAGGAAATTTTGAAGAAGAGTCATATTTCTCGACTGAGCTCATAGCGTCGCCAAACAACAGCTCTGGTTGTACGGTGTCAGGAAATGTGCTTTGCTGCCATTGTGTTTGAGTAGCGATCTTATTATCGAACACACAAGTTTGATTTTCTATCTTCTACTAATGTTACAGAAAGTTTCTCACATTTTTACAATTCCCTTCAGATATTGCATAATACACTCACTAGCCACTTTATTAGGCATACCTGTTCAAGTGCTTGTTAATGCAAATTTCTAATCAGCCAATCACATTGCAGAAACTTAATGCATTTAGGTATGTAGACATGGCGATCTGCTGAAGTTCAAACTGAGCATCAGAATGGTGATGAGAAAGGTGATGAGAATTTCAGAAACTGCTGATCTACTGGGATTTTCACACGCAGCCATCTCTAGGGTTGAAGAAGAAGAATGGTTTGAAAAAGAGCAAATATCTAGTGAGTGGCAGTTCTGTGGGCGAAAATGCATGTTGAGGCCAGAGGTCAGAGGAGAATGGCCAGGCTGGTTTGAGCTGAGCAATAACTCCAATAACTACTTGTTGCAACCGAGGTCTGCAGAAGAGCATCTCTGAATGCACAACACGTCGATTCTTGAAGCAGATGGGCTGCAGCAGCAGAAGACACACTGAGTGCCACTCCTGACAGATAGAACAGGAAACTGAGGCTACAATTCACATGTGCTTACCAAAAGATTGCACAATAGAAGATTGGAAAAAACGTTGTCTGGAGTGATGAGTCTTGATTTCTGCAGTGACATTCAGATTGTAGGGTCAGAATTTGGCGTAAACAACACAAAAGCATGGATCCACCCCGCCTTGTATCAAGGGTTCAGGCTACTGGTGGTGTAATGGTGTTATTTTCTTGGCCCCTTAGTACCAATTGAGCATCATTTAAACGCCACAGCCTACCTGAGTATTTTTGCTGACCACGTCCATCCCTTTATGACGAGATCTTCTGATGGATACTTCCAGCAGGATAACACACCGTGTCACAAAGCTCAAATCATCTCAAACTGGTTTCCTTAACATGGCAATGAGTTCACTACACTCAAAAGGCCTCCACAGTCACCATATCAATCCAATAGAGCAGCTTTGGGATGTGGTGGAACGGGAGATTTGTATCATGGATGTGCAACAGACAAATCTGCAGCAACTGCGTGATGTTATCAAGTCAATATGGACCAAAATCTCTGAGGAATGTTTCCAGCACCTTGCTGAATCTAAGCCATGAAGAATTAAGGCAGTTCTGAAGGCAAAAGGGGGTTTCAACCCATTTCTAGCACACAGCATATCAACATACACCTACACAACAACTGTTAACTCAAGTGATTGTTCTGTTTCCAAACACTTAACCTTCTGTTATAATTTGACTTGGAAATCGATCACACATTTGAAAGCCATTTGAAACGGATGGTTCCACTAGTGATAAAAAGATCTGGCACAAAATTAAAAACAAAATAAAAAAAATAGTGGCCCCCAGAAGTATTTGGACATTTGAGACACAATTAAAATGTGTGGATTTCATTGAATTCTGTATCTGCATCATTGCATCTGCAAGCAAATGATGCTAGACTTTTTATTGGGTCTAACTTCACTTTTCTCATTTTTGTAATAACTGCTCCTAAGGTGGATGCATTTTAGAGGATGCATTAAGTAAATTCCCCTTCAGTTAACATATTTTCCTATTAGAGTAACCACAGGTATATGTAATTGCATTGTTAGACAACCATAAAACACTACTGTTCAAAAGTTTTGAGTTGGTATGAATTTTTACGTTTGTTATGCTAACCACAGCTGCATTTATTTGATAAAAAATGCAGCAAAATTTGTGAAATATTATAACAATATAAAATAACTGATTTCTGCAATGTAATTTAATAAAAAAAAATATATATATATATATTCATGGCAAAGCTGTATTTTCAGCATCATTACACCAGTCTTCCATGTCACATGATCCTTCAGAAATCATTCTAATAAGCTGATTTGGAGCTTAAGTTGCAATTATTTCATAAATAGAAAAAAAAACAGCCTTTTTGGAACAATACAGTAAATGTCTTTACTGTCACTTTTAATTTATTAAATCCATCTTTGCTGATAAAAAATATTAATTTAACACAACCTTTTGAACTTAACAAACTAATGACACTTGGTTATCAGTACAATGACATTCAAACATTTTATTTTTATCATAACAGATCCAAATAGATTTTAGGGCCACTTTAACATAATTGAACATAAATGTTTTAGTGGACCACGAGCCGCTTCTGCATTCTTTTGTGTTTACACATTCACTCAAACTGCATGTACAAGTCTTTCCCTCCAGTCAATTGAGTTTGCATTCAATCACGCATATCAATATCTTTCCTGTGTTTTCAGCACATGCATACAGTTCTTCACACCCAGAGAGCAACCATAAAATATAAGATTATATTTCCGCAGTTCAAGTATAAGCTTATATTACGTATTCACACATAATCGATGATGGATTTTGTGTCAGGGCTGCATATATTTTGTGATGCCAAGAAGAAAATTAAACCACAGCTTTTTTAATGACTTAACTTTTCTCTTGCTGATATATTATTAATATACTGCAGTCACTCAACTATAATCTACTTCCATTAAGCGACAGAATTCATGCACTCCTGTACGGAAAATAAAAAGCACACACATAGACCAGTACTCAGTCTTATTTTCACCCTGTCGTTTTCAAATGGACACCTGCCATTTGAGATGTCTGTTGTTTCATCCCAATGCCCCCTCCTCTTACATCCCTGCCATAGCAACGCCTGGCCCTTGTGTTCTACCTTCGACATTGCCATTGCGGCCCCATTTCAGCACCTTTGTCATTTAGATCAGTGCCATGTTCCTCCACCATTGTCCACAGACCTGCTGCGTCCTTTATTCACGTCTATTAGCTGTGTTCTACGAGACGAGAGCGAGACGAGATGAGACGAGAGGGGAATAGTGCACCCACACACTATGATTGTTACACACACTTCATAACCAATCTGTCAAAAACCCATGAAAGAATTATAAGAGCCGAGGAGCTCCGTGATTTGCATAAATATGACCTTTCTCGTCTTTATCGCTTTATACTCTCTGTTAAAGATTTCAAAAAGAAATTCTAAAGGTCGGAGTTCCGCTGTCTGGACGGTACTTAGTCTTTCCTGTTAACAAATATGTGAACAACTATGGAAGGCAATTTTTGCCACATAAAAAATCATGCATTGGTGAATTATAATTAGAATGTCATAGTTATGGCATAAAACATTTTTTGAGATATTAAATCATAACCATGGGATTAAAGTCAAAATTATGACATACTAAGTCATAATTATGTGATGAAAAGTCAAAATTATGATATACTAAGTCAATTGGGATAAAAAGAATCACAAGATAAAGTGACATAATGATAGTCGAAATTTGTAATTATAGCAATATTATTTGACTTTTCGTATCATAACTGTTTATCTCCTAATTTTTATGAGATAAACTGTTAAAATTACTTTGATGCCCTAATAATCAACGCATCAATTTGTTGTATTTTCATGCTTGTTCTGATGTCTTTCTGATTTTCATATAGAGGCTCTGCATTAAATGTTTAATTTGAGTTGTATATGAATAAATACAGTATATTTGACATAACATAAACGTCCATAACATCATTTATAATATAAATATCCATAACAACATAAAAACATTGGCAACAATACACGAACATGAAAAAAATAAATCAAGTCAGTCAGTCAAATGGGATAAATTTTACAGAGTGGTTACACATTTATTAACATTTCAAAATGTAAAAGTTAAAAGAACTAATGCTCAATGCTAAAATAATGCTCATTTTTCATCATGATATCTTTGTACGGATTGAAAAGTGACCGCATTTAAAAGCATTTGTCCCGCTCGCGCGCTCGTCCATACAATGGCTGTGAATAGCAACCAGCATCAAACTTTTTAAAAAACATGCAAAAGTATCACAGACTGATGCCATGCGATCTGTGTCGTATATTCCAAGTGTTCTGGGGGTGTATGATACGAAATTTAATGCTTTATTTAAAGAAATCCTGACCTTGGCCATTGATCTTCTGTGCTCGGCTGCGTGACTTGCGTGTTCAAGTGACTCTGTTAGCACTGCAATTCACTCCATCTCGCCCAGAAAAAGCAAACAAGTTGTGAGAAATCAAGATGACATGGAACACAATGACTAGAATATGCAAACAAAGTATCTGTGTACTTTCTTCACTGAGACACAACGGATATATTCACCTCTGAGAAGAAGGCACATGGATTGTATTTTGCGTCGCATTTTTGTTAATCTTGATTTCTCAAAACTTGTGCACTTCGGCGAGACGGTGGGAATTGCCGTGATAACAGAGTCACGTGAACATGCATGTTATGCAGCTGTACACTAAAAGCCAACAGCCAAGGTCAGGGTTTTCGTTAAATAATACATGAAAAATTCATATTTTATACCCCAAGAACACTTGGAAAATATGGCATGTGCTGTATGGGATCATTCTGTGATACTTTCTGTCGGTTTAAAAAAAAAAAAAAAATAATAAAAAAAAAAGCTTGATGCAGGAATTTGTGAATTGGATGTGGGGGTCAGTGTTCAGCTGTTTAGTTTCAGCAGTTAAGCCCCGCTGGTAGATGGTGTAACTACAGCACTATGCAGGCAAAACCTGTTTCTATGCCATATAAAAATAATATATTATATTTAAGGCACAGGAAACTGAAGAAAAAAAACTGTAGAAAAAAAGTAAATAAGTGCCCATGAGCATCTAAATTAGTACTTTTCAGCACAAATTGGAATAACAGTTAGCTTTCTACAAGTATATTATACCTGTGTACACACTGTAAAAAGAGAAGAGTGACATCTTGTGTCCAGGCAAAGGGGTTACAGCTCCTCTCTGAACTCAAAGCTTATGATTCATTGTGGCAAGATAGTCCTAACCCTAATGCTAACCCCTAACTGAACCTGGGTAGCAGCTAATGTGTAGATGATCAAGATTTACCCCATCTGGCCTTGATCCGTATTGATAGCTACTCTCAGTATCAGCCACTTATGAAGTAAAATATGAAAATGTGCAGTAAAATATGAAGTATAATGATTCACAATATGTCTGTGTCAGTAGGCTCATCACTATATCAGCCTGAATCAGTGAAATAGTGAAGAGATATATGTTAAATGACCAGATGGGGGCAGCAAAAGAGTGTACATAAAGTATAAAGCTTACAGCCAATTTTGTGCTGATCTTGCAGCTTATGAACAACCTCTGATCAGAAAAGTTAGTAACATGTCTAAAAATCTCAATGACTATAAGAGAAGTTTACAAAGATGTCCCAAAAGTGGAAAAGCCCCAGGCAGAGTGGGGTTTGGACGACATGAGCATAAATCCTTATCTTTTTGTGATGACTTTGCATTAACACAGGATAACACAAATTATGCAAACATTTCATAAAATAAAAAAAAATGAAACTACTAGAGCTATTTATTAATCTTTGTTCATGTTAGTTAAAAATAGTCATTCAAAATGAGAACTGAAATGACAATTCCACTACAATAACACTGACTTGAAGTGTGAACATTTTTATAATTATTTTGAGATTAATGATTCAAGGACGATTACATGCGTCAGCTGTCTGCTCTGAAGTCTGTTTAACTCCCATGTGAGCCCACAGTTAACAGCGCCTCTCTGACTAAGTAGATGAGAAGAGTCCCATTAGGCTTGTGGCTAAAAATAGCTCTCTAGGTGAGGTGGTCTGAAGTCAGAGCACCCGCGGCAGATACATTTAGATGATTGGGTCACATTGACTCTGACATCTGAGAGGTCAGAAGACATGACACCAACAGACTGTTTCTCACAAAGGCTATGCTGGATGATTTTTTCTTGTTCTTATGCGAGAAAGGTTTGAAGGGTTTTTTCGGACTATTAACAAAGGGTTGCAAAAAGTTCCTGGGGCATAAGCTTTGTAGGATCTGTGCAAGAAGCCATGAGCATGTTCTAAAGCTTCAGCGGTTATTTCAGCCAGTCTGATCTGATGCAGTTACATCCAGTTGGTAGAGAAGCATCATCTTGGGTTGGTTAGGAGCTGCTGGGACTCATTTGTTCACAGTACACTGCTCAAGCATCCCATTACACAATTGGGCATCAGCCATTCTCCCTTAACATTTAACTTACGAAAGAAAGTAAACAGTTTGTAGAGTCAATCCAGCAAGTTAGTGAGGTAGGGAAAAGTAATGAAACATATGTGCAATCTCAGTTGGTATTCCATCCAACTATTTTGAAAATGTGCATAAGAAATTCTGAATGGAAAACGGACAAATACTCTCAGAATTAACATAGAAATTTAATGAGCTAGACGCAGATTATCTATAGTTAATTTATATTATATTATACTGTATTATTATATAGTTTGTGTTAGTTCAAATGTGTGTTAAGAAACGCACGTAAAACACATGGCATTATTACGGTGGCCGAGAGAGCTCAACGCGCTGCGAATAAGAAAACACATGCAAATGCAAAAAACGTGATCATCAGTTTGACAACACATGTGCTGCAAATCCTCACAACACATGCAAACTCAAAAACGCGCTACATTTACAAAAAGCGCTGCAAAGAGCACAAAACACAACGGAAATGTTTCAAGGGGGACCCTAAAAAGTGACGGACCCTACTAGGACGTGTGTCCAAAACCAGTTCAACTCACCCTTCACTTATTCACTAATCCCTATATAGTGTACGGCATTTGAGTGCACAATGTGTTCACAATCATGAAATACTATAAAAACTGCAAACAAAAATAAACAAGTGTACATTATTTCATGTATTTATTATTTTTAATAAAGTGTTTTTCAGTTTGCTAGAAACTCACGCTCACAGATGACGTGTTAGTCACGCGCCCTCTGGCGGCCGTTATGATTACGTCACATTAGTACAGATGATTAACGAATATTTTTAAATCATCCACTAAATTATCATCTCTTAAAGTTTAATGAGTTAACAACAATGCAACATATTAAAACACTTTGCTGTTGGTGAAACACATTATATTGAATTAATGCCTACATAATATATTTTAATATTTTTTAGTCTGTGCTGTTGTCAAGTAGGGTCCGTCACTTTTTGGGGTCCCCTTGAAACATTTCCGTTGTGTTTTGTGCTCTTTGCAGCGCTTTTTGCATATGCAGCGCGTTTTTGAATATGCAGCGCGTTTTTGAGTTTGCATGTGTTGTGAGGATTTGCAGCACATGTGTTGTCAAACTGATGATCACGTTTTTTTTTTATTTGCATGTGTTTTCTTATTCGCAGCGCGTTGAGCTCTCTCGGCCACCGTACATTATGCATTAAAGGTGCAGTATGTAATATTGTCAGCAAGTGGTTGAAATGGGTAATGTACTCTCACCTAGTATTTGCAGGCTTCCAACCAACTGGCAACCCGGGGTCTCGAAATACTATTGGGTGAAATTGGCAGTGGGCGGGATCACAAAGTCCAAAACAAAAACAGACATTACGACATGGAACACACATTTCAAAGCAGACTAACTGGTCGTAGCATTGTTTTTTGGAGAAACTAGCATGTGAACTTAGTATGTTTCCTAAATCTCTGCAAACATATTATGGTATTTTTGTGCTTTTGAATAGTCAAAAAAAAAAAAATAAAAAAAAAAATAACATGCAGCACCTTTAAGCCCATATTTCCTCTGTTCTTCTGCGTCTCCTCACAGCATTTAATAAAACATTATCCAACAACACAAATAACTCTCTCTGAAACAATGGGCTCCACCACAACAAGTTCCCTCAAGATATAGACATAGATGTCTTTGTGCTTGTTAAGCCCTCGTAATACCCCCTTGTGATTGTTTTAAAGCTTTTACTTTTTCCTAACAAGTGTCTAAATGGAATTACAGAGGGTGTTGGGGACATTAAACATCATCAGGCCAAACTGGTAAGCTCACCTTCTCACTAGTCACTTTTATAGCCTCACTGTGTTTATTATCGTCCTACTATTCAAACTATTCGAACTCAAACTTTAAGGGATTTTTTTCCCTTTTTATTAAAGACTGAAAGTTGTTGGAAGTTTAATGGTGGTGGCATTGAAGTCATGCAACTGTGTTGTAGTTTGTTAACACCCTACAGTACATTTAGCTTTTTAGTTAAGGCTTTCTTTCATAAACGTTCTGGCGATTCATGAAGATTATATCATAACGGGCAAAACATGTAAGAATCATACAATTTTGCTGATCAAAGAGCTTATTTTGTATAATAATCCAAAAGCCAATGGAAAAATCCTATTGAGTTCTGGTCGAAGGAACCAGTGTGATGCGAACTTCTAGGTTGGCATTCAAAAATCGAACGATTAAGATGATTAGTGTAATATTCAACCACAAAAACGCAAGACAATGCCAGGTTCTAAAATCGTACCTATATTAACTAGTTAACAGGGTAATTTAATGAAAGATTATCATAATAACAGCAACATTTAGGAAAATTCCTTGTTGATGCCACAGGTCAGAGGAGAATGGCCAGACTTGTCGGGAGCTGATAGAAAGGCAACATTCACTCAAATAATCACTTGTTACATCTCTGAACAGACAACACGACGAATCTTGAAGCAGATGGGCTGCAACAGCAGAAGACACACCGGGTGCCACTCCTGTCAGATAGAAGAGAAAACTGAGGCTACAATTCACACGGACTCACCAAGACATTGCACAACAGAAGGTGTTCCCAGGTCTGATGAGTCTCTATTTCTGCAACACCTTTCAGATAGCAGGGTCAAAATTTGGTGTAAACAACATGAAAGCATGGATCCATCCTGCCTTGTATCAACTGTTCACACTTTTGGGGCCTCTTAGTACCAATTGAGCATCATTTAAACGCAACAGCCTACCTGAGTATTATTGCTGACCACGTCCATCCCTTTATGACGACATGTAATCTTCTGATGTCTACTTCCAGCAGGATAACGTGCCATGTCACGAAGCCCAAATCGGTTTCTTGAACATGACAATGAGCTCACTATACTCAAATGGCCTCCACAGTCACCACATCTCAATCCAATAGAGCAGGTTCTAGGTCCCCTCATGAATGTGCAGTCGACAACACTCACACACACATTTATTTACTTTTTGTGTGATATTATATAAATCTGCCTCTGTCCAGTGCCATTAAACAGGTTTGTATACCTTTCCCTCTAATACTTTGGAAACACCCTTTCAACAAATTTTGGTTTTGGATAATATATTTGCATAAATCATTATCATTTCTGCAAGTAACTTGCAATTGTCACTGAAGATCAGAATAATAATTTTCTTGTTAATGACATAATGGAAATATAGGCTGCACATCATAGTCAGTCAAACATGGCCCTTTTGAAGCTTTGATGCCTCTGGTCTCCTACTGGACTGAACAGGGCCAAGAATTCTTTTCTCTTGATTCTTAAGTCACACACCATTATAGTTCTCTGACTGTTTGCCAATTAAAGTTGGTGCACAACAGATCAATCAGATCAATTCAGCAGCTTTAGTACTTTTGTGAATTTATTTTTTATTGAATAAAATGGTTATTAAATATTATGTGTTCCCCCTTATCAATGTAGAGTCATCACAAAATGATAAGGATTTATGCTGATGTTATCCAAAACCCCACTTTGCCCGGGGCCTTTCCAAACTTTTGGAGGGCAGTGTAACTATGCACATATATTACACTATGAGTGTCACACACACAAATTGGCCAATCCAATAGTTTGGATGTTACATAGCTTTCATTCCTTAAAATGAACTGAACGTGTTAAAACATCATTAACCACAGAAAATACTTATATTAAATAATAAATGTTTCATTTTTATTTCTACTTAAAGGTATAAATTATTTAAAAAAAAAAAAAAAAAAAAAATATATATATATATAATTAATGTATATTATATCTTGATAAATATACAAACATTTTATGGTATATGTTGCTTTTTGAAATAGTAAACATCAAATAAAGCTGGACCACAATTTCTACTGGACCACAGCCATTTCTACTGAAAAAGAAACGATTCACCACAGGTTATTAGTTGAGATGTTCTTGAGGGTGAACTTGACGTCCATGTCCCAGTCAAATACCCTCCCTAAAAAGAGTGCCAGAGGTGTTTCAGGTTCACATTTAAAGTAGATATGGCTGTGGAACGGACACTTTTCACAATCCAATTTTTTCTCATTTACTATGTTTCACTTATAAAACATTCACCACTAAAATAGTAAAATGGGGTGCGAATGCCCTTTCATCTTCTTGACTTTAACAAATTTAACTGTTGCGTTCATCAGCCATGATTTGTAAGACTTGCGTTTGCCCATTTCCTCAGGGTTATTGTGCAAAACCAATACTTAATTAGTTTATAAATTATAAAGCATATATTCTGGGCTTTCACGTCAATTACAAAGTGCACAAATAGACAGTTCTTTGGCAAAGGTGGTAATTACAGCTGGTTCTGTTAAATAATAGTCTCACATTGTTCAATTCACTACATATAGTGCTGCGCAGTGTTGGGTGTAATGCATTACAAGTAACGTGAGTTACGTAATTAGATTACTTTTTCAAGTAACTAATGCATTATTTTTAAATTTATAACCACATATCCAAATTACTTCTTCAAATAAGTAATGCAAGTTACTTTGTTTTCTCATTTATTGACTGACTTCAGCCTGAGGCTTATTCATTTCACTGATGTGAAAGGGCCTTACATTTGCCTTATATTTAGTAAATGTATGCATATATATAAAAAATAGATAGATAGATAGATAGATGGATCTGTCACTTACATTTACAAATAGTACTTTTGTTGTTTGTAATTAAAAACAAACAGGTGAGAAAAAGTTTTACTTCACTCAATACTTTCTAGAAAAAGTAACTAAGTAACGTAATCAGTAATAATTGTAACGCATTACTTTAAAAAGTAACTTTCCCCAACACTAGAGCTGAGTCAGGTCTGAAAACAGAAGATTCTCAGAAGATTCATATCAATGTGACATTAAAAAAGAAAAAAATCTTCCAAAAAACTTTTTGGTTGATATTTGGCTGAGCTCAGTCATTTTTAGCTGTCAACTAAGCTCTTATAAAAGAAATTTTGGTTACACTTTATTTTAAGGTGTCAGTATTACAGTGTTTTTATACATATAAGTACTGAGTGATAAAAATTAACTACATGTACTTACTGTAGGGTTAGGGTTAAGACGAGGGTTTGGTTTAGGGTTAATTGCATGTAATTATTATATAATTTCTAGTTATTACTATAGTAATTACTTGAAACAAATGTAACAATGACACTGTAAAATAAAGTGTTACCGAAATTTTGTGTGTGTGAATCACCTTCTTCATTTGAAAAGCCATTTCAATATTATTTTCCTTTAATTGGCACTTCTGGCACAGCCTGTTATGTGTGATGTAATACAACAAGTGGCAAATTGAATGCAGTACAGAGTAAACATAACCATCCATTGTCCTCAGGGACTTCATCACACTAAAACGCATGCACACATACATACTGATATTCATTAGACATGATTCATGTACTTACATACTGCACCAGTGTGCAACAGCACACCAGAGACACAACACCTCCGCTCATGTATTCGCCATGTACTTGCACTTTGGCCACAATAATAATGCATGCTGCTAACAAAAGCTGATCCTCAAATCGGAGCTGTGTCAAGACTCTTTCGATTGCATTACAATAGACTGAGGATATTGAAATTCAGGAAAGGTACAGAGACCTATAATTAGGAGCCAATCATCACTTCACATTGTCATTTTAATAAGTGTTCAGTAAATCAGTGTCTACGGTTGCGTGCTGTCTAAGCACACATCTTGCTTCATATATTGCTTGTGATTTCTTGTTTAATTGTTTGCACGATGGCTTAACATTGCATATATGAGTATGCTATATGATTTGCTTTATTATCTGTTCCCTAAAACATAAGCCAATAAAATCCATATGCATTTAACCTATCCAGACATTTGTAAGATATTTATATATTTTGCTGACATAAATTACTTCACTGATGGATCTTGGCTATCTATAAAGCAAAGTGGCATTTTCATTTACTGTTAGACAATCTATAGCATTTTGAATCTGATTTCTCAAATCGATTTTTCACCTATTCTTCATATTTATTATATATTATACAGCATATGTCATATCCAATCCTGTTATTTTACCCTATTCTGTTTTATTCTACATTCCATCCTTTTCTAAAACTTAGACAGAAAGTTCTGTCGACTAAATTCATGTGTTGATCAGATTTACGCAGCACATAACTTATGAACAAAGCACCATACAAACAAGACGAGTGTTTCCTCCACATTCAAATCGTATAGACTCGTCGTTCAAGGCCACCACAGTGAGCAGACTTGATCTCGACACCATTACTATTACATGTGTTTTAAACACTTACTTCTGTGGCTGGAGTACCCGGGGTTATAGCCGTAATAGCCTGTAATTCGTAAAATCCGATCCTCAATGTCATGGACCCCGTTGGCAGTCACTTGAGGCGCATCCCAGCGGCTGTTCACCTGCGGAGACGCCTTGGCCGCTAGGTGCGGGCTCTTACCCGGTAGGTGCTCCAGACGAAAGCAGGGCTCCTCTCCCGACTCCAGGATATCCGTGCTGCTCATTTTACCTCAGAACGGGCAAAACGGCACCTTTCAGGTTACAAGCAATAACCATACGAACCCCGCTGTTGAGAGCATCACCCGAGTCAAATTCCAGCACACATTGCTTTGAGGAGTCGTTCAGGGTTGTGTGAAACTTGCCCAGCGCCTTTCGTGCATCAGACAGCAGGGGGCGCCACGCTGCTCCGAACAGATAGTAGGCTAGTAAGCACTGAGAGGTCCGATTCATTTCAGCGAATCGGTTCGTTTAAGTGAACAGCTCCATACAAACCAATTCCTTTCACTTATCATCGTTTTATTTTTGTGGTAAATACATTTTAGATACGGTTTACTTTAGTAATGCGACTTGTCTGTGTTTTCGACGAGGTTGCGCATAATACTTTTTTAGGATATCAGCCACCTCATAGTTTTACTCCTGTGATTTACAAACGAGCCGCTAGTCGGTTTGAATGAATCATTTAAAAGAACCTGTTGTGATATCACGGTGGAGTGGACGCAGTGGAGTGCTGTCCTTATTACAAAATAGGAGACACGAGTGTATATCGTCGTGCAGTGATCATGTTACTCTTGGGTTCCTCCCTAAAGTATTTTAGCATACTGTAATGTGACGCTCAAGACAAAAGCATATGATCTTATGCAGTTTATAGTATTGCATGGCAGCCAAGTAGTCCAATCTTGGGTCTAAACGAGTCACTGAACTATTCAAAACAGAAAAGGCGGGAATGTAAAGTGACATGACAGTATCTTCGGGAAAATCCTTTGAACCAGGCATAGGCTATATATATACGTACATATATATATATATATATAATATATATATATATATATATATATATATATATAGGCTATATATATATATATATACTCAAAACTTGCATTCAGAGGCATTTTATAGTGCTTTGCTCTAGATTTGAAGTTGTGTTCTTACTTACTGGCATGGGAGAGATCCAAACTATATATATATATATATATATAGGCTATATATATGTATATGTATATATATATATATATATATATATATATATATATATGCCAATGAAAGTGGTTGGTCTGGGGGTTTACCCAATCTTCAATCCATATTCAACAAAATCTCTCTTAAACAGGCTAGGAAAATGACTCTGGACCATCTCATGTACTTTATCCTAAATTTGAATTTCTGGTTGTTGGTTCTGCACTGCAAGGTAGACTAGATAGATGGATGGATGGATCAATCTTTTTCCATCTTTTTTTTTTTTCAATCAACACAACTGAAAAAAGTGAAGAGACAGTGTTTGTCCATTCCTAGCTTGAATTGCTCTCTCTATGTTTTAGTGCACATATGTTACACTTTAATACTTTAGTAGCCTGCGGCTGTGTCTCTATTTATTGTTTTTCTTCAAATATTTATGAGGCTTTGAGAGTGAGAGTGTAGCTCTGAGATGGTGCCACAAGGCTATTTTGCCCAACAAAATTAGATTCAGTCAGCTTCACAGAATCTGGGTAATCTTTCCACTGCTGATTGTTAATGTGAGTGATAAAATAATGACTAATTTATGTTTTAGCTATAACCACAGCGGCAGAGTTGTTGTTGTAAAATGTTATCACTTCCATTTAGCCACACAGTTTGGATCTCTCCCATGCCAGTAAGTAAGAACACAACTTCAAATTTAGAGCAAAGCACTATAAAATGCCTCTGAATGCAAGTTTTGAGTTGCTGGTCTCAGCCTCAAGCACCTCCGCTCAAAGCCAATGAATTCTTACACAGTACATCCAGTAAAAGTGCTGAGGTTCAGGCCAAACCCAGTCCAATATCACAAGCCAAGTCTATTTCAGTGACTCCTCTATGGTTTTGCGGCAAATCCTTAGCACTTTGTGTGAAATTGATCTCCGGCATAGGGAGGAGAATTTTCTCACGGTGCTCTCGGATTTCCTGTGAGAGAAGGACACATGCTGAGTTTCATATGTGGCCCAATTACAGCGCCAGACTCTATAAGCTTCGCTTCCCTCACTCTTGGCTAAACCAATCTGCTCTGCTCATTGCTTTGTTTCCTTTTGTTCTCTTTCCAGCTTGCAATGCTACCTCTGTCCCATACATTCTTCACACTTATTATGGTTGTTTGATGGCCACAACAGCAATTTACGACATCAAGCCCAGAACTTTTCCACACCATTCAGAATACATTCAATCTCAGCTCCTTTTTTGCACAGCCATTGAAATACAAAGTTATTTGGAGTAACACTTTATTTTACAGCACCCTACATGTTGCTATTAATGTTACTCAGTGCTTTATTGTGTAATTACACCTTAAAATAAAGGGTTACACGATGTAGGTATTACAGTGTAGTTATACATTTAAGTAATGATAATTATCTACATGTACTTACAATAGGGTTAGGGTTAGGATGAGGGTTTGGTTTAGGGTTAATTGCATGTAATTACTACTGTAAATACATGTAACATATGTAACAACGACACTGTAAAATAAAGTGCTACCAAATTAAGTGTAGCCTATAATTTCGGTAAAACAGAAAACATAATTTATGAACATTTATTAAGACAAATTATCATTGTAAATAATTGAGTCAGGGGCAATATGTATTCATGTTGGTTTCAAAAACATTTAACCACTTTTTATGAAAATAAATAATATTTAATTTGATAATTCTTCATTTAAAAATGGCATGTGGTGGAACCTTTGAGTAAAAATTAAACATTTTTTCTTCATATATATCATGAATTATTAATACACAGATATCACCTCGATTCTGGAGTGTCACACACCACATGACATTTTACGATTGTGACTAACCTTGCCTTGTCATAAAAAGTCAAATTACTTGTTTTTTCAAGAGATTATAGACTTTGGCATACAGTCATGAGGGTCCACAGGTGTCCTCTCATTTTCTCATTTAATTTTTTGTTTTGTTTCTGCATCTTTTATGCATTTCGGCCAAATCACATGACTTTGATTTGGCACACGACACAAAAGGGTAACATTTTATTTTAACATGACGAAGTTACACGTTACATATTTACCAGTAATAACAGTAAACTGCATAAACTGCAACCCTACACTGTTAAAAATTACCTGTAAATTTTACAGTATAATACTGGCAGCAGGGTTGCCAGCCAGTTACTGTAATTTTTACAGTACCATTACTATAATTTAATTTAGAGAATTTTACTGTATTCTTTGATTAACAATTTTTTTTTAAAATTTGCTGTATTTTTTAATTAAATAAGTCACAGTTGTAGACCACTCTCTCTCTTGCTGCTACCAGAATCTCAACCGTTGAAAATCCTACAATGCCTCTTTATGCTTGAAATTTACAGTAATATCCTGTAATTTTGAGTCAAACCGTCACGCCCCCCAGAATGCATTGCAGTTTACAGCAATATGCTGTATTATTAAGAATACAGCCATCTGCTGTAAAATATTGCTGTAATTTTTACAGCAATTCATTACAGTGTAACCCTGAAGTGAAGCAGTACTGTTGTGTTGGGGAACCCTGTTTGTAATACATTTGGGGCCGCAAATGGTACAGAAAGGACACATTTCATCTTTAAGAACATTTTTCAAGCCCTTTTGGTTTTGTCAAACACATTCTGGGTCTTGACATTAAATGTTACTTAGTATTCACAGACTGTAACCGCACGTTTATCACTCATGCTTCAAAGAGCACTGGTGTGAAGTAACAGCAGTAATCAAAAATAGTGGTCGCTCTCTCTGTTTTGTAAGAGTGCTGTCAGACAGATTGCTTCAGCGAAGAGGTCTTCAGCATGATAATAAGGGTTGGACCGTAAATGACTGTCCTCTTCACTCATCATGGATTCTCTGCCCAGAGAAGAGACATGGTTCTGTCAATAAATCACTAGGCGGCCAATGCCCTGTGAATGTACTGTATGGGTAAGGCAGATTGTATTATTTTGAAGGCAATACAGTTTGCCCGCTCTTCTCTTTCTTTTTCCTGTTATGTCTTTTTTGTCATTTGCCCTCTGAAGGAGAGGATAAACAAAAATTCATCATCAGAAAAAGACCAGACAGACATTCAATGCGTGACTGGAGCCTGAGATGTCTGTCCAGCTGCCGCAGGAAGGATATTCTGTCAGAGAAAGAGAGAGAGAGAGAGAGAGTGTATTGTAATGAGATATGGAAGTGACATTACATTGATTCCAACTAAATTAGTGAGAGAGACTAATTACGAAAAAGTCTGAGATTACGCTTACATTTTCAATATTGCCTCTTGGCTTTCTTTTTCTTAGTCCATCAGATCTTGAGTAAATAGCCTTGCAGGCTATTACTGTTGCTCATATTTTTGGTTAGGGATTTGTAAATATTAAATTTTGACACGTAAACCATTTGTGCAACAGACATGACTGATTAAACATCTTATTCAGGAGAGGAATGTTATTTTTTTTAAAAACAAACTTATGATTTTGCCTGACTGCATTGTAACAATCTATAAACCATTCAGAACAACTCAGCATGCATAGCATCACTTATGCATATACAATGTAAATGCATAAGTGTAAATAATTGTAAAATAAATATAGTCATTCTAATGACAAACTAGACAATAGGCCGTCTTTGAAAGGAAGATGGATGCTTGGTTTGTCATGCAGGCACATCAAATGCTAATTTTCCAAATACCTTACATTAATAAAGTTTAGTTAATAAACATTGACTGTGTACAGTACTGCGGGTCCCCAGGACCATAGAGGACCTTAGTGGGGATCCTTTATCATGGCTTTTGCAACATGTAGGCTCCATGGCCATTTTTGCAAAACTCCAAAAGTACATCTATATATACAATTCACTTAGTTTCCAGAAATAAAATGAAAACTAGTGGCAGTATAACACGTTTATTCCCTTTTACACAAATTAATTAATAAACACTTGGTTTCTTGCATAATATACTTTCATCATAGTAAAGCTTGAAAACTAATAGCCTTCATCTTACACATATTCAGCTCCATATAAATGACTTTTTTTGACATCTTAGCTCATCTTGTACAGCATTGCACTTGTGATACTTGTGACTTCGGTCACAAAAAAAGGGCTCAAAGACTTGTACAAGCAAGATAAAATGGCATTGCGTCCTCAAATGCGTTAACTCACGTTTTAATTTGTTAATATTATCAGTTAGGTTTAGGTTAAGATTTAGTGTAGCGTTATTTTCAAACGAATCACTCAAAGATATTCCCAAACTGTAGGCTAACAGCCAATGAAATAAAACATTGCCAGATTCACGTTCTGTTTCGGATAAAACCGAGCAAGCGTTTATCACTACCAGTATTAGATATGTCACTTTGAAAATGCGCAAGAATCAACACGTCTAAAATTTTGCAGAAAAGTCATAACAGGCACATTTTTCCAAATAGTCTTGGACAATGTTTTCAGTTTTCTTCCCTTTATAATATACCATGAGTCATTTTCCTCCATTTTCAACAGAAAAAGGCTTGAAAGGCGCAGTGATTCTTTTCAAAATATTGCTGACCCTTGTGTTCTCAGAGTCGGTGGATTGGTAGTACTGGCTTTAGATCACAGCTCGGCTCAAATGATCAGCTCCATTCGCTGTAAATACGACCTTCTTTTTGCACTTGACTAAAATGCTAATGTGAGGAGATTAAAATTCAACTTTCATTGATTCCAGGAGCCAATAGCATTTTCCTCGGTCAAGGCTATCATGGTTAATGAGGCAGATGGCTTTTAAGACTCTATATTTAGATCTGTTTATCCATTGTATTGGACAAGTAATCTTTTTAGGCAAATGAATCAGGCAGACCTTTCCAGTCAGTCAGACCTCACATTATTTATGTAGAAAATATACACATTCAAACAATTCACGAATGCAGTGCTACGCTCTTCATTTTATTTAAATATTAAAATTCCCAAACATGCATGCAATACCTCCAGAGCAGTCTGACATCACGTGTATCGACTATGAGGTTTTAATATCGGTCATACAGTATGGCTATCAAACATTTCATGAACAGGGACACTTGAAGGAGAGCAGTAACCTGAAGTCTCTTCTCGCTTTCCCAGACTGGATGGGTCACCTTCACGATCAGTGTCTTCAGCCACCTCCAGCTGGAATAAATATTCCATGTGTGCTAAAGATAACATCTAGCTGTTATAGAGAGAATGAGATGGTTTTTAGGCAGAGATTTTACAAATATTAGTTGCATTTGCAAACATCAGTATTAATGCAAAATGATTAGGAATTTGAACAAACCCCTATAATCTTGTTCTCTTTAATTGTTTTCTCTCTCATTCATTCATTTTATGGCCAGGCAACCAACAAAGCTGAGATGGTGAATATTTAATATGTGTGGCTACTTGCACACACAGATAGTAACAATGTATGGTTTTAATTAAATACATTGTGGTGTGATTGTAAAGAGCCATTGAGATAATGCCTGGAGGTCCGCCAAAAGACAGACAGAGGTATTTTGGGGTGTATTGATCCACTCAGACAAGAGTTATGCATGGCTGATAAAGGGCAGTGAAACAAGAGGAATAAATGCCAAATACTGATCAGACGGGGTTATAATGATCAGTGCTTTCTTTAAAGTCAGCATTGACACTATACATCTTAATACAAGGGTTATCATTGTTATTTCATAACATTAAAAAATTGTGTAAAAGTAAAATATGACGCCTATTGTTAAGTGTGACCTATAAATGTATCATTCTTAATATTATAATTCGAGAGACTCCTTTCCCCTCAATATCCCTGGCAGTTATTCTGATTTTAAGCTGTGTTATTCTCAGTTAATGCATTAAAGTTCCATTTAGTGTGCTTTCATGCATGTTTGAACAAGCTTTTAAATAGTGGCCGAGATTCTTTAAATTATGCACATAAAGACAAGTGCTCTGCCTTCTGCTGTATATATCTCTTCAATGCAGAGCCCCAATGCGGTCCTCCATTTAAATAACGTTGAGGAACACTGCTAAACGTCTGAGAATTATACATTCTTCATAAGCTTAGCCAATCATCCTCAACCTCAAAAGACATCAAAAACTGATGCTTTGCTTCATGGACAGTGAAGATCTGCATGAATGATCTGACAATTTATTTGACTGAGAAAATAATTCATGCCATAGATCATCTCCCTGCTGTGTGTTGCTTGTCTAGCTGCTGTTTCAGCATAGACATGCTAAAAAGCTGGTTAACCATTCATGTCTTGCTGGTTTAGCTTGATACAATGACTGATGCGGACCCCAACACACCAGCATCCCAATCTTAAGATCAACGTACAAAACATTACATGCTGTACAGATCTTTTCAGCAGTACTTATACAGTGCTATGTTTATTGTTCATTTGAAGTCAACATGAAAAAATATTCATGATGAAACAAATGTGCACTCTAAGAAAAGTGTGTTATTAGGGCACAATGTACTGTTATTAAGGAGTTTTACCCTGTCCTGTCTATTTTCTATATGTATATATGATGTCAGCCGAAAAGAAAAGTAGTTTCAGAGGCAGTGCAAGCTTTGATGAATTGTGCACAAGAAGACCAGGGATGTGTGTTTAGAAAGTTAATCAGGTCAGTTCTATTTACATTTACATTTATTCATTTAGCAGACGCTTTTATCCAAAGTGACTTACAAATGAGAAATACAACAAGCGATTCATCATGAAGAGGCAAATAGACACAGGAAGTGCTCACAATACAAGTTTCAGACATTGCTCAGAGTAGCATAAACTAGAATAGGGAGGGATTAGAGGAAATGATAGGTCAAATTCTGTTTTCAGCAGAATTTGTATATTGCCAGGGATTCTGCGTTCCTGATGAAGGTTGGGAGATCAGTCCACCAGCAAGGAACAGTGGACGAGAATGTTCTTGAGATTTTGTGCCTCTCTGTGACGGTAGTGATCACAGGCTTCTTTTAATGTTGACATTAGTGACCAAATGTCTTTAGTGGCCAAGTTCACACTGTCAGTTTTTGGGATTGACAACCCCATTTTATTACATGTGCAAGTCTTGGATTCCGTTCACACAGCAACTTTCAGCAGCGTCTCGAATGCTGTCAACAAAAGGAGCTGTTATTGGTTGTGTTACATGTCAGTCAAACGTCCTCCTGGACGGTCCTTGGCCAGTGAATGCTGTGATAGAGTCCAGACTTTCTGCCGGCAGTAGTCTTAAGGTCGGGCTACGTGAGACTATGTGACATGGCGACAGACAACTAGCTGTCTAGCGCAGTCCCATTCACACAGCGAGAATATTCCGAGAATGCGGTTGTGAGTCCTGAAAATTTACAGGTGTGAATTTGGTTATAGAATGCTGTTATCACTCCATATTGTGTGTGAATGTAACTGTATTAAGGACTCAAATACAGGACTGACAACTGTATTCTGCTGCTCTGTGAATGTGACCGCTGCCTTAAACCAAAAGATCAGCAGGTATCAGTGAGCTTTAGCATAACATCGAAAATGGCTTTTAGTTTGGCAAACTTCAAACAAAAATCATGTAGTTCAGATGGGTTGTCTTTTACTGTTGGGCACAGGTCAGCAATGGTGGACACAACAAGGATAGAGAGAAGAAACAGCTGTGGTTCTAAACCTTTTAAGAATTCCTATGGGGATTTGAATGAAAGCCCTGAATGGCTCTTTCCTTTCCTCAAAACAGGCAATTTAGCGCATGTTGCTTCTTAGTGTCTGCAGCTCTTCCAAGAGCATTATAAATCTTGCAAATTTTAGAAATGGCTTGTAGAGGCAACTTTATTTAGACATTGTGTTGCATATGGGTCCTCTCTCTTAAATGTTCCTTTCTCTCCATATTTAGATGGACATTACAGGGGTTGTTCACTTAAAAATGAAAATCAATTACAATCGCATCAATTACACACTTTAAAGGCTCAGATTTTTCTTTTGGAGGTCTTCTACAATAGATTCACTTGCATCCAAGATAAAAACACTTTAATTTTCTCATAAGACACATTGCATCACCTCATTTCTCAAAGAGTCTGAAATGGTTCATTCGAAGACTCTAAACCCCTCCTTTTTGATAGCACTGCTACTCTGCACTGATTGGTCAGATAGCCCAGTCTGTTGTGATTGGTCTTCCACAATCTGCATTAATCAACACAATTTTAGGCAATAGTGGGCCCAGAGTAAATTAGCAGAACTTCAAGACAGTCATATGAGTTAGCAGAGATGTACAGCAGTGCATTACGTGTACACCCTTTACAACAAAAAACTGTACATTTTGAACACTTAGTGGAAAATATATACATCAATAATTAATCAAATACAGGTTGTGATTCAGAGGAGCAAGTCAGCCCAAGTGGGTACTGCCCCATGTTTAATGAATAAGCGTTTGCAAATACAGTGTTGACCACGCCAAGATGTGAGAAGAGGTTGAACGCAACAAAATGTTGGAGTTTTACGGCTATGGTATCGTTGGTACACTGACTCTTCATATCCTCATCCTTTAGAAGTGTATACAAAGACAATTTGCTTTCGCAGCGCAGAAATCTGCATCTTCTTGACATGACGACAACACGGGTTTGAGGGTGGGTCAAAGTGGACATGGTTGGACTACTTTTATGATAACCAATGTTTATGCAGTTTCTTTCTTTTCTTTTTTACAGCGCCATGGTCAAACTGCAACACACATTACAATAATGTGTACAAAACCACAAAATGAGCCTCACTTCACAGATGTAGGTATGCACATTGTTGGACGGTAACAGGAAAGACATCATGCATTGAATTGGATTCAAATTATGAAGTTTAATCTCATGGATCTGATTGTGTACATGGAGGGTTACATGATGCTCTTGTTGGCTGCTGTCTCCTCAGTTAAACACACCTTTAGTTGGAGGGTATGAGGAGTTATAACACAAGGTAACATATTTAGAAGTCTCTAAGGTCAACATGAACACCCCCTGCTTCTCCCACTACTGGAATGATGGATGAGGGAGGCACTAGAAGAAAAGGTAACGGAGGTAGAGAAAGACCAGATCCAGGAAAAGCCAGATTTAGTAACAGCAATTGGGCATCTAAGATGGTAATGGCTCTAAAGAAAGGATGGATTTGGATCTGATGAGACAATGCCAATGTGCTGCCAAACTCAAATTAGTTTCATATTTAACTTTAAACTTTTTTAACATCTGTAATGCTGAGTGGTAACTACTAAATTGCTATTGTCTGCGGAATGGTGAGTTGCATTGAACATGAAATTGCATTTGCAAGCCATTTTACTTCCGTAATGTGACACATTCATGAGTGAAACAGCCAGCAGGCTTCTTGAAAAAAGTCTGTGACGAAATTTCAGGTTGATTCTTGCACACTTTAGTAAATTGTCCAGTGAGTGGAGGTAAAATTTGATCTGAAACGGGCATCGTTGTATCATATTGGTTGTTGAGTGTTTCGTGATAGTTCGGACATGCAATATCTAGTGAGTGGTGCAAAAAGTATAATATGTTGTAAATAAAACCAGCACTGTACTAAACCCTACCCTAAACCTAACCGATTTTGTGTCAACAAAAGCATACAAAGGATAAAAAGTAATTACTGAAACAAATTTACATTTTAGAAAACAAATTTACAATGACAGATTCTTCACGGAAAGCGAATGTACCACACACCGGAAGTGACGCGGTAAAACGTGTTGTTGTTGTTGTAGGTGAGCTCGGTAAATTCGTGTTGTAGTTGTGGAGTAAAAGTTTATGGTGACTGAACATGGACTGCGGCCGAGGGACGTTTTGCCCGTTTTGTGGCAAACACATGAGCAGCTTAACACGGTTTTACTTTACGTGTGGTCAGTGTTTGGAGTTTCTAAAAGACGCGGACCAGACGGAAACACAGGGGACGTCTCGACAGCCGGACAGTGCTAAGCAAAGTAAGTTACACTTCCGGTGTGTGGGACATTCCCTTTCCGTGAAGAATCTGTCATTGTAAATTTGTTTCGGGACTGGTAAAAGTGTTTTGCGTCTTGTTAATTTGTTTTCTAAAATGTAAATTTGTTTTGTCCTTGGTAAAAGTGTTTTCTCCATGTAATTGTGTTTTATGATAGGTAAAAATGTTTTCCAAAATGTAAATTTGTCTCAAGCTTCGTAAAAGTGTTTCACACTTTGCAATATTGTTTTGCACTTCCCGGCCACCATTCATTGGCTATTTTCACAGGACAAGTGTACTTTATCAGAAAAACCATGGTTAAGGAGCCAGTGATGATGAAAGTTTTGAGGTCATAGTATTGTGCAAGGAACCATACAAAATAAGTCTTTAAGATAATAAATAATCTGACACTGTATTTGTCTGAAAATGAAGAAAAGTTGGTGCTTTACTGCTGCTTGTGTTCACTTGAGCTGGAAACAGCAATGAATTTCAGTGAGTTTCAAATGAATTTGGTTTTTCTCTGAGAAATCGAATTTGACTCAATTTTAAAAGCACTTTCTTTCCTCATCCCCAACCGGCATGACCTTGAAAACCATCTTCCTGGAGGAAAGATCTTTTTTTAGTCATCTTTAAATGTTAGGAAATGAAAAAGTGTGTGCATATTTCAAGATAACTGCTTATGAGGCCATTTTACTGTCTTGAGACCTGTCAGCTATGGTATTTTTATAGCTCTGGAACTTATGTCCTTTCTTAGAGTGATTGTAAGGTACGGCACATTCACAATTACTTCTCCAACACAATCTCTCTCTGCCAGCTCTCCCACCATGTGTGCATTTTGAAATCGTTCATCACAAAGGTAGCCAGAAAGAATTAAATTGAATTACATATGTAGTAGATGACACTTTTAAAAGTAATAGCACACCGCTACAAAACAAGCCGCATTACTTGAGACATTGTTCACGTTTGTAGCATAAACAGTGAGATGCAAGTTTAGTTCAAATCCCTAACCCTATGAATAATTGTGTAATGCTTGGTCTGTGGGATGGCATTTATAGTATTTGTTTGATAATTAATCATATTTTATAGTCATGTAGTCATAAAGGCTTTCGTAGTCACGTGGTGCAACCAACACGAAGAAAGAAAAACAGAAAGCAGGAATTTCAGATCACAGTTTTGTTCTCTTGGTTCTTTTAGTCTCAATTCTCAATGTAGCCGAATTAACATGGCTATACTTTGGGGTTGTCATTTTAAATCTCATGCCCCATTTACACGAGAGCGTTTTTGTTTTAAAATGGCGTTGATGAAAATGATCCACTGTCGTTTCCACAGCGTTTCAGAAACGATCTCCGTTTACACTACACAGCCGAAAATGCATGTCACATGATCATTCATGCACACTGGGCATGCGCGTACAAGTGTGAACAGTTGCCACTTGCGCATGTGTGAAGCTGCAGTATTAAACAAATGCAGTTTAAATGCACAATGGCTACTAAAAATTACAACAAAGCTAGCATAAATTGCAGGTCAGTCTCCATGGTATTGTTTACACGGTCATCAAAGATACGCAGCGCAAATGTGGGCAGCAGCTATGCCATCGTTTTCAAAAGTCTCCGTTTTGGTCTGTTTACACTGAAAGGTAACCCAGGCTTTTCAAACTAAAACAAACAAAACAGTTCGACCGTGCCTTTTGAACCTCATCTGAGACATGTACACTCGCTCTAAATCTCACTATCACTGTAAAACCTCCACAATTAGTCAATTAACTAATTGAGCAGGCAAGACCATCGATTTAGACCACACCACTCTTTCAAGTATTCACTTCCTTCTGCATAGCCAGGAGGGACATTCGTCAGACACTTCTCCTATTATCTTGGTGCCAAAAAGGCAGACAGACCCCAGGTGCTTGGAGTAGGGCAATTCATTCTGTTCTCCTTCCAATCATGCTTTATGACAGCTCTCCTGGGAGATTTGCCATCTTATCAGCCTGTTGTGACTGTGGGCTCTGATGGTGAAGCAAATAATGTGAAAGTGAGAGTGCTTCTTTCAATAATGTCCACCTCCAGCACTTAGAGGATTACATTATGAGAAATAATGAGTTGAACAGATCTCACGCTTAAATGTCATCACATTTACATTAAATGCGCTTCTTCCAATAACACATAATGGAGCTGAGGTCATAAAGATTTTTTTCCACACAAAAAGAGCATCTGCAGAGAAGATGTGTCTTTCCCAAAGGCTAATTAGCAAATAGCAATATCCTGCTTGATATGGGTTATAAACATGACAATCGTTCATCTATTATTGATTATTTCATTGTGATTATGTTGTAAACACAAAATAAGATATTTATTTTTGGAAAGTTGATTGTTAAACTGTATAAAAAGAGTGATACTTATTATTTGGATTTGCTGGGCTCTAAGTTGAAGTGAAATTCTATTTATTTCTGAATGCAAATTCCTATTATTATTGTGCAAGATTTATCAGTGAATGTTATTAAAATTAAAATAAACAGTTATGAAATGTAATTATTACAATATGAACCTTTAAATTATATGGTTTTGAACTGTAAAATAGACAGTAAACTAAGTGCTCACACTAAAACCTAAAATTTTGCTTCCGTATTTTTTACGGTTAAAGTTCTGGGAACAACAGCTGCTGTTTTTTTACTGTAAGTTTTACAGGGATTTTTTTTATAATCTTTCGCAATGTATATCCTATAGTTAAAGAATTTTAATAATTTGTTAAAAGTTATTTCTTTTGCAGCACTGTTATGATCCTCATATTGTGGTTAGTGTTCTAACCCTCAGTCTTAAGGCCCGTTCACACCAAGAACGATAACTGTAAAGATAACTATATTAGAGTCTACACCATATTTGTTTTTTTAAGCATTTGCAGCAGTTATGTTGACTCTTCTGCCGTTGAATGAAAACAAATGTGTTTTTGTGGTGTTCTGATGTTGGTCATTTCATTTATAATCCTTTTTATGATTTGTGTAAAGTTCTCTAATGCAATAATAACCATTTAATCACACAGTCGGCAGGGTTTTCTCTTGTTTCTGCATCAGTAGAGCACACACTGCACCCTTGGTGGACTCTCTTCATGCCCTTGGTCATATATGCCTAGACTTGAATGCCCCCTTGAGACTGCTGTGCCAATTTTGATCAGCATCTCTAGATTCCCTTGTAGAGTATTTGCCATTTGCTCAGCATTGCTTTCATGTCTGTTCCTTCAAGCAGAAGGGAAAGATTGAAAAGAGGCAGAGAGAAAGAAACTGTCCTCACATAGCCTGGTGTAAAAGGGTGCAAGTGGAGTGTGATTTTGTTGGGGTCATTGCATAAAGCTTTGAACCCTATAAAGGCTTCTGTACCATATTTAATGTCTCTCTTATCTGAGATCTTGGAGTTTTTACCAAGGAGCTGATCAGTTAAATCTCATGTCAAAAGTACAGACCGCGAGACCAAGTCAGAACTGAAATTTTAAAAATAGGACTCCTCGAGTGCTGATGAGTGGATTTGTAAACACTTCTGATTGGCAATTGTGTTCAGGCGCTCATCAGATATGTCTGTGATTGGCTATAATGATCTACACTTCAAAAACGTTGGAAAGACACATCAGTGACGCTCTTCAACGAGCGCGTACAGAGATACACATGGGAGCGTTTGAAAGTTTCAAATACTCCCACTTTCAAATTCGAACACTTCCGTGTGCTTTCAAACTCTCCTGTGCGTTGATCATTATAGCCAAGCACAGACATATTTGATGAGCGCATGAACACAAAGGTCAATCAGAGGTGTTCACGAATCCGCTCAACAGCTCTCAAGCATCTTTTTTATTTTTTTATTTCAGTACCGACTTGGAATCGCGGTTGGTACTTTTGGCAACACTAGTTGAATCAAATGTGTTTGATGTGGAAAACTGAAAAAAACATTATGGGGTATAACACAGCACTGTTTTCAACTAAAAACGGAAAACGAAATGTTTTAGGAAAAACGGAGGGAAAACACGGAAAGAAACCACCAGCTAAGCTCACATACATGTGTTTCATTTTTTACCGTAATGCTGTTTAAAGAGTAGCCAAAGTACAATACCATTTTTAGTGATAAACCTACTCTTACAATAACTGTTCTGTTAATAACCCCTCTGTAGACCGTCTGTGATTCAACAAGGTGCTGAAAGCATTCTTTAGAAATTTTGGCCCATATTGATAGGATAGCATCTTGCAGTTGATGGAGATTTGTGGGATGCACATCCAGGGCACGAAGCTCCCGTTCCACCACATCCTAAAGATGCTCTAATGTGTTGAGATCTGGTGACTGTGAAGGCCATTTAGTACAGTGAAGAGGATGGGTACATGGTGGTCATAAAGGGATGGACATGGTCAGAAGCAATGCTCAGGTAGGCCGTGGCATTTAAACGATGCCAAATTGGCACTAAGGGGCCTAAAGTGTGCCAAGAAAAAGTGTGCCAAGAAAAATCCCCCCACACCATTACACCATCACCAGTCTGCACAGTGGTAACAAGGCATGATGGATCCATGTTCTCATTCTGTTTACGCCAAATTCTCTACCATCTGAATGTCTCAACAGAAATCGAGACTCATCAGACCAGGCAACATTTTTCCAGTCTTGTGGAGTGGTACCCGGTGGGGTCTTCTGCTTTTGTAGCCCATCCGCCTCAAGTTTGTGCGTGTTGTGGCTTCACAAATGCTTTGCTGCATACCTCTGTTGTAACGAGTGATTATTTCAATCAAAGTTGCTCTTCTATCAGCTTGAATCAGTCGGCCCATTCTCCTCTGACCTCTAGCATCAACAAGGCATTTTCGCCCACCGGACTGCCGCATACTGGATGTTTTTCCCTTTTCACACCATTCTTTGTAAACCCTAGAAATGGTTGTGCGTGAAAATCCCAGTAACTGAGCAGATTGTGAAATACTCAGACCGGCCCATCTGGCACCAACAACCATGCCACACTCAAAATTGCCTCAATGACCTTTCTTTCCCATTCTGACATTCAGTTTGGAGTTCAGGAGATTGTCTTGACCAGGACCACACCCCTAAATGCATTGAAGCAACTGCCATGTGATTGGTAGATTAGATAATTGCATTAATTAGAAATTGAACAGGTGTTCCTAATAATCCTTTAGGTGAGTGTATATAAGGACATTGTAACAATACAAAGCAGGTTTAAAATCGTTGAAATAACCCTTCAACGGGTCCTTTCAGGTGCTTCATGTATAGAACATCATGGGGTCTTTTGATGGATTTAATTTTTGTTAATTTTGTTTTAAGAGCACAATTTGTAAGATTTTTGGTTAAAAATATAATAAAAACAATAGAATGATGTTATATATTTTGTTGACTCAGATGTCTCCAAGAATGTTGAAATCCAGAGAAATAAGCAATTTTAACCAGGACACACAGCACGTCATTGAGTCGCCTTTCAATGACATCATACCCAGTGAGCAACTGTTTGGATAGAAATATTCATCAAAAGAAAATTAATCATGTAATATAGCTCAACATAGTAAGTTTTATCGTTTAAATCTCATTTTTTTGATTTACAGTGAGTACCATGTTTTTACCATGCCAAATGGTAACCCCCCCCCCCCCCACCTCCCCCACCTCAACAACCCCTCCCGTCGCGTGAAATGTACAGCAAATCGATTTTATGCCCAGTCTCAAAGCACACAAAGTTATATTTTATTGTTCTACGTGAAAAATCAGTGTTACAATTCTGCATGATCCACCTGTTCTCTCTTGGAAAGTAACTGTGCAACTATGTTGGGTTGAACATTGTTCTGCCATCACCGGCCTCACCTGTGACTTTTCTCCTCCTCTCGGTTTTTCTGTTGTGGATATTAACCACCGTTTCATTTTAAAGCAGGTATTATTTGTTTGTAGCCTCCAAACACCTTTAGCTTTAGCAAACAACAGCGCGTGATGTACGTAACTTGATTGTGTTTGACGCTGACGTAATCTCGTATAATGTCTGGGACAAAATTACAAATTTATTTAAAAAATATACATTATATATTTTTTTAATCTGACTTTTCTGCAAACACCATTTAATAAGTATTGAATTAAATTAACTGCAACAAAAATATATAGGGCCTAAAAAAAAATAGAAATCATCTCGCGACCCCTGCGCCGCGGTCCCTCGACCCCCACTTTGGGAACCACTGGTCTAGATTACTGCAGTCTGCATTACCTGTCTCATAGTATCCGTCGAGGGAATGCAGAGTTGCACTATAACAACATATGTTGGACTGGAAGAACCAGGAGCGGCTACTGCGGCATAATAAAAGATCCGCTTCTCTCGAGCCATGTGTCGCTCTCATCTCTCATTAGCAATCGCTCTGGCGGCCTCATTTCTCATTGCACAGCACTTGGTCCTCTGCTTCATACTACAGTAACAGTAATAATCTCAACCATGAACATGATTTCTGCCTGAGTCCCATCCTGATTCTTTTCCAGTGGCTGAAGACAACACCTCAGATGATTCCGCAAAATAAAGTTTTGAAAATGCAACCTTTAGCGGCAAAAAATTACATAGTGTGCCTTAAATTCATTATTCTTTAAATTTCATGATTTAAAGCGCTCATAAACATTTTATCACTAGAAAAAAAATGTAAATAATCTGTTAAACTTGAAAGTATTTTGCAATCATTAAAGACATTTCTCCTTTATATAGAACTGTTTTGGCATAATTGAGTCAAGAACCCTAAGGTTCTATATAGAACCCATTGATCCTTTTTCCCTAAAAATGTGAGCTTAATATTCTACTATATGGGGCATTAAATTAACTAATTGGCTTCATACTTTGTCCCTGTTCCATGTGACTGAGAGCAGTGGTCTGACTTGATGTCCATCTGCTCACAATGTTCATTGGGCAAAACACATCAAATCAACTCTTTCCCGGCTGTCCATTTTCCCCCAATGTAATTGCAGAAGAAAGACATTAACTGCCATTGCTATGGAAAGATGAATAAGATTGCTTCCATACATTCTCAAAACAACCTGATCTGTCTTCTATGGTGGCATCTGTCCAGTTTTTACCCACTAATATATCCAGCCGGCTGAGGGCACCAATATCTAAAGGATAATGAAAAGTGAGCCCATCGGACGCACCGGAGGTTTTGTATTCATTGCTTTTCCTGCATTTTATTTTCACCAGTCCAGAGATTCCAGCTGCTATTAATGTCTTCAGGGTTTATAAATTCCCTGGCTAATCAATGCACCTTCTTGGCTTGATGACAGGCTGTTTAATCTAATATTGAACCCTGTTTTCTCCTGGCTTTATCCCTAACAATTATATCAATAGATTTTTATCTTCCCATCTCATAGGCTTATCTCCTCATGTCACTAATTGTTTTCTCTCTCCCTTCTACAAATGTTTTAATCAAATAAATACTGTTCATTTATTATATATTTTTCTCAATATAGAGCTAATGTTCATGTATGAAATGAAACGACGCCATTCTTCACAGTGTGACTTGACTGAAAACCCTGGTCTCGGTGAACCCCTACACACTATTCACAACCCCATCTCGCTGCCTCCCTTATTGATCGCTTCTTCCCACAAGCAATGCATGTCTCAGCGCAACACACAGCGTCTCTCCAATTCACATTGGGGATAATTTAACTCATTTGTCATTGGCCGGCCTCCTTCCCTCGCTGCTTGCTAAACCAGACATGCTGGGAATAGCGAGGAGCGGATGTGTGCAGATTAATCTGTCCCAAATGCGTGGCCTGTTATGAAATTGAAACTTATTGACCTTCGCTATTGTCCTTCACGGAAAGCTCAGACTGTAATGGTTGATGATTGTTGACCTGTCGATGATCGATTTGATCAAATTAAATAATTAAAAGTTTGTATATAAAATCTATATTTTTAAAATATATTTTAAAATGCACTTTTTTTCTGTAATGGCAAAGCTGTATTTTCAGCATCATTACTCCAGTCTTCAGTCATGCTGATTTGCTGCTCAAGAAACATTTCTGATTATTATTATTATTATACCAATAAAATGTTTAATAATTAATACTTTTATTCAACATGCACATTAAATTGATGAAAAGTGTCCATAAATAAATAACATTTATAATGTTACCTAAGATTTCTATTTCAAATGTTGTATCACTGTTTCCACAAAAGTAATTAGCTACAAATATGGTTTCCAATACTGATAATAATGAGGACCATTGGTATTATTTGTGTACCAATAATACCTGATAATAACAGAGCAGCAAATCAGCATATTAAATAGATTTTTTGAAGGACCATGTGACAATGAAGACTGGCGTAATGATGCTGAAAATTCAGCATCACAGGAAAAAATTACACATACATTTGAACAGTTATTTTTTGCTGCCAGTATTTTATTGTTCATCAGTTGGTTGCATAAACTGCTTAGACTAAGTTTCTCTTCAAGATGCGTCATAATAATTTGGTTTATTTCGATGGTCCCCAACAGACCGACTATAAGTGACTTTGCAACTACGTCAACTAACCCGAACCCTAGTAACTAACCCTACACTAACAGTCTAATACACTGAGTGTTAGTTGACATGTAGTTGCAAAGTTACCTATAGTTAGTAGAATGTCTAAAGTGGACAATTGAAATGAAGTGTAACCAACAATATATATAATTACAAGTCAGTTAAAAGGTGGATTGGTCTCATTTGAATCTGAAAAGTAAGACTGCTTAGCCCTAACTAAGGTTAAAGTTTGAGTTAAAGACATGGTCTTAACTTAGCAGCTATGTTTATGCAATTGGCCGCAGTAGATGGGAGAGTTTGAGATAGGTAAAGTGTCTCTTGAGCTCATTGTGTTCTCACTGTAGAAAACATTAGCTAGAAACACATCTGGTGCAGATAGTGTATATATTAACTGAGGACTTGGTGTAATGTGCCCAAGCCAAAAAGTCACTTTGTGCCAAAAACATTGCTTTGCTGCCCTCCAGTGGGTATCAGTGGTATTAGTGGTGGTGCTGAAACAACAGATTTAATACTATCAAAGAACAGTTATGTAAATGAAATTAATTTCAGCCTGATGATGATAGAAGATCATAAATAAAGCTACAAATGTTGAATATAATTACTACACGCCTTGTCTCTTTGGGATTGGTTTCTTTTTATACAGAGCATTAAATCATAACAGTGAGTCTAAAGAACAGAGCAACAACTCTACAGACACATATCTATTCCTGATTAGACTTTTAATTCTCTGAAATTTTATTTATTATGACTTTTATAAATATTTCAGGTAAATTCACTTTAAAAGGTTGTGTAGATTGTAGGTTCCCTGACATTTTTACCCAGATTGATGGTGGAAGCCACAAAACATTTTCTTCTTTTTGCTGAGACTGAGCTAAAAGCTTTTTGGGAGAGATTTGGAGTCTGTTCAGTACAGCAAGAAATGTTCTTTTCCTTACTGGATGTATAGGATGCTCTTTATATTCTGATGAAAACATTAGCTGAAGTTAAAATGATTCTACTTGTACTGAACTATAGATATCAGATGTCAAATGAGGCATTTTCTCACGGGATTTAATAATATATGGACCTATTAAAAAAAGTGACTGTTTATAATAAGAGCTAAACAACAGTTAGTAGTAACTAGTAAAAGCTACAGTACACAAACAGACCTTTTACTGTATTTATTGTGGTTATTAAGGTTACCACACCGCAGTCACAGTATGAAAATACTAGTAAACTTTATGTTAAAATAACTTTATTTTAACTGACTTTCTGCAATACAATAAATTACAACCGTCACTAGATACCCATAATACGTTGGAATGAAAGTTAAGTATTTTCTTTCCTTATTGTGATGTCTGAGTGAAGCATCTTATTGAACAAGAACAAAACTGAACAAGGAAAAAATTAATGATTTTATTCATCGAGAATTGATTGGATCATTAGATTTTTGTGATTTGCAATTGATGTGATGTCATAGGAGTGACAGGTTGTCCCGCCCTCGCGCCAGTAAACGCATCATCAGAGAAGAGATGTCATTGCAAGAGGGAGTGGAAGTTATTTTGATGAAAGATTATGAGGTCACATGATTTAAAAAAAATAGTGATGTGATTGCAAAAAAAAGCCAATTTTGATTTCATGGTGACTTTAATGTCACATTGTCTTTTTGCTTGTAAACATTTTTGAGAGTGATTACTTTGTTTTTGTTCATTTGCCCTTTTAAAGTATTCTACTTAAAAGAATGTTATTACAGGTATATTGTTTTGCCTGTAACATAATCAAGCTATTACATGACATTATAATATCACTTTCGTTGCACGTACTGTTCTGTAGACTCAGATGTCTTTTTCACCACATTTCTGATCCCACAGGATAGATGAGTTATGCAACTTCATCGCCCGTGTTCACGGCTCGGCCCCACCTGGTTGCCTGCTACAGTCATCAGCCAAATCCTAAACCCCGGGGCTCCATAAAACCAGCCGTCAGGTTGGGAAAGTTCTTCACTAGAGTTTCTCTTCAGCTGTCTGAGGAAACGGGAGCACCAGGGAGGCTCACATCACTGAAGCTCAGCGCCATGATGCTGTATGAACAGATGGATACCGGAAAATGAGGTTGGTTGTGTGTACACTTCCTTACTTGCTTTGCTTCAAGACCCAGATTGTACTTGGAATTTTGGAGAAGAGGCGACCCAACACAGCCCCAAATTGTTCGTGATACAAAAGTCAACAAAAATGAATATAAATCATTATGAACTGCACAGTCACAATGACATTCATTATTTTCCAAATGTGTCTTGAATTTTAATAGTTTTATGTTCTCTGCAGGCTATAATTCTCCATACAAATCATGTGGTTGACACAAACCATGTTTTTGATTTTTGCATTTGGACCCATTTTTAAACTGGTTTCTTTTTTTCTTTGAGCAATTGGCAATTTTCCATGACCCTGTCACAACAATCAGGAAACCCATTTTTGGATTGCGACCCATTTGTACACCTCAGACCTAAATGCACCTTCAATCTACTGTCTTGAAAAGCCTATTCAAAATGAATTGTTAGCACAATTAACTGTTGTTTTTTAAATTGAACAATTTCTAATAATTTCTACTGTAATGATCACTTTGGTCACCTTAGGGGAAAAAAATAAATGCAATTATATTTTATAAGAATGGAATTGTGACTAAAATATGCAGCTAAACTTACAGTTACTCTGAGAGGAACAGTAGTATTATTTTTGATCTTAACAGATTCGATGCCTGCGCCACATGTGCATTTAAATACAAGGATGCGCAGCACGTTGCCAGAACAATGTTATGGGAGGAATCAGTTGATTTGTTTCTCAGTTACACGAGTCGGCAATTTGTCATCTCTTAAAAGCCTTAGTTTTGATTATCATTCTTTTTTCCAGCTCATGTTCAGACATACACTACAGATGAACCTAAAACTCGTGCTTTGATTTAATGGGAAAATTCTGTGTGTAAATCACTTCTCAAATTTTTACTACCATAATTTAATCTTGTGTGTGAGAAAAGTGTGAGGAATGCAGCTTGAAGGAAAAGACTGTCCAATGTGCATCTGGAAAGAAGCACTACAAAAAATAATCTTAGTCTTGCTATAAAGGATATTTACGCATAAGCCTGTTTTCACAGACAAGGCAATAGTCGCAGAATAAAACGCATGTTTGAGCTGTCTTAACTCAAAGTAACTTGCACTGACATATTTTTAAAAATGTCAGTGCCATTATTTGTTTAAAGATGCACACCAGTAATGTTTTTCCAGAGGCATGTTTAAAAAAACACTTAAATGTCCTAATTTAATTAAAACCTACTCCTGGCTTATTCTAATCCCTGTCAGTGAAACTGCATGGGCCATATACTAAAAACAAGAATAGTTGAATAAGTTGATACAATATTGTAATCTTCTTATTCTTGTCATAATTGACCCTTCGCAAAGACCCGTCCCTTTTAGTTACTGTTGCTATGTCCGACAAGCCACGCGCTCTCATGCCACACATCATATTCTCACGGAGTGAAAAATACATCCCGGAGCAAAGAGGACACTGACAACATGTCGGTAGACATAAGAAACAGTTTCATATTTAAAATATTGTAATTTGTTTAAGAAGTTTAAACAATAAATAGCGTCTCTTTAATGTGTCGTGACAGATCGCTGTAGCTCCTTCAAGCGGCTCGTGAACCGATCATCTCTTCATACTAGTTCATTTATAGCATCAAATAAACATGAATGAACATCAGAAGGAATGTTGCTTCAAGCGTGGAAAGACGTGAGTACACATAATTTTTCAAGTTCAAGTTCACCAACGTTAATCTACTAACTCCCCTGACTGCTTTGTCAGACAAAATGGCGGATTCAGGGTTATGATTGGTCAGATCGCCTGTCAATCAAACTGTTTGCGAAGATTCAATTGTGGACCGATTGAAATTTCTGATGTGAAATTTTTTTCAGTAGTAAAGGATTAGATGCAAAAGGCACCATAAACGTATAATATAATTGGTCCATAAATCTTTTCAAATCTTCTATATTTTTCAAGCCATTTGTCATTTTGAAGCTTGAACAACCTCTCTTCACAAAATGAGAAAATGCTGCCATTTCATCAACATTGATTGGCTTTATTGAGCGTTGGCCCATTGTCACTATCCACAAAACCATACATATGAGCTTGATGTAATGATAAGTATTAGATGGTCGCTTGGTTTCCTTGGCGGAAGAGTAAAAGCTGTAATGTCTGGTAAACCTTTAAAATGAATGAACCGATAGTCATGTGTTACAAGGGCTGAGCATTCAGCGGGCAGAGGGTCATTCAGTGTAAACAAAGACAGTGCATATTTGACCGCAGTTTGGAGTTTGTAGTTTAAGAGTGGAAATAATTCAGTCGGTTTTAGCCAATATTGTTAATTCTTCCCTGCCCTTGTCTCGTTTATGATGAGCAAACATCTGGTTTGGATGAGGGTTTTGAAAAATGCGTCTTGTGAATGGTTGCATCTGTGCTGACATTTCCAAGCACGCCTCAACTTCCTCTATTCCTGGTAATGAAAAGGTAAAGCTGTAAAATTGTACAGAGGAAAGTTGCCTTCTAAGACAAACTTGACCAAGTCAGCTGTCACTAACATTGCGGTGGATGCCTCTTTAATAAAGGTGCTTTTAAATTAGACCTTTTGAGTTTGACGTCAGAGTTAGGTTTGTTTGGCTGATGTCTGGAATCATCCACTTGAGTCCACTTGAATGTGGTTTAAGGTGCAGGTTTTCTGTACTCCAGTGCAGTTCACAGTCTGACTAATTTGCATAAGTGGAGACCAGGTAAATCCCAATCCCAGGAATTCTTTGATGACTGTAAAGTAAAACATGTCCAAATAGATCTAAAGTAGTCAAGAGTGTCAACATCTTCTGGTCCTTGACCTTGGATAGTTGAAAAGATCTGTTTGAAGTTTTCATAAACTGTCTGGATTGATTTTCTGCTTTGGTTTCCTCAAAAACAAGTTTGCATGCAAACAAAACTCTGGCAGTCAAAACAAGTGAAATTTTTTCTTTGAAAAACCGTATTGTTTCACATGCTCATGTTTCAGACTTCACCTCAGTTATTGGGTTTTTATTTAGATTAAGTAACAATTCAACCAAAAGACCTGCTGCTTATTACCCAGTAAAGTAGACCTTAATTTTGCTAAGTTGCCAAGGTGTTCTGAGTCTTCTAGACACATTGACATGTGGATTTTAGCTGATGCTAGGGTATTTTGTATGGTTGTGGTTGTTTCTTACAAGCCCAAGTCAAAGTAGCCCAGCCCCAAGCCTCTAAATATTAACCTCCTCAATTCAAGTCTGTAGGATGTTTGGCTGTCTTTAATATTTTTATCCACTATAGGTTCATTCGTCCCCATTTTGACCAAGATAATATTCAAATGCCCTCCTGTCTAAGCTGATAGTAAGCACCTCTAGTAGTTCTGTTGTCGCAAAAATAAATAAATGACTTTTGCGCTCCGAACCACTGAATCGAAACAAAAGATTCGTAAAGCTTCAAAGCAGTGTTTTGAAACCAGCCATCCCTAGATATTGTTGAAAAGTCGTTATTTCGTTTTTTTTGGCGCACAAAAAGTATTCTTGTCGCTTTATAATATTAAGGTTGAACCATGAACTATATTGATATGAATATTGCCTTTAAAATAACAAAACTTAAGTAATTTTAAAACTTGTGGTTCATTCACATTATTGATTCTCATTTACTTTGAATGGGTGACATCATATGTTGCCGATCTGAATTGTGAGTTCTGTTGCGTGGCGTCACTAGTGTTGCTGGGATTGAACTTTTCAAGCGCCAACGCAGGCATCCGCAAATCATATCACCTTATGCAAATATCCTAGTGTTCAAGCAACACCGGAAAGTAACGTGATTGGCTGTTGTCCCTATGATGGTCATTTCAGCACCAAGATTCAGACTCGCCGTCCGTCAAAAGTCGATGCTGATGCCTTGTGTGAATGCAGCGTTATTGAGTTCCCTAGGAAGCAGACACCCTCTAATTGAGAACTACTGCAGTATGTAAAAAAGGTGAAATTTGCAAGTCTGATTGTCTTCTTTTAGGGTAAATATGTTACTGAATTTATGATCCCTGTATTTTTCCACTGCTGTTAGTTGATTTTGGCATTTCATGGAATAAGCAACATTTTAAAGCAAAATAAATGTTTTATGTTGTAAGAACCTACTTGTTCTGCCTAATACTTATTAACGTCACATATGCAGTGCCAAACTCCCTTGAGCAATGTTTTTGACATTTCTCATTGTATATTACTGAATTTCCCATGGCAACAGTTCAAGACATTTTCCAGCTGTTCATTCTACATCTGCTGATCTGTCCATTCAACAGGCCAACCCATCTGCATGTTTCTCATGAGTTTGCATGTTGAACAGAAAGCGAACAGCTACTGTGCTTCTGCAATTACTTTATTCTTCTCATGCAGTCGATTTCCTGCATCAGCTGACATCCACCAAATGGGCACAATTTAGCCTCAGGCTGGTAGAATCAAGCTAATGATTGCAAGAATGTAATCGCCACCCCTTATCACTTTAATCCTTTGCGAGTGAGAGAACGAGAGAGAGCAAGAGAGAGAATTCAGTGTTGAACTGAGTGGTGTATAAACTGAGTGTACTGGAAGAGTAATGGAGGTGAAGAGATAGAGGATAGCAAGAGCAGCTGGATCAGTGGGGGAGAGAGTAAAAGGAGAGCGACAATGTACAAACATCGGTGTTCTTGTTAAGGAGGCATTTCCTTGAGTGCCTGCACACTCTCCGGCTCCCGACTGTTTATCCCACAAAAGATAACAGCAGAGGAAGAGCAAAGTTCCACCAGCGTGTAGCCAGCACTCCAACTGCAGTCCCATTTGTCACTACTAATGTCTTAAGATGGCTTAGTTGGATTTGAGGGCCATGAACGGGGATTGTGAGCCTGTTGGGACCTATTGGGTTATCTCTACACTGGAAATGCAGGCAGTCACGACACCATATCCTAGCACCAGGCTGCAAGTGTGGGAAGAGCAACCTTGGTCTTAAATGTGCATGACAAGAGAAGCAGAGAAAATGAGATGAGATATTTGGGGGAAGGGGAACCTGTTGTAAGGGTTCTCTCCTTAGGAACATTCATCTTTGTAGTTGTGGTGTTTTGACCAGCTCATCTCCTCAGTACATACATCATCCTCTTACCCACATCAACAACGTTCAGTGCTTCCAGAGATGTAAAGCTCTGGTTCAGTTGAAGGTCTCTGCTCGCCAGGTGTGGCTTGCTATGTTCTATTACTCCAGGACGAGGTTAAAACTACAGATGAGTAACAATACCTTGAGTAATTAAGGTTGCAGGTGTGGAAGTAAAACAGAGGGCGATATGACGGTAAAGGAATAAAGCAAAGTGCCAATGAAGGCTGATAAATTCTATTTTTTTCCCCTGATAAATTATATTGATGGTTTATACATATATATAATAAAATGACCATACTCTGACAGTGTGGTACTATCTATTAGACACGATACCGTTTCTCAAGAAAATGCGAGTCATGTAAAACTTTCTGACAAATTGCCATGAGGAGTTTTCCAGGGTGATGCTAGTGTGTTTCTAGGTGGTTCTTAATGGGTGCTAGTTTGGTGTTTACATGCCCATGTCAAAATATCACATCTAAAATTATATTATTTTTTTGATATTCTAGCCCCTAGATATAGCTAGGGTCCCATTTTCAGTCTAGGTGAGTTCCATTATGCATACTTCATCACTATTCTGTGGAAATTTGGTAGTGTAAGTAATGTGAGTATAATAATAACCCTGAAAAATGCTGGGGTATCAGCAACGTATTGGTGTATTTGAAACAATATCTCTTTAAAATGCAAATTGGCAAATTCTTCTGTTTTGTACAAATCACTCTCTTTTGGTCTCAACATACTGCATAGTTTTCACATGGCATCACACCCTTGTAGGAAGCTCACCTGGAAGGCAAAAGAAGGTTTCATCCGCTGCCCCCAGTTATTTTTTTTACCAGGTTTGTACTAAGTCAGTGATATGGGAAGAAGGACATGGGAACCGGCGAACGTTAAACATACTTTAATAAACTCAAAATAAACAAACAACAAAACGAAAGTAAACATAATAAAAGACAACATAAATCCAGGCCTGGTCCTCTCTCGTCCCTCACCGTCGTCGCTCCTCCTTTTATGCTTCCGGAGCTCCTCCATGAGAGAAACGAGACCGGTGCAGTGTGCAGGTGACGGTCCTCAGCAATCATGCCACCGGCCTCGTGTCATTCTCTCACGGCTCTCGCCACGCCCTGCCTGTCACAAGTAGCAACAAAAACAGTGATATAAAAGACCAACTTCATTATAGACCTTACTGATGATGCATACTATTTGCAGGCTGGCAGATTCGCACAGAATATGAACGCAACACAGAAAGTTTTGGAAAACGTTTTCCCTTAGAAAACCATCATATATAAAATGCTTAATGTGCAATTTAGCGCACTGCGTTCATCTGCGTGCTTGTATATGCATCATCAATAAGGTGTATACTGAATTTGTTTGTTTAAATCACTGCCTTAGAACATTAAGACATGTTAAGCATTTTAGAATGTTAGAATAGACTTGCAGTTTATTCATATATGTTTTTTTTTTCTTTTTTTGAAAGGTGATCTAAAAACTTTTGGCAATCACTTTGCAATAGCATTCACTGATGAGTTACATGCCCAAGTTATACTCTGGTGAGGAATTTTGAGAAGTATAATGATTGCGATGCTACCATCATTGCTAGCTAATTATGCAATACAATAATCTATAATATCCCAATACAATTGCTGCCTTTGTTTGTTGTATGCTAGTAAAGATTGTTAGCAGCTTACAGATGCCCGTACACTCTTTTATGTTTCATGTTTGACGCAAACCGTTATCATTCTCAGATTCCTATCACATGTTCATTATTTCTCTTCCACACTTTACACTTACACACACATTTAAGTGCCAAACTGTGCATGTCTTGTTGCTTCAAAATATACGTAACTGAGTCCACTTATCTAAAATTGTGAAATGATTAGCTGTTCGCAAAATTTTCTGGCTGGATTAAGCTCTGATGGTAAAGATATGTGGTGGTGTTGGCTACACAAAGCTTTTTTGTTTTGCTACCAAGAAATTTATCTTTTCTTTTCATCGGAAGTTATTCACTTTAAAACTTTTTCTACAACAGGAGATTCTGAAATTTCTCGGAAAACATTTATGACAAAAATAAACTCATTTATTTTCCTTGCAGAGCTGGGAATGACTGGGAAATTGCTGGAGTCTACAAAGTAGCAGTAAGATAATGTATGGTTTTGTTTGAATTAATCTGCAGGCAGCCACTGAAGTTCACTTTGTTTCAAAGAGCTTCCCCCATCTTTGGAAGTGCCCTGATCTGCTCTTTCTAGATCGGTCGTCTCAGATGGGCCATTTACTGTATTCAGCCTCTCCTTCCCATATCTGACAATCTTGCTATTAGGAGAGGAACTGTGCCATTTAAAGGGTACCAGTAATACTAGTTCAGAAGTGTAGCACTGAGTGTTTGCTTTGGCCAGCTTTTTCAGTGCCTTCTCCTGGTTAATGTGATGACAGAACGCTGCAACTTTACTCTTAATCTCTTTTACTCCTTATCATCCAAGCAGTTTATCTAAACCCATTATTAGTAATTAAAGACCTGGTGTTGTTCTAGATAACCACATCAAATATTGCTTGTTGGAAAACTGTGTGTGTAGGAGTACTTGACCTTCCAAATGACCTTTTCTAAAACTATAATTTCCAGTGAGCAATTGTTATCTAAAAAGTAGATGAACCTGTTCTGACTGCACTTTTACTATGGAACAAGTCCATGCTCTCTTGCTCCTTTTGACGCAGATGTGATCCAGATGTTTTGCCAAGAAGTTTCCCAATGCAGCCAAGCACTCCTGGTTTAGAATCCCTCAGCTCATTGTAAGGGACTGATGTGGTTTCAAGGTCCAACTGAAATATCCTCTGCTCTCCCTTGTATCATCCAATCTTTGCCACTGTGTGAACTCATGGGATTCGAACTGCAAACAGAATCAAGGCTTAACAGTTTGTTTGTTCAAGTCATTCTAATGTACATCTCTATTATTAGCTGGAAGCTTTATAAATCTTATTCATTTTCCCAAACACAAAGGCATACATACAAAAAAGATTTGGGTACCTAAGCCACATTTAAGAATGTTTGAACTTCATTGTATAGATAACAAAATATGAAACCAAATGGCTTGTACAAGCAAATAATGCTTCACTCAAAAAAAAGGGTTGTTTTAACCCAAATTTGGGTCAACTACGGACAAACTCAACCGTTGGGAATGAAAAACGGTTGGGTTTGTCCATATTTGACCCAAATTTGGGTTGAAACAACTGAGCATTTTTTTGAGTGTGGGTATGTTACTTCACCATTTTTTCAGATTAGAGGTGAACCACCATGGGTTTTCAATGGAGTATTCCTAAATTACAGTATTAATTTTCTTTCTAGTCATGAATATGTGATTCTCTTATTAAGAGATTTTTTCAGCCAAAAGTGCTTTATAAGTAGCACAAAACACCCTATAATGCTTCTCTGTTGTGACTGATATTTCATCCCTTTATACACAAACTGAAAACTTCCCTCTATCTTTGTTATAGTACTCCAATGGGAGTTCCTGTTCCCTCTACCAACCCCTTGTTTACAGACGTCTTGTCCAGCAGCCCTGTGGCCACTCAGAAAAAGAGCAAACCCTCAGAAAAACAGTTATGTTTATGCTAAGCCCATTGCCAAGTGTATTAGCCCAAAGACCTCAACAAAAGGAACCACCGAGCTACTGTTCATAAAAGTCCACACAGAATTGGAGGTAGTGGAGGAATGTACTTGCAGAAGTGATGATACTCAGAGCACTGGAAGGTTCAAGAGGCCATTTGAAGGTATAGTGAGTCCACACGCTACAGTACTTACCAGATCCCCCAACATAAATTTTCAAACCCCCCTTTTAAGAATGTCACAGTTCACCTCCAAAAACAACAATAGCTACAGAAAAATAATTGACTAGGGTTAAACACAGAGATCTTTTTTTACCTAAAGTCTGCCAGAGTTTAAAGTCAACTGGGAATTGTCAAAAACAGACCATTTCACTGAATTGCCTTGTTTTTTGTTGCTCCATGAGAAAGTACAGGAGCCGTTGGATACAGTCCATGAAGTTTGCAGTTCACCTTACCATCAGCACTGCATGCCTCCCACGGAAAGGCAGGCGCTCTGGTCATGTGACAAGGTTTCTGGGGACTTTGGGTCTTCCCATGATGCTTGTGTTCCTTCGGTGTGCCCCAGGGAATGGGGACTAGTTTCAGGAGGGGGCCTGAGAGACCGAGATAGCGAGAGAGGCACTGAGATACAGGGAAAGGGGGACTTGAAGGGAAATGTGTAGGGGTAAACGAAGGAAAAAGGGTAAAGGACAGACAGAGCCTGAAAGAGAGAGGGACGTGCTTTGACGTCAGCGCAAGTTGACAATTGACAAAGTAAGGGAAGTTAACAGAGAGCAAGATAAAGGGAAATATGGGAGAGATTGAGACATCTGCTTCTCATCTGGTATGGGAAAATCCCCCAAATCCATGAGGATTAGGCTGGGATCCCTCAAATGAGGTTGCCCAGTAAGTAAGAGATTCTCAGATTGTTAATCAGGCCTGAAAGATGCTTCTAGTATCTCTGCATTTAGTTTATATGCCAGAATAATAAATAACCAGATTTTCACTTTATCTGAACAAATTGTGAGAGTTGTGCTTACCTTACAGTTGCAAGAGTGACAAAGCTTTACAAAGCTAGGGTGTTCTGGGTGGTTGCCATTGTTGTGGTTTCTAATGTTATAGATGATTTCTAGGATTTAAGTCAAGTCCAAGTCAACAGTTGAGTCCACTGTTGAGTGTCTATCATATTCTGGTTTTGATATGTCTGGATCCCTACTTCAGTGTAAGTCCATGATATCTTTTACACATTTTATTGTTCACTAAGCTAAATGCAAAGTCTGATTACTTCTAAAAGTAATAGCACACCTCTTCTCAACAAACTGCTTGATTTTAGGTTGGGCCTATCATTCATGTTCATAACACACTGTGTGGGTTACATGGCAAAGTATTTGGAGGGGTGTCAGGATTATCAGGATTGGACACCCCTGACTATATTCAATTTCTTTTCTGGAGGGCTATGAGCCACAGCGTTTAGTTCTAACCCCAATCAAACACACCTGACTGTAATAATCAAGTTACCTGCATTCCAATTGACAGTAAATTATACATCAATGTGTATTTATATAAATATAAATGTATTTTTAATTTATTTAATATAAACTGTAAAACTGAGTAATAAATGTCTATTGTATTATCGAGTCTTTTCATAAAATTTGAAGTAAACCGCTCAATTGATATGGTTTACAATCTTTTTATGAACTTTTTGAAGCGTCAATGTAGTTGCATAGCTGTCTATGGAGGGACAGAAAGCTCTTCAAAAATATCGTCATTTGTGTTCGAAGATGAATGAAAGTGATGCAGATTTGGAACAACATGATGGTGAGTAAATGATTTTTTATTTTTTGGGTGACCTTTCCCTTTAAAATGACAGAATAGTTGGCTTGATTAGCTGGTTCTGATGTGTTTAACTAGTCTTGGAACTGGCCCTCGAGAATCAGAACTGAATAGCCAGTTCAAATTCCTAACAGCCTCTAACCTCTAAAAGTGTCATCACCTATTTGAGATTTTTCAAAGCAGAGATATGTTGTTCCCCCTGCTGTTATTTATTTATTTATTTATTCATGTTCTGTAGTGGCGGTGTACAGTTGGTTTAAGGGAGTATTCTGAATAGAGCTTACATTTTACAAAATAGCCCCCTATTGCTTGGAAGTAATTTAGCAAGATGAATGCCAGCCCTCCCATCCACTTTTCTGTTATGCCTGCTTGATAAAAGTGTTGTGTTGCTGATTATCACATAAACCCTCCAGAAGCGCAATCACAACCTTTCTAAAAATCTCTACTTTGCTGAACAGTACCCTCAACAATAAGTGAAAACAAATGTTTTCCCAACATTAGCTTAACAGTTTTTTTTTTTCACTGGCCAAATGCTCAAATCTAATGAAATAGAGGTAATATAACATTTAATCAAGGGTGACATTAGACTGCTTAAAGAAACATTTCTCCTAAAAAAAGTATTCCTGCAGCCTTACAATGTTAATGTCTGTTTAACAAAATATTATAGTCTGTATGCTCATTAAAAAGTTTTTTTTTCTTATCATTCAAGTTATATTTTAAGACTTTATTCTGAAAGGATCACCCATATTATAGTGTTTATGAACAGTTATGTGCTACATTCGGTTTTCCCTATAATCAGAATGAGGCTCGGGGTGTGTGTGTGTGTGTGTGTGTGTGGTTGTGTAATGATTTATGCCCTGGAGCATGTCCTGTTTGTCTGATAAGATGGCTGTCGTCCTTTGTAATGAGTCTTGAACAGAGATGACTTCTGAGTCTCATCAGAGTGAGTCTAATACAGCTGGCTAAAGAGCTTATCCTGTGTAGCTTTTGGTGTAGCGTTACAACAGAATGAGAGAGACAGATACAAAGAGGACAGAAAAAAAAATAAATACAAAGATACAAAAGATACAAAAACTGGTGTGGACCATGAAAGCGTCATTATTGGTAACAATTTATTTTGAGGTTACTATTTAATGATGAAATTTATATGATACATTTTTTGTAAATTGCCTTGGAGGGGCACATTCCATCTCAGAAAAAGTGATACAAGTTGTACGTTTCAAGAAAATGCAAAGAGACTGATGTTGAATAATCAGTTTGTACAACCAAACATTTGTAACCACTGGGTCTCTAGGAGGCCTCTCCATTCTCACAATCCTACTCGCGCCATCCTGGAGCTTCTCTGTTTATTTGTTTACACAATATGAGGGAACCGGTCATGGAAAATCAAACATCACATTGAGGGCAATGTGACTGAGAAGTCCAACTGACATACATCAAGACATGGACAACAGGCATAAGCTGTGCAGTTATGAGGGGAGAAAACGTGATAAAAACGTGTTGATGGGATTCTGGGCTGCTAATGGGTGACAAATCTACTAATTTCTTGATATACTGTAACTAATAAAATATCAACATTAATCTATGTACTCATTTCTGCATCAGTTCCAAAACCAAGCTCGCTTCATGTCCTGTTCCACAGAGTTGTTCTTTCACTATAGTTCTTGAAGGGTGTACATCCATCTGGGACCAGTCCTCTTCACCAGCCCTCTAGGAAACATGGCACCAGACCAGTCCATTATGAGACAGGAGTAGAACAACAAACAGACAATATCGGAGGAAATCAAATCCAGTGTTTCAGCAAGTGCACAACCGCCCCGGAGCTCTTGTCTCCGTTAATAGCCAGATCAGCCACAGTGAGGAGTTGCGCCGCTGCCAAATTCTCATCGTCCGGTTGCGCTGTGTATTGTTTTAAGATATTAACTTTCCGAAGCACTAAACCCATCATCCTGTTCCTTCAGCGTTCCATTTTCCCTAAGACCCACGACAGACCGCCACCTCCCCTGTTCATGTTCTACAACTGGAGGCAGTGGTAATAACTATTTAGGTAGTTGTCTGTCCCCATAGAAAAATAAACTCGAAGAAATAATTTTGCTTGGCAGCGGTTCATATAAACACAACTCCAACGGATGGATTTCACCTTGCATTCGCCTCTGGCATGTCCTACTTTAAACTCTTGTAACGGGATACGCGGAGGCTCTTGGCCTGACAACCCTCCCTTAACCTTACATTGTGTTGATAAAGATTAACCGAAGTGTTTGTGCAATTATTAGACCTACTTCCTGTGAGGGGAGGTTCTGTGGATGGGATTTCTGTGAGTTTTGTCACTTTATGCAGAAGAAAAATTATATATTAAGGCTTAAAGTGGACCGGAAATAACAAAATAAATTGTAGTAAAAATATGACAAAAAAGGGGGGAAAATGTTCATATATAGATTGCAGATTAAAGTTGTTTTCTGGGTTAAACACAGAAAATAATTTTGACTCATCCATCAGTTTACTTAAAGTACATTACAGTAATGCACTTATAATGGGAGTCTAAAGGCCAAAATAAAAAATATGAGCTCCACTCTTCTGATTTTAAACCCTCAACACAAATTTAAACTGTTTTATTTAATTTCTTTTTCTAAACTGTAAAAAAATGTCCCCACAAAGATGGCAATATCCCAAATCCCTGACCTTGTTTGAATATTTTTGGTCACTATGAGGAAACCAGCTTATCAATAATATTAAGTGATGTTTTTTGAAAATGTAAAAGTTTTCTGCGATGTTTGTATCATTAGGGGATAGAATACACAGTTTGTACAGTATAAAAATCATTATATCTATGGAAGGTCCCCATAAAACATTGAAACCCAACTTCGGTGTGTGTGTGTGTGTGCGTGTTTTCATGATTTGTGAGGACACAAATGTGTATAATAGCATGGGTATTACACTGGTATTACGGCATAAACATGTTTTATGAGGACATTTCATGAGTCCTCCTAAAATAGCTTTAAAAACATACAAAATAATGTTTTATTAAAAATGTAAAAATGCAGAATGTTTTCTGTGATGGGATTAGGAGTACAGTTAGTGTAGGGGAATAGAATGTACAGTTTGTACAGTATAAAAACCATTACGCCTATGGAATGTCCTCACTAAGACAGCAAAACAAACCACTCCATCTCTGTGTGTGTATGTTTTTTATAAAGCATAGAAACCTTTTAAAACGCTTGCATTTCACCCCAGGGAAGAATAAACTTATTAGTAGAGAGAAGACATATTATTGTACTGTAATAATAAACAGTGCTGCTCCAGCAGAGCAGAAGTCTTAAAGACCACAATGTTTTTGTATGACTCTTGCATTTGCTAATGTCATTCAAAACAAATACAATTAAGCAGCACAATCTACCTCATAGTAGCTACAGTCCTGCGGCATCATGTGTGTGGGAATACTAGTCCTTGACGAATAAAAGTTTCAAAATTGTGCAGATATTTTGATTCACTTTTGCTACGTGAATAAGAAAATGTCTTATTTTTAAACTTTCAATTAGGAATATTTTCATCATCGTTTACTGTTCTAAATCTATATGTTTTTTTATTTTGTGGAACATAAAAGAAGATATTTGTTGAAGATACTGAAAAATGTTTGTTGGGTTTTTGTTCATACAATGGAAATGGATTATGTTCAATTTTGTTTGAACCCCAACATTCCTCTAAATATCTACGTTTTGTGTTCAGCAGAAAAAAGAACCGCATACAGGCTGACATGAGTAAATGATGACACAGATTTTTGATTGAAATTTTAAAGGTGTGTACTGTCACGGTAATCTGCTGTAAGGATGAGTTTGAGTGTAACTCAAAATAACAAACACTCAGGACATTATCAACATGCAGGAGTAGAACAACCACTTAACACCGACATAGGAAATAACTAAACAGGTAGTATAGATACTGAGTCTAAATGAGTAAGTTAACTAGGAGCAGGTGGGCACAATAGGTTGCTATGGTAACAAACTGGCACACTCTAGGGCCGTGTCCAAAATCACCCCCTATACCTTTAAAAAGGGCACTATTTGAGGAGACAGCCATTTGTAGTAGTGTCTGAAAACATAGTTGACTTTATTAACTCATTCAATCTCATAATGCACCGCAACAACGAGTGCACAACTGATGTTCACTCAACAGCTAGAGAGAACCCATAATGAACTGTGAGAGTCGCGTGCCGAATTGATTCCTGCATCTTACCAGAAGATGTCGCCTGCAGCTGAATCATCCGTCTATCCATTTTTCACACCACTGGTCCAATATGGGTCCAGCATAAAATAACACAGGTATGAATTCCTTTTTAATTCATTGTTAATTTAATTAATGTTTATATAGGAAAGAGTTCAAGATAAATCTTTTCATTACTACTGAAGCTGCCAGTTTGCTAAGTTTCAAATAAATATTAAAGAGCAAGCACAAACTTCAAAAGTGGCAGCCCTTCCAGCGCACTCGTTTTCACTTACGTGAACTATATTAGTGGATTAATGTAGGGAATAGTGAATGAGGGGGGTGATTTCAGACACAGTCTAGGAAACTAAACATGAGTTCGGAATATCATACTAGCATCTTGCTATTTTCCCCATATATTTCAATGGAAAAAAATAGTAAAAGTAGTATGTTAGTATGCGGTTCCAAAATTTAGCATAGGTCAAGAGTACCAAAACATTGGGCTGGGAGCAGCAGCTCATTTGCATTTAAAGGGACACACAAAAACAGCATGTTTGACATTTGACAAGCTATAATAAACGATCAGTGGGCTATTTTGAGCTGAAACTCCACAGACACATTCTGCGGACACCAGAGACTTATATTTTATATATATACTTATATATTACTTATATATGGTGAAAGGAGCATTATACTGTAGGTCCCCTTTACTATTTTTTGTGACACATCATGTGACACATTATTGTCAGACAATAACAGCACGTCAGACGCTTTGCACGTGTTGAGGGGAAGTTCCTAAATAAACACAAAAATCCCAAGCCCATACAATAGAGCGGAATGCCTGAGGAAACTGCTCAACACCTGACGGCTTTCAAGACGTGAGGAACAGTGTCACCTCAGTCTTGTAAATAGGAAGTGATACACACAAAAACAAAAAACTATTGCCGTAACATCCACTTCCAGAGCTGACCAGTCTCCTATTTGTGCTTACATCGGAAACAACAGGTGGACAGACAGAGTGCAGGCATGTACATGTCCGGTCAATTGCAGGAAATTGATTCATGTAATATCCGGATGAGGTGCTGGCCAGATGGTCTACAGTAATCTCCAAAACACATTGCGGTAATGGAGATTGCTGAATACCTTTAAGCTTCTTGAAATCCGGTAATTTCGTTTCAATGTTTATCATGTCGACTCAGATTAGTGTTCCCATGTGTAAAATGAACCTTCCTCAGAGGAAATTAGACCTTCTAAACAATGATGAATGGATAACTTTAATGAAGATCGTGCATTCCCCCTTTACAATCTGGGAAAGTGAAGATCCAAGGGGAATATACATTCAGCCCATCCATTACGCCGAGATCACCCTTAAAACACTTCTGATAATAACAGCAACGTGAAAGCCGATGTTTGTGAGCCCTTTATCTGATAGAGTGTGCCTGCTTGTTGTCTCTTCAAATGGAGAGAATTTAAAAAAATAAAAAAATATGTGATGCAGGCCAGTGTTTCTAGTTTTTATTCAAGACTGTGTTTTTTTTTTTATTTCAAAATCATACAAAAATTCCTTAAAATAATGAACACAAGTCCACCAATATGCTAATTGTAACTAATGCTCAAATTTCTTTAGTACCATGTTTAAACATTCATTTAAACAGTGAGTATGTGTAATGGAGGCCAGTTAGTTGTTGCCTTCAGCCTTTAGCCTCCTTGTTAGTGCGTCTGACTCCCATGCCATAAGATGCAGGTTTGAGGCCCGCTCGGAGCGGGTCGAGTAAAACCCGGGTAGAAGGGTTGCATTGGTGCCGTGAGTGAGGTTTAGGGGGTGAGTGTAACGGAGGTCAGCTAGTAGTTGTTGTGCGAGTAAACCTCACTCCTCTGACCTCAAGAGATGCTCTAGCAACAGACACTAGGGGTTGCAGCCTTTAGCCTCCTTGTTAGAGCATCCGGCTCCCATGCCGGAAGACTCGGGTTCGAAGGCCCGCTCCGAGCGAGTTGAGTAGGACCCGGGTAGAGGGGTTACATATGGTTAACAGGAAACCTTTTATGAAAATTTCATTGGATTCATTATTGATTATCAATGCCTGCCTTTCTGTTAAGAAGACAAAGATCTTAATTTCCCCTCAGGGATCTCTGTACTGAGGGTTAATGTAATATGGTTTTCTTGAGTTTGTGCTTGACTCCAAGTCTTGTATGTGGTTTTATCCCAGCCTGCTTTGTATCACTGGCTATCTTGTTGATTCTTCAAATAGATTAGAAAAACTGCTGATTTTGAAAGCTGGAATGAGTCTTTTTCCAGTCCAAACAGATACATTCATGTGAGTAAAAAAAGAAAAATCGCTGTTAAAGTTAAATGCACTGAATAAGCAGCATATGATTGTAACTATGTGCTGAGAGATTATCTCCAACATAAAGATTCATAGGTAATTCTGCAGGTCTTCACAATAAAAGCATTTTTATACTACGGACACATTTTTTAAACTGAGTATATTACTGACATGTTTCAAAACAAGCATTTCATGAGAGTAATGATGAGCACAAACAGCATATTTCACCCAGAAATATAGAATATGTTAATAATTTGTTATTTGTTAACAACTGTGTCTTAGGGTTCACATTTGGCAAGTTCGGTTCGATTGAAACAAACTCTGTTGTGATTGTTCTATTAGTGCGGTTCATTCGAATAAATGTGAACGCTGCAATCCGAACCCTGGTGTGCACCAAACAAGTGGGCCGAGACCCACCTTTTCAGGGGTCTCGGTTCACTTCCAAAGCAACTCTGGAGCGGTTTGACTGAAATATAAACACAACACCGTCCAAAGTCATCGAAATGAACCAAAAACAGGACGTGATATCTCAAGATGCGACCTAAAAAGGACAGAATGCTCAAGTATACCTGGTTTTTCTACAATGCCCATTATAGTTTGAACTTTCCGTATCCTTGCAAAATTTTGTGAGTTCTCGGATGTGTGCACATCCAATAAGCACATTTACCCAGCACACAGCATAGTTTTGGATGTTTGGTAAGTTCCGCCACAAAATATAGATCAAAAAAGCCATTTTTTGTTTTGTTTTGTATCTTTAGGTTTTTGTTCTGGACCAAAAGAACCAAGACAACTGAACTACAAGTGTGAACACACCTTCAGGATGCTTTCACACTAGCACTTTTGGTGCACACCTGGGTCATCCTGATGTCAGAGTTCGGGTTCATTTGGATGATGTGAGCATTGTTTTCCCAACTCCAAAGTTTTACCCGTCTGTATAAAAAGGGCAGTCTGGGGTACTGTGAACTGCAACCGTTTTAAACCAGAAGTGAACCACTATTGATGAAATATGATTCCATTAAATGTATGTGTTTATGTGTGTTCAAGCAGAGAGAATGTAGCCTATGACTCATTTTTGTTCGCCTTCAGCAGTACATTTGCGGCAGATATACAAGTGCCATTATGTGCTGACACTTTGGAAACAACCAAAATATAAAAGTGAGGCGAGCAACACAATGCATTTTTCCACCATCTCCTGCGTCATTATTACCAAGCAACTGGGGTAAACAGCTGCTGCTTTGATGATGCAAACACAAAGTTCGGACTCAAACAATACAGTGTGAACACAATCCAGTGATCCAGTGGGGGCAGGTGGAGGGAGGAACTTTGGTTCGGACCAGGCAATCAAACCAAGTAGTGAAAGCACCCTCAAACACTGGTGCGTAACTGATCCCTCACTGTATGAGCATCAAATATGAATATTGTAATACCTCAAATTGTACAGCTTTTTTGAGGTACCTGTATGTTCTTACATTTCTAAGTGATTTTCACCTGGAAGACACTAAAAAGAGCAAAATCCTATATTGAAGGCATATCTTTTAGAAACTCATAGAGACTGGGAATGATATTATGATATTCTTATGACAAATATACTAAGTGTTTTAGATCTAGAGATCAAGGTATAGAGAATTGATTGCCTGGTTTGAATCAAAGATCGATTGCTCCCACACTGGATTGTGTTCACACTGTATTGTTTGATTCAGAACTGTGTGTTTGCTTCATCAAAGCAGCAGCTGTTTAGCACTGTTGCTTAGTAATAATGATGGAGAAGGCGGCAAAATGCATTGCATTGCTCACATCACTTTTATATCTTGGCTTGTAAACCTTTGATTTTGTTTCCAAAGCGTTAGCCCATAATGGCACCGCAAATGTACTGCAAATGTTCTAAAGAATACCGGAATCTGCTGAAGGCAACTTCTTTTAACTTGAGTGCCACATTTTTAAAATGCTGTGTTATGCGCGAGATGCTTCAAAAGATGTGAGCCCAACAGCCAAACACATCCATCTAGTGCATGCCTACATAGAAAAACTATGGAAAAGTAGTGCTCAAACATGTTTTGTGTGAATGGCCCCTAAGATATCACCAATCCACCTCCGAACGCTCTAAAAACTACACATAACATCTTAGTAACCACTTATTAATGCCATGGCAGCCTTAAAACACCCAATTCCACTGCGGCTGCAAGTTTTGAGTCAGACAGGCACCGCTCAAATTTCCTTGATTTTCCCTTTTTAGAAATATACTGTTCATGTTGAGAATATACTAAACAGCATGATTAGATCAAAAGTTCCTTTCCAGGCTGAAAGCTCACTGACTTCCTCCATTTGGTTGGTGCCCAGGAGCAAGTGCTGTGAGAATGGGTAATCTGAGGCAACGGAACTTGCACTGTTTGCTGACACCATCTACCAAAGCGTGCTCTTTACAATAGCACATAGAGGCCCTGTCAGTCAACATGGCGTGAAGAATGCAGTGAAACTGAAGAATCTCCAGCCTGTGCATTCCAGCACTTCTGCAAACACCACATAGTTGTATATAAACGTTGTGCGAGTAAGGAAAGAATCCTTACAGCTCACCCCATTACCCTAAACCACACACAAATAGGCACGAATACACAGTGACAGAATATGGAATGGTACTCTCCATACATCGTCTGATTTATTGCAATAATAGTCTCAAATGTCTTCTTTCTGAGAGTGCTTCACTATTGGTAGGCTACTTTATAATAATACCGTGTATTCGGCAAAGGATTTTGTTTGTTTCTCAGGGTGTCTATTCTGAGCTTGTTCTTTTTCTGATCTGACTGACTGTGGACCCCATACTGCTTTACTTGGAATACTAGATGAGTTCTGAAACTTTTGACCGCACAATATATTGCTGAATGGACCAACATCAACATACATACTTTAAAGTTTGTGAATTGTCTTATGACACAATGACATGTGACATGAAAGTATCGGAGGGAAATGCAGCCTTTAGAAAACACTGATGTTGCATTTAAACCACCAAATTATTGAGATGGACCCTTCAAATCTGTGCAACTGCCCTTTTGATATGTTATTGTGTTTTTTTATTCATGACAAAACAAATTCAAATATTGATAAAAATGTGGATTGTGGAATATCTGTGGAGTTTTCAAAAGTGCTTTATGGCTGGAGAGACAATCAAACATGGTGGACGATAATGGAATTTTTGTGCAGTAATAAAATAAATGTTATAAATTATTAAAAAAATAAACAGTTACAAATTTACATAAATGGATAATAATGAAACTGCAGCAGCTAACAAGATAAGGTATGCTAACTTTATTTTATTGTACTTGTTACATGTACTCAAAGGTGCAATATGTAGTTTTTCATCCACTAGAGGTCGCCTATTCAAAACAAAGGCGAAGCTTGAAGACGCCTTTTTGAGCGAGGAATCTTGGGACATGTGGTTTTCACATCACAGCCAGCGAAAAAGAATCAGGATAGGACTCAGCCAGAAATCACGTTTATGGATGCGGTTATTAACGTTGCGGTAGTATGAAGCAGAGACGCTTGTTAATGAGAGACGAACACAGGAGCGGGACTTTTATTATGCCACAGTCGCCGGTGCCGCTTCTACTTTTTCCTTGCCACTTTCACTTTTACCTCATGAGTATGGGTTAGGTTAACCAATATGACGCCATTGACAGGCAACTCAGACACGTCCCGGATCCTTGGTTAAAATAGCAATTTTCTCACGATTTGCAAATAGTTGGAAACATTTGGGACATTGTAAGTACTCAACTCAACAAAATATATAACACTGACCCAGTGGTTTTTGGATATTTTACTGCAAAAATCTTATATATTGCAGCTTTAACAGTAAATTATAGAGATACACGATATATCAGCCTCCATATCGGTATCGGCCAATGATTGAAATCACTACAAAAAAGAAAATACAGTTAAGTGCAGTGCAAGTCTATATAAGCTACGTAAAAATATAATAAGAACACACACAATTGTGTGCTTGGGACATGGCTTTTAATGATGAAACTTTTGTTTTTGTAATCAGGCTCTTTAAAAAATGTATTCAAAAAATTTGATTTAGGTTTATCGGCCAATATATATTTGTGTTTAAAGAATTATTGGTATTGGCCAAAATTTTCATATCAGTGCATCCCTTGTAAATTATGCATAATTACAAGCAACTAAATGTATAGTAAGTACATGTTGTTAATTAATATTACTCAGTATTATTATTATTATAATAATATTTCAAAATAATAATAATTATTTACACACCATTCATGGCTGAAAATGATTCTTATGTGTTTTGTGAATAACACTATACTTTACTGTAGTTAACTAATGTACGAGCTAACAATGAACAATGCTTCAAACGGCATTTATTAATCTCACCTCATGTTAATCTAAATATTTTATTAAACATATTTTAAGATCGAAAGGATCTCTTTACATTAGTTAACGCACCGTGAGCAAACATGTACGTTAACTTCTTATTACTAACTAACAAAGATTAATACTGAGAGCAATAACCACAGAGGTAACATCTATTCTAAACTATTTTATTCAAGTCAGAATTATTATTTAACATCTCTAAATTAACCTAAACTCATACACCAACAAAACTATTTGAAGATTAGATCCGGTAGAAATAGCTCCTTAACATCTTCTAGGTGACCATTTTTTACATTGTGTGCTTTTGCAGTTTTTGTCTAATATTGTCTGATTAACATAATAAAAGTGTTCCTGATTTAGTATGGAAAGTGAAATAAAGAATGAGATGTGAGTCCATGGAGGGGAGGGCAGTGGGAGGACAGTATGAATATGAGCCAGGCTTCAGGAGGAGGAGATTTAAATGATCAACTTGTTGAAAGGTAGTCAGGGCGCTCATGTGGAAGTGTGCCACTCTATTTGGGAAATGCGCGAGCAGGAATCTTGCACTAAAGGAAACAGACGCTGGATTTCCAGTGGCGCGTGAGGACGATTAATACCTGCCATCTACAATTAAAAACACGGCTAAGGACCTTTTTTAAACTTTTTACCGCTGGTAGTTAAGTGACGTATCAGCACTGATTTTCTTCTTCTTCATGAAATTAAAAATATTATTGTATAAAAAATATATATATATATATATATATTGAGAATATATTTTTTGTTTCGTTTTATTTGAAAGCTTTGAGAAAGCTACGAACACTGTCGACGAGGAAGGCACGAGCTGGCCATCCAGAACCGTTTGTGGAATATATGTTGAAATTTCCGTATTGACATTAGGCTACTATTTGGATGGACTACTTTTTGGATTTCTCTACAACAAAACTTGCCCTGGCATTCGAGATGAGTTATTTGACGTCACTGTTACACATAGTCGCTGCTGTCCAGTTGAACCTTTTACCTGCACAGGTGAGCACTTTTTTTTTTTTTTTTTTTTTACAGTTAACCTGCATAAATTATAAACCATATTGGCTACACTGCAAGCTATACTCAGCGAGACTGCATGCCGCGTATCCAGCGGGTGTGTTCACGCAAAACGCGTAAACTGCACATCTTTTAATTGTTGGTCTCGATGTATATACGTCAAATAGACGTCGCGCTAACGTTTTTAAAACGTCGTGTGTAATTAAAAGGCAATTCAACTGTAAAAAGTTATAGAAAATGTGTTCTATACCGCTGCAGAAAATAAACTTGCGCCCTGTGAATGCATTGCTGTTGGCTTACGTGTCCAGAACAGAGATGCTCGTCCTTTCTAAAGTATGAATCAATTAAAAAGAGGATTTGAATGGTTCTACGTGCAGTCATGAAAGAACTGACTGAATGAATGGAGTCAGTTTACTTTTGACACGGCTCCCAGTAAAGCCTCGCAGACGGCTGTTTTTATAACACCCTCTATAACTTGATCCCTTTTTAAAGTGCTGCAACAGAAAGCGTTGAGTCATGAAACGAAACGTGACGAACTGCATCACCCCCTCTAATAACCCACAGGCGTATGTGACACACTGACTCGCCTTACTCATGCCAAAATCACCAAATTAGACAGTCAGACAATAGCTTTTTAAGCTTCCAATTGTTGTCAAAGATAATGAGAGACCAATATGTCAAACTAGCATGTGCTCGTAAAGAGATAGTTCATCCAAAAATGAAAAATCTGTCATCATTTACTCATGCTCATGTTGTTCCGAACCTGTTTGAGTTTCTTACTTTTGTTCATATATGTGTAAAATTGTACCTTTTGGAGTACAACAGCATATCACTGGGGCAGTACCCTTAAAATGACCTCTTTGTACATATTGTAGGTTCATAGTAGTATCTTAAGGCACATATTACTCCTAATATGCACCATTTTAGGGATAAAAAAGGTACAAAGATGTCCTTTTAAGCCTTAGTGATAAGCTATTGTACCTCTAAAGGAAGAGTTTTTACATTTTTGTGTTTAGATCAACATAAGGTTAATTGATGACATAATTTTCTTTTTTCTTTTGGGTGAACTATCCCTTTAACTACTCCAAGTTATTAAAGAACAATGACACACTGTCTTTATCCACTCAAACTATCCACTTTGAAATGCCAATGTTGAATAAAAAGATAATTGTCCCACAGCTCAAGGTAAAATATGTGAGATTGCAAAGTCGAGTCGTGGCTGTAAGGAGAAATGTTGGAGAGTCTCCCTCAAATTTCTTATGTTTTCCTTCTCATCACATTTGATCAAATGTGTTCGACGACTTGCATGTTTATGCACCTGTTAGTCATGGGTGTTGTTGAAATAGCCAAATGCTGTTAGTTAGCTGGTCATATTTGGAAGGGCCTCAACCTCATGATTGACAGCTTTTATTACTCTAGTAGTTCTTTGTGTCAAAGCAGATTAAAATGGCTGTATACACCCGCACTATACAACTGAAGCTTTCAGCTCATTATAAAACCTTATATCCATCTTTCATATCCTGTTCATCGTTGAAGAGACTAGGAATGTTTGCTGCAAATTTAGTATTTTCTTACGGAAGCTTAAAATGAGCAGTGATGAACATAAAAAGGGTGAATATTGTATGTTCTTTTGTCATTCAATATTAATTCTGCTAGTGGCAGGTTTGAACAAAGTTTATTGGGTGTAATAAATCCAAAAACCACATACTTCTTCCAGACCCCACAAATGACTTACGCCTCCGTTCATTTTTCCAAAATACACTAATGCCGTCTCTCATATCGCTGGCCGCGCACCAGGTGTGGGTGTGTCATCTCTCTGTCTTCTCTGGTCTCTCTCTTGTGCTTGCGTCAAAACTTCGTATGACGTTCTTTCAGCAGTTACATCAAGTTCCTAAATGGTCATCGTGACTTTGCCTACCAAGACATGTTCCTGGATCAATATTTTGTTGATCCTGAAACAACATTTCTGTTAAAATTATGTCCTAAACTTACCCGTAAGCACATAACTTATCCCTAAAATCAGAGGGAAACGATATGTAGAAGCACCTAACCCTGATTCTAAGCCTAAAACCCTCAAATCTGATAGGTTGAACAGAACGTTGTTCCAAGATCAACACGGATGTTGATCCAGAAACATGTTGTACATGGTGAAATGACATTTGTAACACCTGCTGTTACTATGGCTTGTGATTATTAGTGATTATTTGATCTAAATGCTTAACTAAGTATCATTCATTTGACATGGCACAATTTGTATGGATCTATTGTTCATTGAATGCAGATTTTCTACGATGCATGTTTTTAACTTTTGGATTTGAAAATTAATTATTTTTTATTTATTTATTTATTGGTAAAAAAAAAATGTCAAAAATCCGTCCTGGTATTATAGTGAATAAAATAATTTATACTTTATCAGAATGGTATGAAACTTCGTAAAGGTTTTGGCACTTGCAATGTGAACACACACAAAAAAATCATGGACATGATGCGAAAAGGTTAAATGGTCCTAAAAAAAAAAAAAAATTTGAATTCCCTACATTGGAAATGAATGGGAAACGAATTTCTTCTAGTGGAAACTTTTGTTACTGTGCCCAAATAAAATCTTACTGAAAGCTCATTTTTCAGGTATCAAGCTCGATTTTGGAACACTTATTTAGATATTAGGCTTTGATTTCCTTACAGTTTTAGAGTAAAATGTGCTTTGGAAAATATATATTTCACTTAAAAATTGAAAATAGCATTTATTGCCTATTTTTCATAATAATAAATGTAAACTGCTATAACTTTTTTAAGTTCTCTTTTTAAAATGTCACTTCAAAATTAACTTTAAAAAAAAAAGAAAAAAAAAAGAAAAGAGGACCAAACTTAAGCCTGCGTGTTCCAAAGCCTTCTAGATTTATGAGATTTATAAGTTTGGAAGTTTGGAAATTTCATTCAGGTCTATGCTCAAAAAGTGAAAAAAAGGATTATAACTACTGAATAAATATAATTTAGTACCATAGAATCCCCTAAAAATACAAAATATTAAATTAAAAACATTATCAAACTAAAATATACTATATTAATTTCATAGAAAAAATAATTTAAAAAAAAGTAAGTCATTTTTGGCTGTCCTGCGAAGAGCACCACAGGGTTAACTGTGAGCTTGTCCTTGACCCTAAAACTTTCCACCTTCTTTGAAATCATTGACTGTGTTGTGTTTCATCGCTCTACAATGTACAATGTGTTCATCTCCTGTTCCTTCTTTCATCTCCTGTTCTCTATTTCTAGAGGATCTATATGAAGCAATCTTGTAATGATCACTTGTATAAGGAAGGGAGTTGCAGTATCATTTCCAATGTTTGATAATCATCTCACATATGGATAGAGTAAAATCTATCAGGGAAATTTTAATGTTTGTGTGACAGAGGTTAAAATACTAGACACAGCATATATAAGTTCAGTATGGATATAAGAGTACATGTGAGATGACTCTATGCAAGTATGTGAATGTAATAGTTGTAAGAAGTTTGATTCCATACATGTGCCATACTGCAATTAAAATTCAGGCTTACCACAAGAGGTGCTGTTGCAGATAATAGAATAAGCTGTTTTCTTCAATGGGCTGTCACAATATCAGGTTTTTCTGTACAATGTTTATCGTAGCCAAAAAAGTTTTCCCGTTAACAATAGTATCTTAATACCAATATAAATATAAATAAATAAATAAATAAAAATCAATAAAGCTATCAGACAAATTCATCACTGTGAAGCCAAAGCATTTTGATCTCCCCCTGGTGGCTGGCTGCAGTACAGGTCATGTGATCCATGTGATCAAATAGGACGTAAAAAAAATGCAATTACACTTCAAATAGCCTGTTTTTCCAAAGATCGTTTGTCATTTTAGGTAGTTCTTGCAGACATATGTTCATGTTCATCTTTCCAGTTCGTTTGGTTTTTGTTAGTTATTTGATTCTATAAAAACGGGGTATAACGTCAGTTTATGGTTTTCTCCAAACAACAGCACGAAGGTGCAATGCTGCCACCTACTGTGTTGGAGTGTCACCCAGTTTTTTTCACTGGATTATTTACAATGGCGTTGTTCAAAATCCATACTCTACTGTATGAGTAGGTATGTCTATTGAGTAAGTAATTACTTAGTAACCATTTAAAATGTGGTATGAATGTAAGCCAGATGTACTACTTTCATGTATTGCATACATGTCATGTGACCTAACAGCATCAGTTGCATCGCTTCACTGCCATTCAAAAAACCATTTGATAGTAATTTGTTCATTGGATACACACTTTTGGTACTTTTCATCTACTGTTTTATAAATACTGTGAACACGGACTAATCTTTTCACATACTGTTATGAAACTCCCTATTGTTTGGGAAGTATGTGATTTCGGATGCAGCCAGGATTATCATATTTGTAGTATTAACATTTTTTCCCGCATAATATATATTTTTTTATTCTATTGTAAGTTATTGTTAATAATGCTATATTGTCTTAATGAACAAATAAGCGAAAGTTATCTAAAAATTCTTTCACAATAATACATCTGGCCCTCTTGTGCACTTAGGGCTGTTACAGAACTTGAAATTTTTGTGGTCAGTCAAACGAGTGCTATTGACTTTAGCACTTTTTCCACTTTAAAAAATTATTTGGAGACAATAACTAGTGCCAAAATGCACAGATGCTCTACATTACAGTCTTAAAAAGCTTCATAAAGAGAACTTGAATGCAAATAATTTAATGCATATTTTCAATTCAGTGGATTGAGCATGAAATAACCTCTAAATGCTTTACTTATGTGCAAGCTTAGTTGATGGAAAAGATTGGTGGATGCACTAAACAAAAGTCATGCTCTTATTGAGGTATTCCAGCTGCAATCTTCCATTGCATAAATATAAAGCATTAGTTTTCAGTTAGTAAATATTAATTAACCAATGCACACACACATAGTGGTTTAACACCTTTTAGTTCCAGCTGAAGCTATTTTGGTGCTGATACTGAATCTTTCTTAACCCCGTTGCTTTACGTACTGGCCACCTAGTGCTAACTGGTGCAGTTCAATGCATTCAGATCACCTTTTCCCCCTGGGTGGAATGAAATGCAGTTTCCAATGGACTAGGACAGAGTCTCTGCTGAATAATGTGAGCTCCCTCTCATGCATTTTTTTTTCTTCTTCTCAAGGGAGAGATGTCTCCTTTGTGCTGCCTGTCTCGCCCGTCCCGCCTGTCTCATCTGCTCTGCCACTGTTAACCATTTCTGGAGAAAGGCAAACAGAATGAGAAAGTAAATATTGCCCATGTGGCTGTGAAAACCATTTATAAATGTCTTCTCCTGCCCTCTCGTGTCGGGCGGAGTGTTCCCGAAATATGTTGAGTCAGGCACTGGGAGAAATTCTTCCATGTGTCATTGTTGTATATGCTGCCCTCAGCATAAGCTTACGTGTCACCCGTGATGGTGTGTCTGTAATGGCAGCTGAGGTTTAAAGGGCCACCTCGCTTATTTAACATCATTGTGATCTGTTAGACATAAAAATGGCAACATAGCAGTGTGGGTCAAAGTGGGAGGTCTAGCATAGTGGTAAAAAATGCCTGGTAACCTAAAAGTCAATGGGGGGTTTAGCTTTCATGTCAGTGGTATGGTTTAGGCTGGTAACTAAATGGACCAAACTACGGTTCACAATCTCAGCTAACAGGGAACATTCTCATTTTCTCAAAGTTATGAGCGTTCCTACGGTAACTTAAAGGGTTAGTTCACCCAAAAATGAAAATTCTGTCATTAATTACTCACCCTCGTGTTGTTCTACGTCCATAAGACCTTTGTTCATCTTCTGAACGCAAATTAAGATATTTTTGATGAAATCAGTGAGGCCTCCATTTCCAGTAAGGTGATTAACACTTTCTGATGCCCAGAGAGGTACTAAAACATATTGATAAACTTTAAGGAGCTGTAAGGAGCTCTGAATAAGAATAAATATTGATAGGTGTAATATATATTGTGAGAAGTGTAAGGAAAGACAGGATTATAAATCATCTAACTGGTACAAGTTGTACATGATGCGACTGTGGAAATGAAAGAATACAGAGTACATATTATTTATTGTATTTCTATTTTTTTATATACTTTTATTCTGCAATGACCCATACAACTAATCAAAAGTGACAGTGAAGACTTTTAATTAATTTAATTAACTGTAAATGTTTCTTGAGCAGCAAATCAGCATATTAAAATGATTTATGAAGGATCATGTGACACTGAAGACTGGAGTAATGATGCTGAAAATACAGCTTTGCATCATAGGAATAAATTGCATTTTAAAAAAAACACCGAAATAGAAAACAGTGATTTTAAATTGTAATAATATTACACGATATTGCTGTTTTTATTGTATTTTTGATCAAATAAATATGGCCTCGGTGAAGATTTACAGTTGAACGGTGTATATTAGAAATAAAATACTGAAATTAGAGAGTAAGAATTACTCCCAACTCGCAACACAAATTGCTGTTGTTTTTATTTGCCGTACTTATACTGTATTTTCCTTGGATTTTGACTAAAAATGTCTCCTTTACATACCACTTATTTGATCAAAGTTGGTACTAAAAAGTTTGAGAACCCCTGAACCAAGTTTAACTCATTAACTGTTTTACTCCAGTATTTTTGATCACTTTCACAAAACTTTCATTGACCCCCCAGAATATTTTGTTGTATGAATATCTGAAAATACAATATCAAAAGATACACCGGTCTCGTATCTCTCACGGAGGAGCTCCGGAAGCATAAAAGAGGAGCAACGACAGTGAATAACGAGAGAGGACCAGGCCTGGACTTTATGTTGTGTTTTATTTTGTTTGTGTGGGCGGCAGTCGCCGTGAGGAACTACCGCCCTTTTACTTTCATTTTATTGTTATTGTTCGCCGGTTCCCGACTCCTTCTTCCCATTTTTACGAACTGTGTTACACTCTGCTTTTAAACAACATCAACACAATGTTTTATTCTAGCTTCATGCATGCACTTGAATATTGTATAAATTTCATTTTAAAAAAAGCAACATTTGAACAAAAAAGTTGAAAAAATGGATCAGATTCAGAAAGATGATCAAATGAGATGAGAGTAGATCGAGTCCATCAACATCCCCAAAGCTTCGACATTTCATTTGGTGATGTTAGGCAGTTTTGATTCATTTGCTGTTGAATGTTAGATGATCGTGTTATTTTACATGTGCATAAGCAATGCTTCTAGCGCTTGTTTCTGCTTCTTCTTCACCTGTGTTTTGATCCATAGATTCTGTACTCTTTCAGAAGACACGTAATAGCACCCCCTACCCTATAACATGGATTGCTGAAAGAGGCGGGAAAACGCTGTGTCAGAAATTATGGAAAATTCCATCAGTGGCTGGGAAAGAGTTAAGAAGTATTACAGACTCTTAGAAGTCCTTGAATGTTTAGTGAATACGCTGAAGTATTTCTCTGTAAATAAGTAAATAGCTTTGTTGTTAGTATGACTGATGGGCTGAACAGCAGGGTCATGCTGATAAATCCATCCAAGATTCCTTGATTGCTTTACCGAATGTATAGGTTCATTGCTATTTTAGCAGCCCTTCTATTTTCTTCTTTTCCTGTCTTTTTACCTTCCTGTCTCTGGTGTCATCTGCAGTGTGCACTTCCACAGTCTTTCCTCCAAGTGTTAATACATTTTTGGTTTTGGGAGGTCATGCGACATGCCAGCTTTCATTTCCTTCCTCATTGTATAATGTACATTGTCTCTCTGCCTTCATGTAATTTTATGTTCTGGTGCTCTACATGTTTGTCTTAGATTCTAGTCCCTCTGGACATGAAAGTGCTGCTGGTATATTTTGAAGCTTTTGTGTTAATATACAGATTCTAGCTTCCTGTTAAAGTGAACGTCCTGTGTCTGTTTTTAAAAGTGAGGATGCCAACTTTGTTGGATATTTCGGTCATCTGATCTTATGTCAGAAGATGTTGTTGGCAACCTTCCCTCTAAGCGCACTTATGATGTTGCCCAGATCCAGTAATTCAGTGTAGAGGGTAGACTCATGAATGTGCTACAGATTCTTGAACTAAATCAATGGGCAGTGTTACCATATGGAATGGAAGTTGTGAGCAATCTGTCTGGAATATATAGATTCATTTGTGAGATAAAGGCACCATCATAGAGAACTCAATAAATATCGCAGCAACCAGTTTCTAAATTGAAGGTAGTGCATTTTTATTTAACTTTTAGGTGATCTCAGTTCGCAACATGTTGTCATCAAAAGAAAAAACTTTAAAAAAAGATTCCTAAAATTAATAATAATGCATAGAAAAGTTTGTCATATTAAATAGTTACATAGTTGACATAGTTCATCAAAATATTTGCATATTTAATACAATGAAATACAATTAAATACACACACACACACACACACACACATATTTATATATATATATATATATATTATATATATATACATATATATGTGTGTGTGTGTGTGTGTGTGTGTGTGTGTGTGTGTGTGTGTGTGTGTATTTGTATGTATAGAATGTTGCTGTTGCATAATGTATAGGTGAGGAAGAAAACCAAATTCATAGAAACAACATTTGTGCTTAAACTTTTATATTATACAATTTCTTCCTTTATTGTAATTATTTATTACTCAATATGACAAGTGCTGTGACCATGAATTATACTGGTAATTTAATTAATCAAGTTTGGTGAACAAAACAAACAAATGTGTGTGTGTGTGTGTGTGTATCTATATATATATATATATATATATATATATATATATATATATATATGGATGCATTACATTAATTCATAATTGATCAATTGACAAATAAATCTGTTCTTTTGTACTTTCTATTCAGCAAAAATTTATCATGGTTTCAACTAAAATATTATGAAGCACTATTGTTTTCTTGAGCAGCAAATCAACATATTATAATTGTTCCTGAAAGATCATGTGACACTGAAGACTGGAGTAATGATGCTGAAAATTCAGCTTTACCATCACTGTAAAAAAAAAACTATTTTGCACAAGTCAATCTCAAAAGTATGAAAGACAAGATCACTGAAAATCCTTCAGAATTGTCTCAGACAACAAAAAGAATCTTGATAAAAAAAAGGAGAGGATGTGATTCAGACAGCCTAGAGCAATATACCATAGCTGTTTAGCTAAAAAACTAAAGAAACAAGTCAGGAAAACCCCACCAAATAAGGGATGGGAGGTGAGAGAGAGCGAGTGACAGGAGCGACGGCACGCGTGTTATGTGCACCGAGGCTTGGAACGGGCTTCAGTGCAGGTGCTTCCTCTCCGTCAACACTTACGGCAAAATAATACTTGAGGCTGACCATCTGTGTCTGCTCAGGCTTCCTCTGCCTCCATAATGTGAAGTGGAAGCTATTTATTCAAGTTTCATTGACGGACTTGTGGGTAAAATGAACACCTGAGCCAACACTGTTAACTGATCCTGCTCAGGCTTCCAGCACTGCCTACACTTTAGATTGTGATGAGTACGAAGTGTTTCGTCTTTAATGTTTCTAGTGACAGCACATTCAGAACATATTGCATTTCTTGCAGGCCTTGTTGTCCTTTCTACCTTGTTCAAAAGGACACTTGTGCTACAATAAAAACGTCCACTCATCTCCGCTGGGATCACCTTTGTGTGTCAGTAGAACTTAAAGAAAACATGAGTCAACATGCACACAGCAAGACCTCCCAAAAGTTTCCCCACCCAATTGAATGTGCTTATAACCACACATTTACCCCCCGGTTCTTAAGCCTAAAATGCATGTTTGAGCAATTTTAAATGAAAGTAACTTACACTGACATATCTTATAATATGTGCTATTATTATGTCTCAAGATGCATAGCAGTAAAGTTTTTTTTTCTAGAGAACGTTTTAAATGCCCTAATTGAACCAAGGCCTAATCCTGGTTTAGGCTAAGCCATGTCTGTGAAACCTTGCCTTAAAGGTTCAGTGTGTAAATTTTAGCGGCATCTAGGGGTGAGCTTGTGAATTGGAAATAGTGGCTCAGTCCACTGCTCACCCCTCCCTTTGGAAGCACATAGAGAAGCTACGGTGGCCACCGCAGGACAAAGATGTCGTCGTCTGAGACAGCAGAGAGTAGGCAGTCAAGCAAACACTTTGTAGAGAAGTTTGTCCATTTAGGGCAACTGTAGAAACATGGCAGTCCCTTAAATTTATATGAAAATTATTAGCATGTAAACAAAAATGAATATATTGTATCACACCAATCTGTGTATTTTCAGAGTGTTTGCAATTATATTTTTGCAAATTTTGTTGTATACATAAAACAGTTATCATTTTAAGGGCATTTACACAGTTTTCAACTTTTGCCCGTTATTTACACGACAACGCCATTTTGGGGGCCCGAAAATACAAACTTTTAAAAATGAGTTCCAAAGTGCAAGTTTTTCTTGTTTCTTGTGTAACACTACAAAAAAAAAAAAAAAAAAAACCATGAATGTGTATTATGTGTTCAGTCTAAAGGCGCATTAGTGTTTCTTTACTAAGTGACATCGCCATCTACTGGCCTGGCAGCATAATACAGCATTTGGTGTTTCATGGATCTGTGTGAATTGGGATTGTTTTGACAACGAAAAACACAAAGGAAAATCTTTTCTGTTACATTGTATGTAGGAATGAGTTTCTATATATTCACATTACTGTCAATGCGATTTTTTTAGGCATCTTGTATATTTCTGTTTAAAAAACTGACTATTGTGCTTTGTATCATTCCAAGTATCACAAAATTGAATACATTAATTAATATAGTGCATATTCAGCTGCAGCAAATATTTAATCTGGGAATATCAGGCTTGTTAGCTTGAATTTTCTATAGGGCGAAATAGCTTCTACTGAACTATGGATAAACTATGAAACCCTCATGAAATATTCTGCAGCCCTTCACCATATATGCCTTCATCTGTACAAGCTTTCATTTATACACATGCTTCCAGACGTCTCAGTCAGCATGAGTTGTGGTGACAGGACCTTGGCTCTTTCCTGTACGGGCCTGGTTATGGCCCAGGGGACGAGGTGCAATCACAATCAGGAAAAAATGGATCTGTCCTTCCTTCAGTGGCACTCAGGGGACTGTCATCCACTCTGTAGGCTTTAATCTCTCATCTGGAGGCAATTTGCTCCCATTTACATAGCCACAACAGGGCTTACTGTAATAAGGAGCACAATTATCCATGGTTGGCCAGTTTCAAGGGAGTTTATGTAGAGATGTTTTTGACCAAGGAAATATTGTTTGTGTTGTCCTCTAGGATTTTACTCACTTTATAGAAATGTTCATTAACTAATGCAATCGGGTCAGTTTTGACCTGGAAGAGGTACATAGTTTAAAAAAAAAAAAAAAAAAAAAAAAAATCCATAGTTTTTAGATGTGTTAAGACTTTTAAAATACACATAATTTTGATTTATGAGAGATAAATCCATTTAAATTAAATTGTTACAACTTTTGCATATGAACTGTGCACATGAAATTATGCTGTTTTTTTGTTTCGTTTTACTTTTTTCATATATTTAGCCACTTTCCTGCACTCACACACACCATTTTTCCTTCCCACTGGCACTGTATTTGTTTTTGAACCAGCTTGCTTTTTTCACTTATCATTTTACTGAACATCAGTGTCTGATGCCACCAATTTTTTTTAAGATTCTTGAGTCTCGGCATTACAGTGATTTTACCAAGGGTAGGGAGATTATGTGCTTATTGCTTACTTTAAGTTCAATAAAATATTACCATAATGTTATTATCAATAATAATAATATATTAACCAGGATGTTAGAACAGATCTAAAGGTCTAACAATAGCAACACATTTTTTTTTAAATTAAAACAGTATAATTTAAGAAGAAAGTTTTTGTTTTTGTAATTAAATATTATGCAACTCACAAATTGGTTGCAAAAGCTATACACTATAAATACTTGGTCTGAAAACTATTTGTTGGCATAATACAGGACTATGATCTGAGATATTTGCACTGGGCATATGAGCACATGCTTTGTTTTGGTTGGGTAATCTAGTTATTTGTGGAAAATAGCAGAAATTCTTCTTGAAAATGCTTTTTTAAAATTTATTTATTTAATATGCCTTTTACTGTGAAGTTTGAATTAAAGTAACCTCAAGCAAACGCCTGCCTGAAACCATGATCACAGGATTCTGTTCTTATTATTAAATATAAAAGAGCTTGTGGCTATTACGCATCATTGAAATATTCCAGTGATCCACCCTATCTTACTTAGTTTTGCCAGTAAAGGCGTGCAGTCTGGCACCAGTTTTATAGATTTTTTTTGTTTTAATTTGTGATGTTGAAGTAAAAGTTCCCATAGACTTTGTGTCTGCTTGAAGTCTCTTTTTCAGTTTACTCAGATTCTTCCTGTCGAAGCAGGCCAGCCCTCTCCCACACTGCTGGATCAATTGGAAAAGACAGGATGGAAGGATACTCTTTCTGCTTGACTTCAGGTCACTGTGGATTATTATTTAAGAGACAGGTCTTTATCGTAGACGGTGCTGATCTGAGCGATATCTCTGTGAGTTACAGTTGGGAGTGAAAAGATAGTATATAGAGTTGTAAATCGAATTGACTGCGTATATATAGTTATCGCTGCGAAATAAGCTGGGATAGTTAAACAAAAGTTTTAAAAAATTGTTAAACTTCATTAACCAGTCCTGAGTCAATTTATTCAAGAAAAGAAGACTCATTTCTGGTAAATCACAAGACCGTTCTCAGTGTCAGTTAGAGCACATCAGAACCACTAGTATTTCAAGATAATCCTTCATCACTGGAGCCAGCACATTTTCCCAAACAGCCTCGCATATTTTCCCATTTGCATTTGTAATGCCCTCAGTTTCTATCATAATCCAAATTTTTAAGAGGAGCCAAAAGTCTGCAAAAATGTTTGGTTACCGTTTTGTTTGCTTTCCTATTTTCCCCAAAACTTCCTGCCTCGCATCCTCCGGGCCACACTATTGGAGGTTATTAAGTGTGATGTTTCTGCATGCTGAAGTTCACATCAGTCTGTTCATGTGCACAAAGTCCCAGACAGACAGGTAGACAGATAGATAGATTCAGACAGGCAGGCAGAGGTAGGGAGACATAGATAGATAGATAGATAGATAGATAGATAGATAGATAGATAGATAGATAGATAGATAGATAGATAGATAGATAGATAGATAGATAGATAGATAGATAGATAGATAGATAGATAGATAGATAGATAGATAGATAGATAGATAGATAGATAGATAGAATATAGATTGGCAGGTAGATAGCATGTACTCATCTTATTGTGTTGTTTTTACCTATTTCAAGAAAGTTAGTACTCAGAACCGTAGTTTCTAGTGAATCTTTTCTCAACTTTATGCTTCTACAACAGAATGTTTTCCAGGGCAGTCTGTCCTGTCGGCAGTTTAAATTATGGCCTAAGGCACTGACATGGACTCATCAAAATAATCTGAACAGACCAAGAAGCCATTAAAATATTATACACAGGTGGATGTCAACACTTACAGTGCACACATACCACAATAATGGTGGCAAGTTAAAATGAGCAGTAAAAAATTACCACTTAATAAAAAACCTGAATGTGACAATGAATATAATGCAATAGAACAGTAAATAGTAATCTGCGTTGCTTTGCATGCTGGGAATTCAACTAGGCATAAAGCTTTACAAGTGCTCAGTAACTTTGTGATTTACTTACTAATGAAAAAAACAAGATTGAAATGTATTTTAATTTTGCTCTCTCTCTCATTTTAAGCAGCTCAATCAATGTTGCTGATGGTGGCAAAATTACACACTATACGTTTAAACATTGATCTTGTGTAAGTTCCTGATGGAGAAACTGGGAAGGTTCTCTATAACCTTCACATTCAGTATTTATGACCTGTATAGAACCTTCATGAGTTCTTTGCTTTCATGCAGTCCATGGTTCAAAACACACAAAGAGATGCTACGTGAGGTCCCTCACATAGATGAGTTGACGCGCCAAGTTTTTGTGAACCTTGCTCTTCTGTTCAAGACCAAAGGAGCATGGAGATGCCAAGAGCCTGCCTTCTCATGTCTGAAAGACTTGCAGTGTAGAAACCGCCTGTGAATAGGCAATCCTTTATCCCTGGCTGTCACTGAACTCTTACTGCCTAACTACACAGCATTTAATTTAACATAAGCTTGTTCTAGAGTAGGCAGCAAAATTGTGCTGTATAAGCTTAGTTAAGACATAAAGCTGTATGCAGACAATCCCAGTGTGCACTATAAGTTCAGAAAAAAAAACATTATATCATTATTAACATTATTCATTTACATTTACTTTTATCCAAAGCGACTTAGAAGTGAGGAAACAAACAAGCGATTCTTCATGAAGAGGCAAATAGACACAGGAAGTGTCAGTAAACATGTAAAGATTATTCAGTAAAGATGGCACACAGGGCAATGTTAATTATAAATGCATATTTCATTCAATACCTACAATTGTTCACAATAGTATAATTACATCTAATGAGGAATGCTTGGTTTTGACACACATGTTTGTGATTTTATTTATTTTTTTGCTTTTTGGAGAATCATGTTGTTAGCTAAGTCTACAGTAAGTGTGAAGTCTCTATTGTAAGTGATTTACCAAGTACAACATGTTCCTGGATCAACATCTTTGTTGGTCCTAGAACAATATCCAAATCAACCAATCAGATTTGAGGGAGAACTTTACAGTTTATGTCAAGTTTAGGCTTAAAGTCAGTGTTAGGTGCTTCTACATCAGTGTTTTTCATTTCCCTCTGACTTTAGGGTTAACTTATGTGTAGGACTAGGTTTTGGGGTAGGGGTGGGGTAGTGCTAAATATTCAGACAGGAATGTTGCTCCAGGATCAATAAAATATGTTGACCCAGGAAAATGTATTACTTGGCAAAATCACGGTGACCTGTTCTAACTCTAACCCAAGTTATGAAAATGTATTTTTTTAATGTTCTCTGAACATACAAAACTACTTTTTTAACAAGTTCTGCACTCCCAGCTGTGTTTTATAGGGTTAACTGAAGTACTTACTCTTTACTGTAAATGTCTCAGTAAATTCCCTCTTTTTAGAATAAAAATGGCAAACACAGTAATCACATTGACCCCGTAGAATTTCCCTTCCACTTTCATAATGAACTAGTCTTGCTGTAATGGCTGAAAGTTTTGACCTGCTTGGCCTTTAAACTCTGTGAATAACTGTGAATGGAGAAGGACCCAGATCATTTTTATTGCCTAATCATGACTCTAGTTTTTCTCATTGATAGGCTGTAATTAACTGACCACAGAGAGTCTGTAGCAATATTTGCAGTAAGCATTTGAATTAACTTCCCTGGATTGAACTTTGTTGAGAGAACTCAAACATCCAAATTGACAACTTTACATTTCAAGTTGACTACTTGAAGCTTAAACACTTGTTTTACAGTGCAATAATATATAGCGTACAGTAATACAAATATAACATAATAAATTGCAGAGAAAAGGTTTGGAGACTTCTGTGATGAATTTAATCCTCAAACACTGTTTTATATTTCCTCCATATCTCCCATCCCAAAGTATTGCATGTAATTTCCCTCAAGGCACTGACCTAAAACCACACCGATTCCTACATTTTTCTGGTTTATAGAAAAAACATGCTGTTTATCATAGGCTCAATTCAAAATAACCGCAAGGGAGATGGACCAATGGGAAAATAAATAGCTAAATCTCATACTCCAGGAAGCAGGAATATGATATGGCTCCGCTTCTTGTCCTGGCACATGTTAGAGAGAGACTTTCATGAAATAAATGTCCTGTAAAAACACAGACGAGAAAACATGCATTATTGTTTCTTGCCACCAGAGAGGGCTGTTGTTTAAAGGCCCTGTCGTTTAAATCTGTGATTTCCCATTGCATGAATGTGCATGGGAAGCGGGAATGAATGCGGACCAGCTTCACCATCTCAGTTTTGCTTGAGAACAGCTTGAATATGCTAGTCCACCAGCACTACACCAGCTCTTACCAGCATAACCAGCCTGGACCAACATGGAATTAATGCTGGTTCCCAGTCTGCAGTGGTCAGTATCTATCAAAAGTGGTCCAAGGCCCGCGTGGGCTGATCCAACAGACGAGCTACTGAAATTGCTCAAGAAGTTAATGCTGGTTCTGATTGAAAGGTGTCAGAATACACAGTGCATTGCTGTTTGTTGTGTATGGGGCTGCACAGCTGCAGACCAGTCAGGCATCAGAACTGGACCACGGACCAGTTTTCTTTTACATCACGTGCATGGCCGGGTGCATGCACATTGCTTACATGGGAAACACATGGCACCAGGTGCACTATGAGAAGGAGGCAAGCCGGTGGAGGCAGTGTGATGCGAAATGTTCTGCTGGGAAACCTTGGGTCCTGCTATCCATGTGGATGTTCATTTCACACGTACCACCTACCTAAGCGTTGTTGCAGACCATGTACACCCTTTCATGGAAACGGTATTCCCTGTTGGCTGTGGCCTCTTTCAGCAGGATAATGCATCCTGCCACAAAGCAAACATGGTTCAGGAATGGTTTGAGGAGAACAACAATGAGTTTGAGGTGTTGACTTGTCCTCCAAATTCCCCAGATCTCAATCGAATCGAGCATCTGTGAGATGTGCTTAATAAATAAGCCCGATCCATGGAGGCCCTACCTCTTAATTTACAGGACTTAAAGGATCTGCTGCTAATATCTTGGAGCCAGATACCACAGGACACCTTCAGGAGTCCATGTCTCGATGGATCAGTGATGTTTTGGCAGCAAAAGGGAGACCAACACAATATTAGGAAGGTGGTCATAATATTACGCCTGATCGGTGTATATTAAAGACACAATATATGTATTAAATTGTTACTTTTTTGAAGTTAAACATTAAATGCCATCCTTCACACACATACATCTTCTCATCTCTCAGCAAAGTACTTTATAAACCAGACCGGTTTTCGGCATAGTCCAAGTTCGCCTTTGAGAAGTGTCATTTAACAGTATAACTCAATGAACAAACTGTAGCCCTACCATAAAAAGAAAACTTTTAAATAATACTTTATTCCCTTTGTACTTCAGAAACTGCGGGGCTTCCATACACATGAGCACACATCAACGTGTCCCCCGTATGAGAAGACTTTGGCTTTGACCTAAAACACCCCCTATACCCTTAAATAGGGCACTATTTGGGGGGGACAGCCATTTGTAGTTGTGCCCTAAAGTATAGAATGTTATCGAGTACATTTATTCAATCCCATAATCCACCGCAATAACGAATGTTCAACTGATGTACGCTAAACGTGCCGACTGCCTGCAGCTGATCTTATCCATCTGTTTTCCAAACCTCTGGTCCAATGTGGGTGCAGTGTAATATACACAAGCCTTTTTAATGTGGTCTGTGGGAAAACAAAAACGGTTGGAAAGCACTGCTTTATGAAGATTAAACCATTTTTGGTCAATCTGATGAAAAATCTGATTGAATTTTTTGTATTAATGAATGTGCATGATCACACAAATTTCTTTTTATCATGGCCTTTATTCATATTCTTAGTATAGATAATGTTATAATCTCTTTTTTATGCTTTTTTGCAGAGTTCTTCCTTATTAAATGTAAACAGCACTTCTAAAGGTAAGAGAATCACCTTGTGACAAAACATATCAAATAATTATACATATATGTATTTGGTTTATCTTGTCGCACTTACTACATTTTTACATTATTTATTAGATGCACTCTTAGAAGAAAAGATTCTATATAGAAGCTTAAAGGGTTTTGTCAGGCTCTTCATATATTGAACCTTTTAGGGGTTCCCATAATGAGATGATTTTCTGGATTTAGTTTTAATTAATTAATTTTGTTTTAATTCATTTTTAATTTTGATTCAATTTTATATACTTTATTACTGGAAAAAATGAAATAACCCATTAAACATGGATGTAATATGCAATCACTTAATATGCATCTTTTTTCACATAAAGGTTCTTTAAAACTGAGTCGAGAATATAGAACTCCATTGAACCTTTTTTCTAAGAGTGTAGAAAAAAAATCATCAGACACAGATGAAAAAATGACATTTTTCAAGAACTGTACAAAGGGGACTACATTATGCTTAACTTACAATGTTCCTTTTCTGGCCACGTGTTATTTATTTAGTAGAGCCCTTTAGTCTGAAATTTACTGTCAAATAAATTATTTATAGCCTTTATTTCAAATGTAAGAGAAAAGCTGACACTAACTCAATAGTGACTGCAATATGGCAATAAAAAGTTGGTAATAAAGAGCCATTTCTCTGCAAGATCACATAGGACATTTTGTTTTGAGAAATCCTGATAAATGAAAAACAGGTTACGCACACACACACACACTGCACAGATTTTGTTAATCAAACATTTCTATGTAAATCGATATTAGATGTAATCAGAACAAAAATATCTTGAGATGAAACTATAATTGGTTGCACTAGAGTATGTTCAGACTTTTAGTAAGTATGATTCTAGTCTAATGAGGCACATTGTTATTGTTTAATTATAGATTCTGTGACAAAATTTCATCTCAAATGAATGACTTGCTTGTTATACATTTAACAATAGCTTATCTATTGCTCAATCATTGCTTCCAAATGCTCAGTAATTGCTTCTTGTGTATTCTTGCCCTCTTTTAAATGTGATTGCCTCATTTTCTTTTGCTGTGTTGCAGTGATGCTCTTTCAAGAGGTTTGGGGGAAAAGCTTCTGCCGCACTATAGAGAAGCTAGTGGAAGTCGTTCAGGAGTACCCTGGGGAGGTGGAGCACATTTTCAGCCCTGCATGCGTGCCATTGGTCCGCTGCGCTGGTTGCTGTGGAGATGAGAACCTGGAGTGTCACCCTACACTCACTTCTAACACCACTATGCAAGTAAGAACAACAATACTAACTGTTTCAAAAGAAGCACAAAAGATGTTAATTGTGACTTTATAGTAATATCTCACAATTGTGAGGTATTACATATTGTGAGATATTACTTTTTGCTATATTTATCTAAATGTGACATTTGCTTTCTCTAAATATTATATTATATTAGACACCCCTTTATTAGGTGCACCTTGCTAGTACCCGGTCGGACCCGGTTTTGCATTCAGAACTGCCTTAATTCTTCGTGGCATTTATTCAACAAGCTACAGGAAACTTTCCTCAGAGATTTTGGTCCATATTGACTTGATAACATCATGCAGTTGCTGCAAATTTGTCGGTTGCACATACATAATACGAATCTCCCGTTCCACCACATCCCAAAGCTGCTCTATTGGATTGATATGGTGACTGTGGAGGTCTTTTGAGTGTAGTGAACTCATTGCCATGTTCAGGAAACCAGTTTGAGATGATTTGAGCTTGATGGTGTGTTATCCTGCTGGAAGTATCCATCAGAAGATGGGCACACTGCGGTCATAAAGGGATGGAAATGATCAGCAACAATACTGTGGCATTTAAATGATGCTCAGTTGGTACTAAGTGTGTCAAGAAAATATCTCCCATTCTATTACACCACCAGCACCAGGCTGAACCATTGGTACAAGGCAGGATGAATCCATGCTTTCATGTTATTTACACCAAATTCTGACTCATAAAATCGAGTCTCTTCAGACCAGGCAATGTTTTTCCAATCTTCTATTGCCCAATTTTGGTGTGCCTGTGTGACTGGTAGCCTCAGTTTCCTGTTCTTAGCTGATGGGATTGGCATTCTGTGTGTCTTCAGCTGCTGCAGCCCAGTTGCATTTCATTTTCGCCCACAGAACCGCCCCTCACTGGATATTAACTCTATTGCCGTGCGTGCTGCCATCTGTTACAGAAGAACCAACTGACAAAGTATGGAAAAAAAGGACTCACCTGTGCTTCACCCCACACCCCCCTACTCACTGGCTTCACTTGGGTCATCCTGCTCCTCGGCTCTGCTCCCACCACTAGCTCTGTGAATCTCTCCAGCTCTGATTTGGGCTTCCCCTCCACCAGCTCAGTGTGATGCTGAGTTCCCGCTTGCACCTCAGGCCACCTTGGCCTGTCAGCAGTCAATTCCACCCCAGCTCTGCGCTCCCTCGACTTTACCATGCTCCGTCAGCCCAAAGACACCTCCAGGCTCCCTCGTCCCTCTGGCTCAGCCTCAGTCATTGTCACTCTGGCTGTACCTCAACCCTCCACCCCTTCAACTCCACCGGACTTCTCCTTCTGTCTGGCTTCCCCGTCATCCTCACTCCCTCCATCGTTGCCCCCGTCTGCTTAGCCCCTGTCTCCCTCTTAGTCCCGTCAGCCATCAGTTCCACCTTGGGCTTCCGGGCTGTGGATATGGCCCTGGTCCGTCAGCCTCTCTGCTCCGCAAAATAGCCTCCGTCACTCTCCTGGTTCTGCCTGAGCCTTCAGCCAAAGTTCCACCCTGGCTTCTCCCACTGTCTGCTCCACCATGGTGTCTATCTCTACCGACTCCTCTCTTCCTTGCCCATCACCCCTCCCCTCTCCTCAGGTGTACTCGTTGTGGCACGAGGACGTGCCCTCCAGGAGGGGGGAGTACATGGTTATTGTTATGGACTTTTATTCTGTTTTGTATAAATTCTCTGCTCCATTCAGTTTTGGTTCCATTGGTTACTGATTATCTCCTTGTTTGTTTCTATGGTTACATAAAATTATCACCTGTCAGTCATTATGTTCATCTTGTATTCAATCTCCCTGTTTTGTTCAGTCCCTTGTCGATTCTCCCTTCAGTTTATGTGGTTTACAATTTTTCCTACTTCCCTGGATATCTTCTGCATGTTTATTACTTGGAATAAAGACTTTGTTTGTTAACTCTATCGCTGTGTGTGCCATATCTGTTACAATTATTTATATTATATTATATTATATTATATAAAATGGCCTTGATTGTTGGAGGGATACCTGTGTCTATATCTGTGTTAGCCAAGCAGTTGCGATGGATATTAATATTATGACTTTTTCAGTTATTAAAGATTAAGCCAGCAGAGCAGGGCCAGGAATATGTGGAGATGACCTTTGTGGAGCACAAAGCCTGTGAATGTAGGTAAGGAAAAGATCAATTCAGTTTATGTAACCACACATTTTGCACACAGCTATTTTGTGATACAGCTGTGTATTGTTATTATATATATTGAACATAAATGTAGAATTTTAAATATTTTGAATATTCTAGATAAACTGAATAGTACTCTCTGCTTTTCTTTTTGTCACTGCATGATTTCTCTTACGTTGTGATGCCAAGACTAAGAAAACCTACAACAAAACAAGACAGGTAACAAGTCGCACTACACTTATTACATTTTGATATACAGACAAATTGGATGATAGTGATTATTCATCTTGTTGTAGATGGAAACCCAGAAATAGAGGGAGAAAAAGGAAGGAGAAACAGAGAGTGAAAGACTGTGACAGGTAAGTGCAATATTGATAGTTTTACATTATCTTGTAGCTAAGCTAACAATTCAATTCTCTAATAAGCATAGATAAACATAAAGTACATAGTACAGTTTTTGGGCACAAAAATATCACCACATATAGAATATCATATAGAACATCTCTCGAGGTTCTGAAACAAAGCTGAAATGAAGTCTCCACATTTCAGTGATATTTTGATAAGACATTTTAGATCACGAGGACAAAGAGAGCACTGTGTTCAGAGCGTAAGCCGCACACTTACCGCTGATATGTGCTCTCTTACAGGTGTCAGCCTCCCCGCAGGTAAATGCTGTCTCGCCGTGATGCCAGCCAATCATGCGCACCCGCCCCCTTCTGTGCGACCCTCACCATCATCATCATTCACTTATGGATACTGCAACTGCTCTGCACCCCATGATCCCAGATGCAGAGTTGTTATGGTGACGGGGCTTCTGTCAGCAGTGATCTATACAGGAAACTCCTGTTGTGCTAGTCTCTACAGAAGAAAAACAACAGAAGACCAAACCTAAAATCTGAGACTGACCTAAACCCTATGGACTTATATTATTATAATATAATAAGACTGTTATTTTATTGAGTTATATTAATAACATTAGTAGGAGTGGAAGTAGTATAGTAATAGTAGTGGAACTGGTTTAGCTGCCAGCTTTTCCAAGTCTTCCCCCTTATTTATTAAAATCCACTGAAGTACAGCTGGTTGTGTTCCATTAATCAATTAACAAAGCCATTTTGTATTTGATCATAAGTGGAACCACAGAACAAATAATGCCAAAGATATTCTATTTTTGTCTTTAAATTCTATTTCACAACTATGCCTAGGCTATATTACACTTAATCATGTGAAAACCATGTTAGGCCATGTTTTCATATGTAGTATTTTCGGTTTGCTTATTTTAAAGCTTCTCCGTGGGTTTAGCCCTCGACTTGAGCATCAAATAAGCAGATTGACATACTGACCTCTTGTGGTAATAGTATAATAATTACATTCACAAAGCCTTCTTCAAATAATACTGATCTGAAAGTCATCCTGTCATAATATATATCATTATAGTATTTCAGATTTGGTAATAATAAAATATTTAATGTGTGCACTGTGTAAGGACAAAGACATTGCTCTGAAAGGGCCAGTCAACAGGAACCGAGACGGACGTTCGTCACGATATGAGTGAATGTTAGTGCTTTTTAGTGAAAATGACTGAATTTCCCACACTTTGGACTCGTGACTGTAAAAGTGCCGGAATTAAACCAAAGAAGCATTATTATCTATGCTGCTGACAGAGTGTATGGCCCTAAATATGAATGCAATATTTTTACACCAAAGGGCTATTCAATTACCAGTGTATAAAAAGGTTTTGTTTTTCAAAATACTGTTAATATTATACAAATTTAAGAGTACCTTTCAGAATAGAGTGACTATTGTTTATTTCTGATTATCATTAAAAATATTTTGTGGAACATTTTATGTGTGTGTGTGTGTGGTCTTGGTATTCCCTACGTTATGGGGACCATCTGTTTGACCTTGTGGGGACCTTTTTTGGTCTCCATGAAGAAAACAGCTTATTAATCATATACTAAATGAAGTTTTCGAATATTTTCATAATTTTTTTATTTAAAATAAATGGCTCTCTGAGCTGATGGAAAAGGAGAAGAATGAGTTCAGAAAATGGTGGATTTGAGCTCGAGTCGAAGCTAACGCCACCCGCTTTACTTTCCATCCCATCGATCCTCTTATCAGCAAGATTATTTTTGTAATTTTGTCCGACTCAATATGACATTTAATGGGCGGAGTTAGTGTAAATAGCAGCTGAAAATGTAAAAAGTTTTCTGTTAGGGTTGTGTTTAGGGTTAGGGATAGTATATACAGTTGGTGCAGTATAAAAATCAGTGGAAAGTCAACATAAAATATGCATGTGTCAATTTGACCAAAGAGTGGAGGTGTTGTCTATGGTTTTTGTCATTTAGATATATAGTATATAAAGAATATATACTTTGTAACTTTGAGTTAACAAATATTAAATACAATTAACACATCTAATTGAAATAGATTTAAAATTTAGTTTAAAATGTAAGATTATTAATGTCACACTTCAATAATATGTTCCATATTTTTAAATAGCCTATATTTCATTCATATACAGTAAAGCATATGAAGTGTTCATTCAAAAGAGTAAATGGATCCGTTCTTGTGCCACACTATGCTTATAGTAAATAAATTTAATAAAACCGTCAATAAAGATTTTTAGGATGTTTGGTCTGTTTCTGTTTCTTAGGTTCTGCTCTTTTTATGTATCCAGTATCCAAATTCCATTTGGTTTGATCTATCTGATGTCCTTTTTAATACAATGTATATATTGGCAATGAGTAATAGTATTGTTGCTGTTTTTCTACCATGACTCCTCCTGAGGTTGTAGTTCTGTTGATGTTACACCTTGTCCTTGTACTTTAGGGCATGACCATATGAAATGAGCAGTTACATTTGTGTTTAATATTTCCATTGACTTTGAGAGAAAGAGTTTCAGGTCAAGATACGTAGTGGTGAGATGCCGTTCAAAAAGAAGGAACACGTTAATATTTCTTAATAAATTACAGTTTCGCATTACAAGAATAGCAACGAAAAAAAAATAAAATAACAATAACTACACATTAACCCAAAATGTATTTATTTACTAACTTTAATTTTAATACGCAAACTATTTGAACTGTGTGGAAAAATCACAACAGTTATGTTCATTATGTGGCTTTCATTATTTGCACATTTTTTATTTATTAAAAATTATGGGATGGAGAGGATCATGACGCTGCCGCGCGTGCCAGATTCACAACTGACGCTGCAGTGCAGAATTCACAGTGTGAAATATTCACACCACGCTTTAGAGTCACGTTTACATTCACAAGGGTTCAACTCTGCACCAATCAGAAGGCGATATGCAAATATAAGGCGGATCTTGCATCGTCAAGCGGATGACGATAAGGCTGTTCCCTTAGTAACAGCCATTTAAGTCAGCCGCGAAGGCGGAGCTAGGTTTGTAAACTCACGTTGCACTCTGGACACAGTGAGCAGTCAGGTTCCAACAACAACAAAAATATAAGCTTAGTTGAAACTCGCCAAGCGTCATTTCACAAACAAGCCTTAACAAAAGAAGGAGTTTGGAGAAAATTGTTCTTTGGTAAGTACTGAAGACGCGCGTTTTGCGTTGTACTGTGTGTTTGTGGGAGAGTCTCGTGTTTGGCATGGTGTATCAGGTGCTCGCGACATTGAGACTCTGCTCGTATGTAAACTCTCACTACTAGATCTAAAATAAGGTGCTACTGTTAATTCAACTCCATTTTAAGATGTTGGGATGTATCTTGTTCTGTCTGCGGTTTGCTAAGACCTGTGCTTGTTTTCATGGCTCAATGTCTGCTTGTTATTCATTCACGAGTTTCTATTTACTATTAGAAACTGTGTTTTTTGCTCTAATTAGACCTTATATTTTGTCTCTAAGTGAGTGTCTCAGTTTGGAGGTGCATTTCATTGACTTGAGTCATAAATGTGCTCATGTTACACTAGACTATCATATTTCAGGGTTTTGACTTTCCTTTGTTTAATCCATGGCTCTGTCCTGCTCTCAGTCACTGCCTGGATCAGGGCTGTACAGATGGACTGAAATCAAACAAATTAGACACCAGAGAAGATCCAACATGGGCAACAAGCGGAAAGCCTCCAATGAGATTGACAAAGATTCAGGTTTGTCATTTATATATCTTTTTTGTTATTGTAAATTTCTCAGGTTGGATAAAATGAACAAACTCCATGAAATCAGCCCCAGTGTTGGGAGAGTTTATTTTTTCTTTATCCTTTTTAAATCAGTGGCACAGGATTGTTTATGCCTGTTGCCAAATACGTCCTTCCAGGATGACATACAAGTTTTTAATATTAGGAGAAGGTCTACCAACATGAAGCATGTTTTATTAGATTGTGAGAATTAAGAAATTTGTTCTCTTGTTTTAGTAAATCGTGGCCATGATTTACTAATTCATTCTCTTGTTTTAGTTCAATTGTAGCCACGAATAAAGAATTCATTCCCACAATTTACTCATTTGTTCCCTTGTTTTGATTTCACCGAAACAAGGGAACAAATTATTACAGTGCGGCCACGATTTAATAAAACGTGGGAAGAAATTAATTTGTGGCCATGATATACATATTGCTTTCCACGTCATGTGTGGAGCTCTGTAAAATAATAGATTTTAAATAGATTTGTTTATTCAAAAAATCTGTTTTAGTTTACCTTAAATTTAGCTCAACATAAAAGCTGACATGGTGATAAACAAACAAAAAGGTTACATTAGAAAGTCTATTTCACAGCCCTTGTTTTTCTGTGTGTTATGGTTTTATGCAAAATATAGTGCCCTATTTGTCTTTCTCAAATGCAGTGGTATAATTATAAATAATTTCTCCATTACTGACTAGATTTATAAAATATTGTCCTTAATTAACTTGTTATAGGTGTATAACTGCTCATAATTACTCTTTTACTCTTAACACTATTTTCCCACCATAGATGCCAGCTCAGGGTATTATAGTGCTTTGGACCAGACCGATTTTGAAGATGTGGGGCCAACCAGTATTGCAGCACAAAGCATGCCGGCGGCTCCTCAGGTGCCTTTCATTCCTGGCTCACATCCAGGCGTCTCTCCCATGATCGTAATGAACAACCTTGTCCTCAAACAGGTATTACACCCTCATACAACTCTGAATGTCTCATGTCTCCATAGTTGCTTTTCTGGAAAAGCGTTTGCTCGTGACATACGTGTTTGAGTTATAGTATTGTTTTGATCGACCTTAAAGTGTTAGTTCACCTAAGAATAAAAGTTGTGTCGTTAATTACTCACCCTCATGCCGTTCCAAATCCGTAAGACTTTAGTTCATCTTCCGAACACAAATGAAGATCATTTTTGATGAAATTGCAGAGTTTTCTGTCCCTTCAAAGACAGCTACGCAACTAACACTTTGACACTTCAAAAAGTTCATAAAGAGATCGTGAAACTAATCTGTATTGAGTGGATTAGTGAAATTTTTTTGATGAATCTCGATCGCTATATATGATGAACAGATTTGATCTAGGGTTTTATTCGCATATAAACATTGATCAGCGAACATAAACAAAAGCTCAAACAAACCTGCTGTTCAAATGTGCTGGATAACACTCGAGAATGAACCTCATTGCTTGAGCTTCCATTTACCACAACTGATGTGTGCGTTGATGAATGTTTATATGTGAATAAAAGCCTAAATTGGTTATCATACGGATTAGTTTTATGCTCTCTTTATGAACTTTTTGAAGTGTCAAATTGGTAGTTGTGTAGCTGTCTATGGAGGAAAGCTCCTAAAATGTAATCATTTGTCTTTCAAAGATGAGCAAAAGTGTACAGCTGTTGTTTATACAAGCACGAGTTGCATTTTAATTTATTTTTTAATAAATAAATGACACGTCATTGACCCATCTGTTATTTTGGATGAGAACTGTATCTGTTTTACGAAAATGTTCATTGATAATTCTTGTTTCAGCCAAACTCTGTGGCCCCTGCATTAAAACCTTGGAGCTTAAACACTTCAGTAGATATGGTTCCTCAGTCCCAGCTGCTTTTCCTACAGCCAGTCATACCCACGAGTGACTGTAGCGGCCAAAGCTCCGATAAGCAGAAACTTTCCAGAAACTATGTTCCCATGCAAAACACATTTGCAAAAATTGTCCCACACCCTGCACAACGGTCTGCGGTCGACCAGAGTCCCAGTGCCATCACTAAGAGGGCAAAACACAGTCATGGAGGTAGACATCAACGACACTGTTATGATGATAAACCTCTCCACAATTCCTCTTTGAAGCAGGATGACTCTGAGACATATAAGGGTTATGGAGTAGACCCTAATATTGCTTCTTTGGGGAACGTGGATGTGCAAAACTCCTCATCCAGGCTTTCTGACCTTCAGGAGCCCCATACCACCACTTCACCATTCTCACTTTGCACTGACACCTTCCTCGCTTCATTCCCTCCGAAGTGTCCCAAATCGTCAGTCACCCAGAGCAGTGATGTGGAAAGTATCTCCGAGGCCCACTCGCCAAGTTCCAGTAAACGCAAACGCTTCTGCAACACGTATAATATTCTGGATCGGTCAGGCCTATTGGGCATCACACTGCGCACAAAGGAACTTATTCGACAAAACAAACGTTCCCAGGCCCAACTTCAGAGTCTGCAGGCTCAGACTGACCTCTTCTTGGAGGCCATATGTAGTGGAGACCCCAAAATCTGGACCAGATTGCAGCACATCCTCCAGAACTCTAGAAACAGTGAGGAGACGCCAATGGAATCACTGGTGGACTCTGTAAAGGATGAAGCGTAGGACACCACAGATGGAGGTTGCGTGGTGTAGTAGCAGTTCAGATATTAATATTTAACTGTTGTATTATGCTGTCATCTTTGCTCAGACCTTACAAGTTATACACATTTCCAATCAGTCGCTTAGGACATTTTTAACTTCATTCATAATATCAGTTGGAAATGTCAAACATTTGAGACTTCAGAGATCTAGTTACCACATCATATGTTATCTATCCAATATCAGTCATCCTTATATCTGTGGCTTAGTCAAAAGTATATACAATGTTTAGGTTACAAGTGCATCTTTTTCTGAATAAAGTGATTAATTCGATAATGAAGTAACACTCAATTTCAGAGTTTATTAGAAGGGTGTACTCTCATTTTTAATAAGAACACTATTAACCGTATTTTACTCTAATTGGTTGCCATTTGGAAGGGAAGCCTTGGAACTCTGGAACTGGAAAAAATTGTTTCTGTTCTGAAACAACCAAAATGGGAAGACATTTATTTTCTAATCTCTGTATTTAATAAATGCCTTTCACAAATGACAAATATTTGTGTTTTAACTTTAAGAGATTATACTTAAGTGCACAATAATGATTTGTTTTTGTTTTTTAAATTCAGTTAAAAATGTGAAATTCAGATTCATCTTTGTATCTGAAAATTTGTAATGTCTTTGTAATAAACATTTGTATATAATGTGTTCTCATCTCTAAGTAAATCTTCTTGTCACTGTTGTGCTTGTCTATGGGAAAGACCAATGGACTTTAAGATAACAACCGTTTGTGCTAGTCAAGGTCTATTTGAATGTGGTTAATATTTGTAATGCCTTGCGTTGTATTCTTAAGTGGGATTTTTACATTCTTAACGGAGAGTGTGTTTTTCTTCGGGTTGGGTGTGAATCAGCAAATTGGCAAATATACCGGTTGATATTTTTCCCCTGTAGCAATCTGTTATACTGCATGCATACAGACTGTTTGTGTTTGGGAAAGCAGGCATTAATAAGCCTTGATCAGGTGTAATGAATGCGTCTAATGTGATAGCACGTACGCTCAACTAGTGTACTTTGCTGTTCAAATATTCCTTTTTCTGTAATTTTGTGGAATACATTTGTATTTGCTTTCCAAAAATATAAACAAGTTTGTTGATTTATCAATCTAATACTACTATTTTTTTTTTTTTGCTGTAGAAATCTATGCAATAGTCTTGTTTAGTATTAGCATTGTACTGAAGTGAAGTTTTGTATTCTTTAGGTGTCATATTGTGCCTTCAAAAATAAAGGCATATGAAATAAATTTCAAACTATTCCCTGCACCTGGTTATTTGGTTAGGGTTATGTGTTTTAAGATTGAAGCTGAAGATCGAAGATCTCCAAACCTATTAGTTTACAAAGGGAAACCACAAACATCCATATATATTAATAATTGATTCTCTCTTCTACTACTTTTATATCCCCTAAGTTTTCCTTTATAAAAAGCCCTACTGCATATATATGTTAAGAAGGTGTTCCAATTTTGTAGAATTTAACGCACAGACTAGCCTAGTCGTGACTATCACTGAAAACTGAGACCCACACAGCATTTGATCACTGGATTTACAGAAATCAACATTGCATATCTATGCATATAACTCCTATCGAATACATTTAACCATGTATTGCTGTCTTTCTAAGGTTTTTGTCTTTCAAACCCATTAAAATGTACAAATTGATGTCGTTTCATATTTACATTCAGTGCAGGGATTCCCCAACTTTTTCGTCAGCGGAAATTCTTTGACCTAAAGTAGTCCTGAAGTACCACTGAGATTTTCAGTTAAAAAGTTAGGATCACACAATTCAAAACGATGTGATAAATGAGCTAGCTCGAAAGTAATCTAAAAGTAATGAAAAAGTAGTCACAATATATAATGGATGTAATGGATTATTAGTGTAATGTTAGTACAATTTTTGTCATGCAATTTGGAATCAGTAACCAACAACACTTTGTAGTAATCTACCCAGCAAAGCCTTATGACCACCTAATTTGCTGCTAGTCCTCCTCGTGCTGCCAAAACTGTGCCGACTTGATGAGGCATGGACTCTACAAAGACCCCTGAAGGTGTCCTGTGGTATCTGGCCCTAAGAAGTTAGCGGCAAATCCTTCAAGTCCAGGTTGTGAGGTTAAGCCACCATGGATCGAACTTTATAGTCCAGCACATCAACTGGATTGAGATCTTTTTAATTCACAAGAGTATTGAGTAGTAGAATTTACATATGGAAATATCATCTTAGCTAGTGTAATTGGCAATGGAAATAAACGGTTTCTGAACAACTAAAACAAACATCGAAAACGAATCCAGTCTAGATAGATATGAAGAGTTAGGATGTTTGGATAAGATATGATTCTCAGTTCAAATATCCTCAATTCAAAGGACGTTGAGGACTATGTTTCAAAACATCAAACAGGGTTGGAAGCAGAGCAATCACAAGCATGCACTTATAATAATTTAAACACTGACATGAAACGTAATAGTGGATTGCTATCTTATAAGAGGGTTTCTGTTTGTGTGACCTCCATTATTTCTAATTACTTTGACCGTGTTGAATAAGGGAACTGAAAAAAATACACATAACTATTGCTTGCTTTTAAATCACCGCATTTTTTTTTTTTTTGCTAATCTGTTGTATAAGGGAAATATAAATGACATAGCATCAAACTCAAAAATGTAATAAATTAAATTAATAAACTATTAATAACTAAATAACGAAAATATTATGAAATTTATAATCAATTTGTTATTACCAATTACTTTAAAGATTTTTAAAGAAAATAATATGTTTTTGACAAGTCAGTGTAAGGGGTAGGTGATATGGCAAAAAATATATATATTTTTTTCAGACAGGATCATGATCCACAATCTTACCACAATTCTTTTTCACCTACAGTCAAACTAACTTCCATATTTTAAAAATTTAGCCTCACAACATATTAAAATAAAAAGGAAAAAAGAGTGACAGACCATTTAGGCCAAAATAGGGGTGGGGGATACAACAGAAATCTTCTTATTATTTTATCTTCGTTATTAAAAATAAGAAAAAAAGATGAAAATGACAAATAATAGGACAAATACTATATTATTATTATTATATTACACCATGATATATATATATATATATATATATATATATATATATATATATATATATATATATAATTAAAAATAGAATATATTATTATTATATATTTTAATAAATATAAAAATAAGATCCAAATAAATAAAAAGTGCATTAATAGTTTCAGCTACAATAAGTGAATTTACTTTAACAGTATAGCATTCTAAAAATTGAATAAACAAATTTAAAAATAGAACTACATACACTTCATTAATTATACAATGATTCTTAAAGCTACTGAAGTTATTCAGTCAGGAAAAGTGAGTGATTTTATCTTTGTATTTTGTTTTTTGATTAACATTAATGACAGATGGCAGAAGGTTTATTAGGCTGCTGTCACTTTAAAACCTAATGCACAGATCCAATATACTGATACATGCATCCGAACACTCTACATTCACTTAAGATATAAACAACTGTGTTTAAACCATATGTGTATAAGACAGTTTAAGCTTATTAAGACGTAAAAGAAAACTTAGCTCAGTACTTGCGTGCCTTGTGACAGACTTTCGTGTGCCTGTGCTTCAGGTTTATGTGCTCAGAAAAGCTTATGTCAGAACAGCATGCGAAAAATGTCTAACTACTTTAAAATGCATGCAAGTAAAAATCTTTCATGATGATGAAGAACTGCACTGTAACCCTGCGTTGCTAAACGTGTGATGTGAATGTACATCGTGTTGTACAATAATAGGTGTGTTTAACTTAAAGCTGCGCTGTGCAGACTGATCGTTGTATCACATCAAAGTACCGTGAGAGTGATTCAAAAGTATACAGAAACCCACTGCTTTCTATTCGTTCTCACAGTACTTTGATGTCATACGCCAAATGGTCTGCGCAACACCGTTTCAAGTCGAACAGAACACTCCTATTGGGATGGGACTGCCAGAACTGCCACTGATAAGGTGCGTTCCAAATTGACCCCTCCCAAAGACTCGCCCCCTTTAGTTAATGTTCCAATGCACACACACACACCACACATCATGTTCTCACGCAGTGAATTTTTTAAAGAAGTTTAAACAATAAACACTGTATCGTGGCTCTTTAATGTGTTGTGACAGATCGCAATTGACCCTTGCAAACAGTTTGATTGACAGGCAATCTAACCAATCATAAGCCGAATTTGCCATTTTGTCTGACAAAGCAGTCAGGGGAGTTTGTAGATTAACGTTGAACTTGAAAAATTTTGCGTACTCGCGTCTTCCCGCGCTTGAAACAACATTCCTTCTGATGTCCATTCATGTTTATTTGATGCTATAAATGAACTAGTATTCACAAGCCGATTATCTTGTCACAACACATTAAAGAGTCACAATACGGTATTTATTGTTTAAACTTCTTTAAAAAATTACAATATTTTAAATATGAAATATGTTTCATATGATCAGTCAGTGTCCTCTTTGCTCCATGATGTATTTTTCACTTTGTGAGAACATGATGTGTGGCTTGTCGGACATAGCAACAATAACTAAAGGGGGGCGGGTCTTTGCAAAGGGTCAATTCCCGTACTTATGCACAATTCTATGACGTCTTTAAGTATAAATAGTGTGAGTAGTGTGTTACACTGAAAATTCCAAGTGTGGAATGTTAGACACTTTATGCACTTAACTGTTGCAGCATTGATCACGTAGCAGAGGGGAAGGGGCTGTCAGGCTCCGATGTTATAAAATTCACACATTACACGGATGAGTACCTACACAAGTACATAGAGCATAAGTGCATAATGTGTAGTGCGTCATTTGGGACTGTGCACTCTAGCGCGATAATACGAGATCTTTCTTCAAAGGCAGATTGTGGAAACATTTTAATCGTTCACAGTCATGATATCGAATCAGTGTGGTCTATGCAGAAATATAAATACAAGTAGAATATCTCAATATTTTGTTTAACTGACTTGAATTTAGATTGAGGCAGCAAACATGATTGATGAATTCAAATCTTGAATGGAAGTGAGATTAAAATTAATTGAAATTAAAAGAGGATAATATACTGTAACGGTAATGTTTAAATACAAATTCAAAGATTGGGCAAAAAAAAAAAAAGGTTTATGGTGCACATGTTACCATTTTAACCACAAATCACAGGTCAGGAAATTAGCAAGAATTGCAAAAATACTGTAGATAAAGTCATTTAGTACAGGAAAGCCTACCGCTTTGTTTTCTTCAGATGTTTAAGCTGTCTTTTTAAACGGAAAAAGAGTCAATGTTGTTCCACTCAATATTGATGACTTCAAACAGTTGAAAGTTCGTTTGAGTTTAATCTGAGATCAAATATTCTTAATAGGGCTCAAATCTGGACTCTGACCAGGCTAAAACATGAGCCACTTCTTGGTTGTCTTTGCAGTTTGGACAGCAGTATTAACTTGTGGAAAAATGACATCTTTAGGTAACAACTTTTCATTTGTGGGAAGCGAACCGTTCCGCAATATTCTCTTACACTCCAAAGCATTAACTGAGTTTTCACGGCATAGCTCACCAATACCAGCAGCTAAAAAGTGATGCACAATGACACTCTCCCTCCATGCTTCAATGTGGTAGAGATGCATGTATTAATAGATGCATATATATTATATCTTACCAAATCTTCAAAGATCACTCTGGAGCTTCACCATCATGATTCATAACTCCACACAACTCTGCTGAATCAAACTTCCCATATCTGCCGAAAACTTCATTCTGTCTTTGATGGTTTTCTGAGACAATTTGCTTTTAAAAGGCGTTCATTTGCTTAGTTCTTGCTACTTTCCTTGCAGTAATTTGTGGTTAGTAAACTTAGTGTTTAGTCATTGCCATGTTGGAGGTACGCCTTTAAATTTCAATTTAAATTACAATTGAAAAATTCTAAACTCTAACTAAAGAGAGAGTCACCCACAATTTAGCAGGCCGCTTGTGTAATAGTGTGCGTTGTTTTGTAAACCCATCCATCCATTAATCCTGCCCTCCTTCACTGATGTTATCGCTGCTAATCACCGCTGCCCTGAACTAGCGCTGAAATTGAGTTTCAGTACAGTGCTGATGGACATATATATGGGGGTTACCACAGCTTTGTGACATAACGCTCTTCTAATTAGCACAGTGATGACAGAAATCCACTAAAAAGGTAGATCAGTTGCATGGGCTTAAACGAGTCATATGAACAGAAGCCCTTATCACAAATAATATCTGGTCCACTCCGGTCAAATTATAATAAACACACTGATAGGGTTTTCAGTCATGTTTGTGATCATGGTAGACCTGCCAGTTTCCAGGTACGGTCTCAACAGTCTGAACTGGCAGGAAAAGGCCCAGAGCCCAACGGGAACCAAAAACATCAGTCAGGTTGGCACGCCAGGAACCGCGGCTCTCCGACAAATACCCTTTTTGCAGCTCACACCAGGTTTGCCCTCGGGCTACCAGTAGAAGCTGTTGACAGCAGAAACCGGCGCTCACTAGTCCGATGCCCAGCCAGACGTACAGCATTACAACCAGAAAGAACTGGAGACCTGAAATCAAACCTGAAGGGAATAAAAGAAAGAATTGTCTAATTCCGGATTTTCAAAGCGAGATAAAAATCAAGAAATCCTAAAGCAAGGCTTAATTTAAACTTACCAAGGAAGAAGTAACCCGTCGTCAGTGGCAGAAGAGTGAGGAACGTCAGTGGGTTCTCAAAGGAAATGGAGTACTCCATTGTAATATACGCCACCCCGATTACCAATGAATACAGACAACAGCAGGACGTATAGATGCTGAACATAATAAAGTAGCGCATGTTCCTATTCCCGATACAGTTTCCTGTGAAAAAGCAGTGGTGGTCCCGTTTTAGAATCACTTTCTTACACACTTTACAGAAGTGGCGTCCATTCAGGAGGTAGTGTGCGTCAATTCTGTCTGGGCAGTCGGGTGAACAAACTGGAATAACCGTCTCATTGGCACTCTCAGATGGATACCGTATAGTCATTGTGTAATTACCCAATGCGTTCCCCATGAAGAATAGAAAGACGGAAATGTGGGCCAGCATGGTGGGATTCAACATCACATCTTGCCTTTGGAATACAGTGGGCATGAAGAGGAGGAAGTGGAGGGCGAATGTGACCACGGTCGCCGTGTAGAAGTACGCTGGTGCAATCGTGTTGAGTAGTCGGAGTTTTACCATCCTGAGCAACATGCCTGTTAATAATGATAATATGTCTTAAAACAGTCATTCAGAACATTAATTCAAATGAAGATGATGAACTCATACATTTCGTCTTGTCTTTGTTAACAGCAGTTCATCCCTATGAAAAATACCACAAGGAAAATGATTAATGAAACTTTTTATGGATATTGCATGGATACATTGAACTGGCAGTGTATAGAAAGATACTGTGCCAGCAAGTATTAAGCAACTGAACTGGAAAAAAAAAAAAAATCTGGAAAAATGTTCAGAAATAAAATAAATAAACAATTGAAAATAATCATTTTAAAAAAGAAGCATGTAAAACCAAACAGAATTGCTGAAATAATGTGCATTTTAAACATGCTTCCCAAATACTCGCCGGTTTTCTATTGGTTGGCAAAAAAGATAGCCCCGCCCCAAACTCACGCCATTGGTTGAACCCATGTTGCTAAGTAGGACTAATAAGCAGTGTTAACAACTACAACGTTTACGGTTTTATATATTTAGGTATAGCCTTCATCTACAAACTGCATCTATAAACTTTTAACATGGACAAAATAAACACACATCAGATTATTTATACATGTTATCAAAGAACGGACACACAACCCCAAAACGCTCAATCGCTTTGATATCAAGATTTCATACGGAATTCAACTCACCACTGTTACACAGCACAGAATGTACATCCTATAGGGTGTAAATAAACGCATATAGCATGTTTTTTATAAGTGATCATGAAGCTAAATGCATGTCAATGGAGTGAGAGAAGGATGTGATGAACAGAAATGTGTCTACACATATCAACACCTACATTCTGGCGCAAACCAACATATTATAGGCAGGGTTTGTGATGAATAGATTGAGGCCCCAAAAAATCGCTAATTATTGAACAGAACGAGGACATTGCTCGGTTACCTGACGCCGGTTCGTCCGGAGGAGCCGTTGTTGTGTCAGCACTGGAGCTCAGCTCATCCCTCACCACCCTTGCTAGGAGATAAACCACATGTAATTCATTCAGAAACAGTAAATCGGTTATAATTATGTAATACTGAGCGCATCTGTTCGCGATGTGTCTCAGTGGTTTAGCATCGCCGCCTGTTGGTGTGGGTACAACATCATCATCATCATCATCCAGCTTCACTAGAAATAACAAAACAGACAAACCTGTAGTATATACATATATATATATAAATATATATTGTATGTGTATATATATGTATGTATTGTATAAACGTGTGTTGTGGACATGTTTATTCATCATGACATTAAATCCCCACATTATATATATATATGTATATATTTAATATATTTTTATCATAGTGTATCCCCCACAATGTGCACGTTGACTCATTATTATGGATGAACGACACGCACTTCCGACATTCACCAGCAGGTGGCAGCGCAAACCAACGGTTATTCGCAGCAAATACGTTTATTTAATTCTCTCTCCGTTGTTTTAAATAGACAAAATCATGCCTTAAGACGAAGTTAGCATTCTATGATGCTAGCTCACGTCTGTGATACGCAGAAACACACAGTCAAAACTTTATAGCTCGCCTAACCCCTTAGTTTTCGTGTTTGTTGGTGCAGTGTCACTTCACACCCGGTCCCTGAGCCGTTGGGCGCTCCCCGTGTGAGCTGGTGCTGATGCAGACAGACAGAAGCATCTAACCGGATAAACCACAGGAGGTGTTTTAAAGGTAAGCCGCACTTTTGTTATATTCACTGAACTGCTCCCAATTATATCGTACAAGAAATGATTCAACAAACGATTCGATCATTCATTCCGAACTTCAACGTGTTTTAAAAGTGGGCGTTTTGTAACAGTTGTAGCTATTGGATTTTAAACGCTATTGCAGCAGGCATCTATGCATGGGTGCTAAGCGGAGAGGAGGGGTGGTATTTAAATAATTTAACTGTTCGAGGTGTCTGGAAATACTACGATGGCATTAGATTGGTTTTCTTTGGCTTGTTTGTTTACCGTCTCATGTAAAACAAAAGCAGGAGCCCCGCTGTTTTATTGTGCCATGGGAGTGCGCACGTTGTGCATTTGTTGTGAGATGCTAATATTATCGCTTTAAAGTTACGGTTGCTCTATAATGGCTGTGTTAGTGCGCACATGCTGACAGCAGAGAGTTTAATGTCTGGATGATATATTGAATGGGGAGCAAGTCAAAGCTGCGCGTTACAAATCAGAGGATGGGGGCGGATTGATTTCTCCACACTGTTGCCAAGAAGATGATGATGATGCTCAAGCAGTTCATTAAAATAACTTTCACAATTAGACATGTCGTCTCCAATGTTCCCTTTGAGAATCAAAAAGTATTACCTTAACAGGTAGAGGGTGAATCTCAAACCTGTCATGAACGTGCAGGTTATATCAACACTATATAAAAGTATATATATATATATATATATATATATATATATATATATATATATATATATATATATATATATTGCTTAAAGGGTTACAAATTAAAAAAAAATACTAATCATTGTTTGAATCAGTGGTTCGGTTCGCGAATCAAACAGCCAAAGTCACGTGAACTATTGAAATTGCGAATCACTTATGATGTAACGAAGCCTCGTTTACTGAAATCACGTGACTTTGGCGCTCCGAACTACTGAATCAAAACCGAACGTTCGTAAAGCTTCGAAGCAGTGTTTTGAAATCAGCCATCGTTAGATATTTTTGAAAAGTCGTTATTTATTGTTTTTTTGTGCACAAAATGTATTCTCGTCGCTTTATAATATTAAGGTTGAACCACTGTACTCACATGAACTGTTTTAAATATGTTTTAGTAGCTTTCTGGGCATTGGAAAGTGTTTAATATCTTGCTGACAAAAGAGACCTCACTGAGGCGTCGGATTTCATCAGAAATATCTTAATATGTTTTCCGAACATGAACGAATGTCTTACGGGTGTAGAACGACATGAGGGTGAGTAATAAATGACAGAATTTTCATTTTTGGGTGAACTAACCCTTTAAATGAACCCTATTTGTTTTGTTTCATGACCATTAAGTACATTCCCCCATTCAGTATTGCTAAATAATAAAAAAGAGAATGAATTCTATTCATGATTCAATATAAAAAATATCAAATATAATTATTTTTTAAATATTGATTTAAATATGTTTTAGGGTATAGACATTTATTAGATTTAGGCATCATGGTAGTGTTTGTTGTGTACCTTCTTTGATTTATGCCATTATCAATAAAAAAAAAAAAGTGAGAATCTAATGAGAATAATCATTGTGATTAAAAACAATTAATTGAAAAATACCTCAAAAGTGAAATGTCAGAAATGCCATCCAATGGGAATGAGAACTCTGGGAGGAAGTGTGAATTGTTATGAAAACGATGCACAACTTCTTTTAATGTAATGTCATTATTTTCTTTAGCAGACAAAAAAATTCATGAATAAAGCCCTTTTTACAGACATATTGTAACATTGTTTTCAAGGGGGTTTTCTGTACTCAGCATGCTTAGCATGAGCCTGGAGGGGAATGATAAAAGTAAGAAGTTGTGTTATTTTATGTGTCTGAGCAATATGAGTAGGGGTAAATGTGTGACTGCTAAATGGTCTGTTATACTGACATCTAAAAAAGGATTCTGTTATTCTGTTGCTGCTGTTGTGAAGAGTGAAGTTTGTGCTCTGTTCGGAGTGGGCTAATGTATGCTAATGCTAAAATTGGTATATGTTGCTTTTCTTAGCAAACTTCAATGCAAAAACTGGTCTCTGCTGGTCTGGTGTAACCATGCTTTTCACCAGAAAACTAAGATTATAATGCTAGCTGCGTAAAGAGTTCCTTTTGCTAATGAAACAGCAGGTTAGGCTAGTCAACGTGGTCTTATTCCATGTCCTAACCGGATGTGACAGTGATAAGATCAGACCTCAATCTAAATCAGACCTTTTATCAGATCTTTTTTGTACCACAACAAACAGGCATCTGTCTCATTTCAGATTTAAAAAAGGAAGCAATAAAAAGGCAGGTAGGGGGAAAAAAAGCTGTAACAAACCTGCACACCAGCTGTCAAAACATAACATACATTGACAAACAACTATGCTGGTATTTACAGTATTACATTTAAAAGAGTAAACAACCTCATCACAAGTTATATCAAGCTGAAATAAGATTCGAATCCTCAGTGAATCTTTCAGAAAGAAGTAATCTCTAAATTAATGGTTTTCTCACCAAGTGATAAATGCCTGACATGTGTGGTCTTCATCAAAGCCCAGTGTCCACCTGACTATTAAGGATAAGACAGTTATTGTACCATTTTCCCAGCATCCATGCAGATTTCATCTGCTTTCCATATAAATGGAGCGTCTTGGAATGATAGTCAGCAATGTATGACTTCCAAACTGACTGTATAAAGCAATTAATAGTAGTCGAAATGTCACTGCACTTGTGACAGAAGGTTGGTTGAAGCTCATAATTGGATCATGAATAAATCATTACAATGAACACCTGCTCTTGGTTGATGTCTCTGTCAGCTCCTCGTCCGAACTAGACGCATTGTCGGAGAAATATTAGTGGCACCTTGTTTGAATTGGAAGTTGCATCAGAGGGGTGAAAACTTCTGGTTCTTATATACAGTGGCATGTGGTGGAGCTCTTAAATGAGCAGGCAAAATGTCCTTCATGTGTTTGGTTTTCATGTTCTGCGTGGATTTATGGATTAAAAACATATGAATAAGTACTATAATATTATTTAACGTTTATATTAATATCATTATTGAAACCAAGTCCATTAAAGTCTCAAGTTAATATGTTTTTTTAACATTATTTTTATTGTTTGTACAATTATAATGTAACAACTTCAATAATACAGTAAACAGTGTTTAATATAGTATTTCATGTTGCTTTTATTCTTATTATTTATTAATTTAACCAAGTGTTCGCTAAAGCATAGATCATCATTCAAGTTCATTTCAATTCAGATATGACTGAATTATGTGTTGTCCAAGTGTAAAGGGATAGTTCACAAAAAAAAGAAAGAAAATGTTATCATTTTTACTCCCCTTCATGTCTTTGCAAACCCAGAAGATAATTTAGGAAGAATTCAGTCTTGTGGCTCGAGTGAGTAATAAATAAAGCACTAAAGAGTGTCACCAAAAAAGTAGGCCTACATGCAGCTTGCTGATCCTTATTTAAGTGCAAAAATAAAAGAATATTTAAGACATTTTAAAAGTAGCGTGGCAGTGAGTCATCCAGTCCAGTAGCTGGAGGAAATCTCTTCTTCTGCCATTTTTAATGGAAAATAATGTGGATTTCTGCTACATCAATAAAACATACATAAAATGTAAACAGTAATATATAAACATAATATATTCATGTTGTTAGACAATTGACCCTGCACTGGCAGTTTGATTGACAAGTGATCTGACCAATAATTGAATGATATCTCTATCACTAAATATCATTATACTTATCAGTTTTTGAAGAAGACAGAGCAAACCGTTTGTAAGGAATTTTAACAGTAACATGGGTGTCATCCAGTCCAGTAGGTGGCAGTAATGCATCATTCTTATTCTTATACTGGCATTTTTAATGGTGGTTGGTGAACTAACAGTATGGATGTGTCTGAAAATCTTGCCTTTGGAGAATGCATATCTAAGGCATCAAGGCACATCTGAATCCAATGTTAGCTTCTTCCTGTCTCCTGAGATACCTTCATCTTTTTTTCATCTTTCGATTTTTTTAAGGCAGCATAGATATATCCTTAACTGCCTTTGAAATCTCACAATCCTATGCGTTCCATTCCGTGACAGTTGAACTAAAAATTAAAGATAGTTGGTGGTCAGTTTGTGTGTAAATGTAAGTTTTTGATGTAATTTCTTGTGAGAAAAAAATTGTAGTAATTAAATATTTGCTTAGTTATCACCAAATCTTGCTCTATTTTGCTGTAGATTAATTACTATTATGCCGCCTCAGAAATCTGTCTGAAATTAGTTTCATTAGGTGCCTTAATGCGCAAACGCTGAAAAAGTCATTTTCTGATAAGGCAGCAAGGTAAGCCAGCTGCCTTTCGGATGCAGCCATGCATTTCTACAATTTCCATGAACAACACAGAAAATAATTTTGACATAATATATTTATGTAGTGAGGTTAGCAGAGTTAGACTAGAGTGCATTAGTATATTGACAATTTGATTGCAATCTCTTATTGGTTTCAGCGTCATCTTATACTGATGTTTATCAGCTTTAGAAGAAGAAAATTACAGCAAATCATAAAAATCTACAGTATAAAACCTCATGATTAAGATCTCCAGTTCTGGACTTTCTACATCAGTGAAAAATATGAGCCAAAAGCATATTTACCTCATTGATGCAATGTGAGGGAAGAAGCATATGTGAGTAGACGTTCACCAATGAATACTTCAGCGAAAACAGCTGTTGGGAATTGTGCCAAACCATTCATTTAGCCAGCAGGTGTGACTACATCATGAGAGGCTTTAAACAACCTTATGTAGTTCATAAGGTGCTTTTGTAGAGTTTGTAGATATGTTGCTTAGTCATTTTCTGAGACCGCTGCTTTCTCTCCAGTGGTTCAGTGTTCAAAAGCTTGTAATACATTCCTGAGAACAAACAACAAATAATCCTCAGTAAAATGTGTATCTGGCATCTCTACGCAGCACAGGCATGAATATTTGATGGTGCACTTGGCCGAGATTGAAAGTTGATACATCCCGCTGCAGTACACAAAGAGCCACAGAGGCTGTAGCGTGCCGTGAGCTATAGAAAGTTCACATAGGTAGTGGTTAGATATGGTTAGATGGAGCGGTTCGTCTTCCATAGATTCCCTTGTGCATCATGACATTCATAGAAACATCCAACAGCTGGCATGTAGACAGTTTGTGTTCTTGTTTGTCAGTTCGTTTTCATCATTGCAAGGTTTGTTATGTAAGGACCTCATATGCGTTCGTTTCTAATATTATCTTTGGTGCAATATTGTTTCGTCTAACACCCACACACTAAAATTGATGCTGGCACCTGAGTCCTTCACACAGTGTAACAATGATTGTGTGAGTAAGAAATAGTTGTCCTTGCTATCAAACAGAGGTTAGGATTTCCAATTGAGATATATGAATGGCCATCATCTGGGCCAGTTATCATACCTCAAAGATTGCTTATTAAAGCTAATGGCCCTGAAGTAATATTCATAAGAGCACTGACAAAAGCAAGCAGACCAAGCAGTTCCCATCATTTTTTTCTTGTTCGAGGTGCCATTTTTCTCAGATATACGTTGCAATAGGGGAAAAAAAGACTATCGTAACTTCTGTTTCATGCCAACTTTAACAATTAAATAAATAAATTAGAATTTTCAAAATACTGATTTACTGAACAGAGTAAAGGCCCATACAAACCAAAAAGGATAACTAGAAAGATGAATATATCGTAAACTACACCAATGCATGATAACCATAATAAATGCAAACTGCAGTGACAGTATGTCGCCTGTTGCTTTAAATGCTCAAGCCTTTTAAATGTGGATTTTGATTGGCTCTCAATCACTGCATCCAAAATCAAATATTTCCCTGCTATGTGACACTTTATGAATGCAGTTAAAGTGACACAACTAACACTGGTAGGTCACGTGACAGTAAAAACATGGCAGATGTAATACGTCCAAATTTCATTCATTTTGTATCACATCATTGTATTCATATATTCATATGGTATTGAACCGGAAGCTTTGCGTTTATAGAGCTAGTAAAATATTTCAACTCAAGTCAATATTTCACGTCTAATTATTTATATTTGACAAGTAGGCCTGTAATAAGCGGGGTAATGTACATCCAGCTGGTTGTTATCGTCAAATAAACCCCTTCAGAGTGATGCAAAACCCCTCTACTTCTCGTCGTCAGGGTCTTGGGTTTCTTCTGCGATAACAGCCGACTGGATGTACATTATCCCTTACTTATTGCATTTCTTAGGAACTAATTACCCTCCTCCATCCCCAGCTCCTCCTCTCATCCAGTCAGGACTTGGCCTTCTGATTCCCTTTCGAATCAGACTAATTCTTGAATTATGTTGTACATTAAATTATTGAACATTAATGATATCTCCAATACATTTATGTTGGTTGGTAACCCTTGGTGGTTAACTCTGCTCTCCTTGGTGCCCAGAGCAGAACCATACTGCCAATATAAACTCTATGCTAATTGACCATCATCTTTGACGATAGTGGTCTTGACCGAAAGTTTTCTGTGATGGGTAAGATTAGGGGTAGGGTTAGTGTAGGGGTATAGAATATACAGTTTGTACAGCATAAAAACCATTACATCTATGGAGAGTCCCTACAAGGATAGGGAACCAGAAATGTGTGTGTGTGTGCGTGTGTGTGGTGTGTGAAAGAGAGTGAGTGATATGCCAGATTGCTGCTTAGATGTCACTTTACTGCATTAATGACTCACATCCTTTCTGTCAAGAATAGATCTTAATAGAACATAAAGAATATACAATGGTCATCACTGCAGTTTATGGAAGAAGAAAGACTATGTAAAATGTGCATCATTCTTTAACTTTAACCATAGCACTTCTGTTCGACCATGAGAAATCATAAGTAACAGCGTTAGCTTAGTCAAAAAACGAGATTCCTATTTATTGTTATTTTACAGTTGTGTCATTCATTTAAATTTATACAATTTCAATATCATGATATGGTTTAGCAGAGAAGAGGAGAGGCAAGGATCTATTTGCAAGCTGTAAGATAATTCAAAATAGGAAAAATGAATCAAACCAGGAAGACGAAGATCAAAATCCAGTGGTGGAACAAGAAATGCATCAGTTTTAGATATTACTATTACTAATATATTATTATATATTTACATATATTTTTTTCATCATATTGGATACCTCTGTGCGATTCAAGTGTCATCTGTGTTTGATGATGTTGCAGGGCATGCCAAATGAACAAATGTAATCAAGTGAAGTGAACTTCTACAGACACTCCCTGCTGAGTTTGTAGGGAGCTGTGAAACTGCGTGGGGACCCTGTGAATTGTAACACGGCTTTAAACTTTGATGCTCAACAGTATTTGTACTATGAACACACAGTATGCACATATAACAAACACTACACAGTAGAAGCCACTGATAAGCATCTTATCAACTACCCAGAACACCCTAGCAACCGCTTAACAACATGCAATAACACCTAAGAGACCCTGAGAAAAGCTATTATTTCTATTCATTACTCTTATTCCTCAACGCGTTACAGCAGATTTTATAAAGTTGTTCTATTCTAATTAGCATCTTTAATTCCAGCAAGGCTTTGTCATTTGACAAATGAAAGGTCTGGGAGTCAAGATGGCGCCAGTGTATATGGCCGGCCGTCTACTGCTCCTGGTTGAATGGATGTTGATTGTGTTTTTATTGACTGTTTTAAATACTGCAGAATCTCTATTGGTTTATGATCGCCAAACACTACTTAACATTAGATCGCCTGTTGAAAATACAGCGATCTATAATGTTAATCAGGGTGGTAAAAACAGCTCGCCCCCTCCTCCGCTCCTGTGTGGATTACCTGACTATCTTTATCGGACCCTATGCTCTCCCGGGAGGAAGAAGCGACTTAGACCCCGCGGTAAAAGCGGTGGTCTATTGGTGAGAGCTCGAACCTTGATGGCCTTGTTTCCGGGGGCTGATCCCCGCTGGATTTTGTCCGAGCTTGGCGTGGATTGCTGCCGGTGTGTGTCCGACGCTCCTCGGATTCCGCGTAACAGTTGCCGGCGTGGATGGTCAGCCAACATTTATCGGCCTCCTCGTTTTAGAAGAGGTGGTGTGGACGTCTCTCTCCTCCGATCCTTTGATCGTGCACCTCCGGTGCTGAAAGACTCAACCCCAGTGAGGTTTTCCTTGGTGAATGCTAGATCACTAGCCAACAAGTCTTTTATTATGAATGACTTTTTCACTTCCAAGGACCTGGACATGTTGTGTGTGACGGAGACGTGGATCGGTGTTGGTGAGTCAAGTGTATTTTCAGAAGTCGTACTTCTGAACTGTACTTATTTTAATTCTACACGGCTCACGGGTCGAGGAGGTGGAGTAGCAACTATTTTTAAAGAACACTTAAACTGTCGTCGTCTGCCAGCTTACTCCTATTCCAGCTTCAAACTCAGTATTTTTGAACTAAGCTTGAGTTATCCGGTGTTGTGCGCTGTTGTATATTGCCCACCCAAATATAACAAAGACTTTATTGAGGAGTTTTCAGAATTTTTGGATGAAATTATGCCAAAATATGATCGGGTCTTAATTGTTGGGTATTTTAATATCCATGTGTGTTGTCCTGTCAAACCCTTGGCTATAGCCTTTCTTAATCTGGTGGAGTCTTTTAACTTAACTCTGCTTGTGGCTAGTCCCACACATGTTTCTGGTCATATCTTAGACCTGGTTTTATCATATGGCTTGCCAATTGGTAATATTGAAGTCGGTGATGCTGTTTTCTCTGATCATTTACCTGTTTTCTTTGAGATATGTATTATCTGTGATCCTAAAGTGACTGCTCCAACTCGTCACCACAGAACAATTAATTCTTCAACCGCTCAATCATTCTCAATGGCTTTTAATGCTATTGACGATGACTATTCAAGGTCTTCATACGGCCTTAACACGGCTGATCTGACTTCATTGTTCTCTTCAACTTGCCTTAATATTTTGGACACTCTGGCTCCTTTTAAGATGGTTTGAACAAAACCTAGAACTCAAACTTGGCTGAAAGCTACTACTCGGACTGTAAGGCTTGAGTGTAGAAGGGCAGAACGCCGCTGGAAGAAGGATAAATTTCCTTTGACACTTTGAATGAGAATCTGCTTAAATATCAGAAAACTGTTAAATCTGAGAAAATAAAGTATCTTTCTAGTGTCATTTGTAATAACTCCCACAAGCCAGCTGTGCTATTTAGTACTATTAACTCGATTCTTAACACTCCCCAAGCAACCGGTCTTGAGCCTGAGATGTGTGAGAAATTGTTAGACTTTTTCATTGACAAGATTGAGGCTGTTAGAGCTAACATTTTTCTCCCTTCAACTTTTTCATCAATTTCCACTGAGTGCTCTGCTGTTTTTGATCAGTTTGAGTTGGTGTCTCTTGATTCACTGAAAGAGACCTTTGTTAAAATGAAACCATCCTCATGTGGTATGGATGTTGTTCCTCTCCGTCTTCTCAAAGATTCATTTGAAACCATCAGTCCTAAAATTCTTGCAATTATCAATAGCAGCCTGGCTTTGGTAGTTGTACCCAAGTCTTTTAAACATGCAGCTGTGGAACCAGTAATCAAGAAATCTAATCTGGATCCATCAGTTTTTGCTCATTATAGACCCATCTCAAAACTCCCATTTCTATCCAAACTATTGGAGAAGGTTGTATTCAGACAATTTAATTCATTTTTAGATTTACATGGTATTCATGAAGTGTTTCAATCTGGTTTTAAAGCACTGCACAGTACAGAAACTGCACTGTTGAAGGTTTTTAATGACTTACTACTTGTCACTGACTCTGGTGACTGCACTATCTTAATTTTACTAGACCTTTCGGCTGCATTTGAGACAGTTGACCATAACATCTTGATTTCATGGCTTGAACAATGTGTCGGTATTAATGGTACTGTATTGGAATGGTTTAAATCCTATTTGGCTGATAGAACCTTTTCCGTTCATCTTGGAGACTATGTCTCCTCAACTGCCGCTCTCACATGTGGGGTCCCACAGGGCTCCATTTTGGGGCCTATTCTGTTCTCCCTGTATATGCTCCCTTTGGGTCATATTTTTAGGAAATATGATATTTCTTTTCAGTGTTATGCAGATGACCTGCAAATTTATCTGCCCTTGAAACGTAAAGATACCTGTTCTTTAGCGCCTCTATTGCAGTGTTTTGAAGGAATTAAGACCTGGTTGGCACTAAATTTCCTTAATTCTAATGAAAAGAAAACAGAAGTGGTGTTGTTTACGCCAGGGGTAACCCGTGAGACAGTAGACCTAAACCTCGGTGAGCTGAATCCATATGTGAAGCCGTATGTAAAAAATGTGGGTGTTGTTATGGATTGTGATTTTAAATTGGATAAACAGATTAATTTAGTAGTTAAATCATGTTTTTTCCAATTGAGACAACTCTCCAAGGTGAAACCTTTATTGTCCTCTAAAGACTTTCAAAGAGTTGTGCATATTTTCATTTCAAGTCGCCTTGACTATTGTAACAGCCTTTATTTAGGTATTAGTCAGGCCTCTCTCTCTATACTGCAAATGGTCCAGAATGTGGCAACTCGCCTATTGACGGGCACACGAAAGCGGGAACATATCACTCCCATTCTCGCGTCTCTTCACTGGCTACCTGTCCATTATAGGATTCATTTTAAAATTTTGGTGCTTGTTTTTAAATCTCTTAATGGTTCAGTGCCAAGTTATTTATCAGATTTGATTAATCTGTGTGCTCCGTCAAGAGCACTAAGGTCTGCTGACCATTTGCTTTTAGCTGTTCCAAGGGTAAAACTGAAGAGCAGGGGGGGACCGGGCCTTTTCAGGGGCAGCCCCGAAGCTCTGGAACAGTTTGCCTTTCTACATCAGACAGGCTCAAACACTTGAGGTCTTTAAATCAGGCCTAAAAACTTATTTTTATAGTCTGCCGTTCGATGCCATGTGAGAGCTGCTTTCTTTTATTGTTTATTGTGTCTTAAGTGTTTTTCTTTTATGGTGCTGACTGTTTGTTTAATGAACATGTTTTCTTTTTGTATGTACAGCACTTTGATAAACACTTGTTGTTTTAAAAAAAGTGCTTTATAAATAAACTTTGACTTGACTTGACTTGCCTTGACTTGACTTGACAGATCTTTATAGATTCATTATGCCACCAAATCTACCCCAGGACTATGATCTTTAAGATCTCTGGATTACAGACTGAAAGATGAGAATGTCAGTTGTGGGTGGTGGGGCCTCTAGAGGAGGGCTTCTTTCATCTTGGCAGGATGCTCCTTGGATATTCTGTGGCTAATCCATCCATTCAGTCGCAGCGAAGCAAGCAGAAGGATTCCTGTCTGAAGTTTGAGAGGGGAAAATGGAAAAAGTAATATAATATTTCTTGCAAGATTAGAGTCCATGATATAACAGCTTTTTTTGGTCTCAAAAATTTAAATTACGCCATGATTTACTCACCCTCAAGCCATAGTAGGTGTATATGACTTTGTTCTTTCAGACGAATACAATCGGAGTTATATTAAATAATGTCCTGGCTCTTCCAAGCTTTATAAAATAGAGGATGAGATTTTGAAGCCCAAAAAAGTGCAACCATCCATCATAAAAGTTATCCACACGGCTCTGGAAGGTTAATAAAGGCCTTCTGAAGCGAAGAGAAAGAAAGCGCATGTGTAAGAAAAATATTAATATTTAAAACTTTAAAAACTAAAATAACTAGCTTCCGACAGACACATCGATTTACGGTGAAAGTGTGAACTCTGACCCGACGCATGACGTATTGACGAATGCGTAAGTGCAGAGGATAGAGCTAAACAAAACACCGGTCACGAATTAGAAGTGTAAAACAAGAATTTTTAAAGAGAAATATCAAAGGATTTCTGTATAAGAGAAGAGGAGCTTGAGTTTTGAGCCCAGCTTTGTCTGAAAAGTGTGACGCATCAAAGCTTACGCTACTCCTATATCACATCAGGAGTATGTGCATCGAATGCATCGCTTCACTTCAGAAGGCCTTTAATAATCTTCTGGAGCCGCGTGGCTGTCTTTCATGATGTATGGATGCACTTTTTTGGCCTTCAAAATCTCATCTTCTATTCACTGCCGTTATAAATCCTCGAAGAGTCTGAAAGAAGAAAGTCATATACACCTAGGATGGCTTGAGAGTAATCATAGGGTAATTTTCATTTTTCAACTATCCCTTTAAATACACCTACGATAAGCATGTTTTTAAATTTCTGAATTAAAAAATTATGCTATTTTTTTCTTATTCAAACTTATTCAAAAAATAATAATCTAATTTAAAAAAATGTAAAACATAATTTAAGTAGATTGGCATATTTTTAAATATAGTTAATATTATTCCTTAGAAAATATAATATTTGTCATAAATACAGATTATTGTTATAATAAATATAAAGTTCTGTCATGAAACTCTGGATGGTGCAGACTGATAAGTCCTTAATTCAATCTGCTTTCATTCTCTATAGAGCACGGCTGATTGTGTAATGATGAGTCAGCGGGGTGAGATCCAAATGCGAGCTTTATTAACAAAACGTGGTCAAACAGGAAATGGTCAATCAGACAGCAAACAGAAGTGGCAGGGAACAGGCAGGCTCGTAGTAATAATCCAGGCAATAGGTCAAAAGGCAGGCAGATAAATATCAAAAGACAAAGAAACAGGCAGAATCAAAAACAGGCAAACAAGACGGGAGTGAACGCTCGGAAATGTTACACAGGGATGAACAAGACCTAGCAACTAAGTGTGTGTGCGCTGGACTTGGACTATGGTGGGATAATGAGAATCAGCTGAAGCAGTGATCAGTGACAGGTGTGGGGATTCTGGGAAATGTAGTCTGGGTTTGAGAGTGAGTGTTTGGTGCATAGTCCTTGCTGAAGTGCCCTCTTGGGGAACTAATGGGCATTTCAGCTGGCGAAGGTTACAGATTGGGTCTTGCTGTATCAGAGCCAATGAGCTCGCTGCTCAGCCTTCAAATTCTTGGTCAGCTACTGACCCTTCGCAAAACCCGCCCCTTGTTGCTATGCCTGACAACCTGTTGCTATGCGCTCACACACCATCATGTTCTTACGCAGTGAAAAATACATTGCAAAAAGGACACTGACAACATATGAAACAGTTTCATATTTAAAATATTATAATTTTTTTAAAGAAGTTTAAACAAATACCCTATAGTGGCTCTTTAATGTGTCGTGACAGATCGCTGTAGCTCCTTCAAGGGGCTCGTGAACCGATCATCTCTTCATACTAGTTCATTAATAGCATCAAATAAACATGAATGAACATCAGAAGGAATGTTGTTCTGGTCAAATTCACCACGTTAATCTACTAGCTCCCTTGACTGCTTTGTCAGACAAAATGGCGGATTCGGGGTTATGATTGGTTAGATCGCCTGCCAATCAAACTGTTTGCGAAGGGTCGATTGCGTACCAGTTTGCAGCGTGCTTTCACCTTCCAACTTCCCCAGCTCCACCTGTTTAACTCTGCTATGGGTAATTATTGGTGCTTGCCTAAGGCAAGCATCAATCTTACTATTGTGCCGGACAAAACTTCGGCACGTAACTCGTCCCACACCGTTTGTCCTAGACCCATGAATGAGGTGTCAAATCGACCGGCTCATTGAGGAGAGGTGTGCTATGACTTTTATAAGCGATCGGACCAACGACGTTCGTACAGCGGACGAAAAAAGCGTCGAAAAAAAGTCCCATTGACTTTGCATTGAAAAATACATGAGATGGATTTAAGTGAATCAAAACATCATTGAGACACGCGACAATGGCATTTTTGATTTGGACACACATGCAGTCTATTAGTTTAAGCCTGTTAACTGCCTAGCCATGCCCTAGCAACCATTTAGAGCACCCTAGCAACAAAAGTCCCATTGACTTCCATTGAAAAATAGATGAGATGAATTTAAATGAATCAGAACATCATAGAGACACGCAAGTATGGCATTTTTGATATGGGCACACATGCAGTCTATTAGTTTAAGCCTGTTAACTGCCTAGCCATTCCTTAGCAACCATTTAGTGCACCCTAGCAACCAAACTCAAAGAGAGATATTTTCAAACCTGAACATCATAGGGTTGGTTTTTATCATTCATACTGGCAGGCAGCCTTTGGAGGATCATCACTGGCAGCTGCCAAGCCACTCCCTAGCAACCAAACAAAGTACCCTAGCAACTGATTAGCAAGACCTATATCTCTGGATCAGAACATCGTACAGCCATGGTTGTTGGGTCTTTTGTCTCATGCTAGCAAACTGGACTTCCAACATGCTACACATGCTAGCGGTGAATAGCTACATGCTAATACTAAATAGCTAAGTGCTAAAATGGGCTGAGAACATGCCAAAAACTCTATAAAAATTCTATAGTAACTATCTGTGACAACTACCAACCGCCTAGTAACACCCTAGTAACCGAGGGCCGAATTTTGCCACTGCAAGCACCAATCACATTTCCTTCAGGAAATGTACGTTCTAGTTTAAGTATGCTATTGTACAGAGGCAGCATGTCTTAACTGCTCACAGCAATGTGTCGTGTATGTATTGGCAGTCCTGTATTTGCTCTGCAGCAGCGTAGCAGATATATTCCTCTAAAACCAAACATATAAATATTGTCATATCCATTACCATGCCAAACACTCCGCGAGTTGTCATGACAGAAATATATCATTTTTTTCCACAGAATCAAAGCCATGTGGTCCGAACAACATGTAGAAAAAATATCAGAGGACCCTCATTATGTCAAGATCAATGACTTTAAAAACTAAGAGGAAATAAAATGTGATGCCATAAAACTTAATTATACTTATTTTAGAAATTACTTTTTAAACTATTTGTAAAATGTCCATTTTTCAATTATGAAACACTGTTACAGCTGCTATGAAATCTGTTACAGTAGTAGCCTGCACTTCTCTATTGGGAAGCAAAAATACTTCCAAAATGCATCAAGTGAATGCAATAAGAATGTGATGCTGTGACTCATTTGTATTCATGGGCCCTGAGGATCTGAGAGCTGATTTGGAGCAAACAGAAATGTAACCTAGATTCAGTGACTTTGCAGTAAGAGATGCAAGCACAACACAAACAACAAGCACTGTGAGGATAAAAGCATGCTGAAACATGACTCAGTGATCTCCCCGGCAGAGGGATCTGACTGATATTGTTTTATTAAAGTTAATTGTTAGTTGTTTCATGGGGGCATAACACTCTTTTATCTTTATCCTTCTGATTTGACAAGTTTCATTTAGTGAGTCGATTAGAGTTCAACGTGTTATTTATGACTTACTTTTTGCTTTCTCAGGTCTTTCTTCTTTTTTCGTACATTCTCCAAGATCATGTGCTTGCTCAAGCAGGTAATAGAACTTCAACTGACAAATGGTTTTACTCTGTGGACAAGCGCTGAAGCTGATTGTTGTGGTTCAGAGTTCAGGACAATTCCAATATTGAATTCCAGGCCTAAAGGTTTCATATATCAAAACTAAACAACAAGAAAACAATAAACCATAATCTAATCATTTGTAGTGGGTCACATATCATCATTTCACTGGTGTACATGGTTTCCCCTTTGGGGGAAACTGTCAACAAAGTGTTCTGAGAAAAGATCAAAAATTTGTGCAAATTCACTAAAAGTTAAACATAACATTAAACGAGGCATTTTAACTTTTTGATGTGAAATGTACTACCAATTATAGAATAAGCCATATATACACTTTCTTAATAAAATGACTACTGGTTTCAGTTTATATATTTAATCTGTGTAACACATCTGCTAGCTTCCAAGCTTCATTATTAAATACCATTTTGAAATTAAAGATGTTTTTGTTCTGTTCAGGATGAGAAGGAAGATAAGGTGAGGCGTAGAGAAGCTTTTAGCTGCTTAAACTTTATTTTACGAAATAAAAGAGTAATCCAACATGAGAAATAACGTAACAAAACAGTGTGCTAAGGCACATTCAGCACCAGTCAATGAGCAAACTGAACTGAGGCAGCAATATATACAATGAGAATTCAATGAGCAAACAAGGAACAGGTGTTTGAAATCAACGAAACCATGAGTAACCATAACAACAAACGAAGTAATGTCATGTGCATACATATTACTTGTTCACTGTATAGGTGTGTTGTGTTTCTTTACAAAGTGACATCGCCAACTACTGGTTTGGCTGCGTAATACAGCTTTTTTAGTCATTTTCACTGATCTGTGTGAACAAGATGTTGTTGTCTGTATGTGAAAAACGTCTTCTGTACACATTTAAAAAGTAAAACATTTATTTTGGTCTTTTATACCATATTATAACGTCTAGTTTTGGTTTTGCTGTCATTGTCATGTTTCATGTTTATGTTTACCATGTGCTCCGTTATGTCATGTCATGTGTTTCCCTTGTCTGTCATCTGATCCTGCCATGTGATCGCTTGTCATGTGTCCTATGTTGTCATTGGTTTATTGGTTGATTGTGCACAGGTGTTCCTTGTCTAGTGTTTAGTCCCTGTGTATTTAAGCCCTCATGTTTCCCATGTTCCTTGGCTATTATTGTTCTCGTAACCATTGTGGTGAGTTCTATGTTCCATGTTAATTTTGCCATGCCATGCCATGCCATGCCATGCCATGCCATGCCATGCCATGCCATGTCATGCCATGCCATGTAAAGACGTTGTTTTATGTTGTATTTATGTTGTATTTATGTTTGAGCAAATAAACCGCACGACAAGTCTCACGACAACTTGCCTTCAGTGGATTTCCATTACACATATGTAGCTTGTCAGAGCTGTACGTCACTGTGATCAGTAGTAAATGGTTCTCCATCTGAAATCCAGAGGGCGCTGTAGCAGAATAACAGAAGATTGAAAGGCTTTGATTCATTAAACATGACTAATAAACACACATTATTCTGTGTAAGAAGCCACTTCATCTCACAGAAGTATGCTCAACTGTCATTATGAAGTGAGTTCGGAGTAAAAACATGTTATTAAATGTTGTCTTTTGTTGGACAAGATGTTAATAAATGCTTCTCATGTCTGGAAAAATATGAGAAGCATTGCTTTTTCAAATATACATTATAAGCGACTCAAACTCGCAGTGCTTTCAGATGGATTAGGATTTGGAGCTGTACTTCATTGACAAGCTGCGCATAAAATAATAATAATTTCATAATCGCTCTAAGAATCCCGTTTAAGCAATAAACGCGTTCAAGTTTAATGTTATTTTTTTGTATTGTGCTATAAATCGTGCAGCTCTAAACACAATTTTTTGGAGGTATTGTGATATTCTCAGCACAGTCACTTAGGACATTTTTTTTTTTTTTTTTTTAATATTATAAATCTGCCATAAAGATTTGGTAAATTTAAGAGATGTTATGCAATACACCAACCTGTCTAGATATAAAAGATACCCTGAAATGATATGACAAACAGCACTATGAAACAAAATGTGAAAAAAATGTTCAAAAGTAAGTAACACAGTAGTTCACTGGACACATCGCACACATTGTTAGCTCATACACATACGCAGTCTCCTACACAGTTAAAATGAACATGAACAACTTTTTCTGAAGTATTTAGATTTTACTGAAACAAAGGTCGCACAAAATATTTGCGAGATTATAATATAATAATATGCCTTCCCCTAAGTTGGAATCTAAATGTGTGTGTGTGCTTGTTTTCATGATTTATGAGGACACAAATTTGTATAATGACATGGATATTACACTGGTATTACGACATAAACATGTTTTATGAGGACATTTCATAAGTCCTCATTTAAAATAGTTTTAAAAACATACTAAACAATGTTTTATTAAAAATGTAAAAATGCAGAATGTTTTCAGTGATGGGTAGGTTTAGGAGTAGAGTTAGTTTAGTGGATAGAATGTACATTTTTACTGTATAAAAACCGTTACGCCTATGGAATGTTCTCACTTAGCGAAACAAATGTGTGTGTGTGTGTGTGTGTGTGTGTGTGTGTGTGTGAATGATCCTGATATATTGTAATTGTGATTTTTATTTTGCTATTTTCAAAGTTCAGCATATGTTGAGTTATGTGTGCAGCAGTGAAGGGTCAGTTTGTACTGAACACTTGGCAGAAAGGTTCTTCTCATGTTGGATTTACACCCAGTGATTCTATTGTAGATGCTTGTATGTTTCTTCTTTTACTCATTCTCAGTATTTTCAAGTAAACTACAAAACACCTAACAGAGTGAGATGACACTACATTTTCGGGAGGATGACAGTTTAGCTCCCATTAGATTTCACTGTTTATATTATCTAATTGACTCTTATAATTAACATTGTTCCTTAATAGTATTATGTATGAATTCAACATATGCTGTTGCTTTCACACAATAAGCTGTTTTGATATTTTACACTTTACATTCTAAAATGTATTTATTCATTGCTTTATGTAAAAGCTACTTCAATACTCGCAAAATGTTCGCGTTTCCTAGAGAAACCTTCTGCAAAACTTTTGCGAGTGAATGCAAAGCTTTTGTGAGAACGCAAAAGAATTTGTTTCTCCCATATAATATTATTTCCATCACCATGTCCCTTTAGGGGCTCTGTAGATTTGTGAGTTTTATTTCAGAGCCTCAAATGGCCATCTGATTGACATTATACAAACAACAGGAAATGACAGCATCATAACTAACTTTAATCTATGGATATTTCAACAACGTAGAATTAAAAAAAACTACATAAATTATAGTTTGTTTGAACGCTTTTCATTTTAGTCGATTAGATTTGCTAGAGTCAAATTGTCATTGCATGACTTGAGGATAATGTAGCTTCTAAAAGCAATTTTATGTGAAGTGGCTTAGTCTATATGTGAATTGGGGAATGGTTTTTTAGTACAGTGGCAACCAGCAGTTTAAGGCACAGCATTATCTGTAATATCAACAAACAAATCAATGAGCCTTGACCATGGTTTGTGTGTTCCTGTTAATGCGCTTGAGGGCAATATTCATAAAGGTAATCGAAACCCATCTGTTAAACTGAGTGAAAATGGTTCTCAAAGCTGCCCCAATGTTTGTTCAAAGGTTTAGAAATGTTTGTTCAAATTGCCCTGTAGTGAGTACCAGCTTGTTTGCTAAATGAAGCACAATGCTTCAACTGCTCAAACCTGGGTATTTCGGATCATATATGGTCCTCACATATTAAAAATATTACAATTAAAATGATTATTATTATTAATAATACTACTACTAATAAAAATGTATTGCATTTATATAGCTTGTCTCACACTCAGAGCACTTCACAAAGTGATTATATATCAAAAACTTTACATCTCATTGATATTTTTTGTTTCCTGTCGTCTCACCTCAGTGATGCTTTGACAGTTTGAAGGGCTTCTTGAGACCTGCGCCACTGCCATGGCGGTGCGCTCTGACCTGTTGGGTACGGCTCAGCCGGCATTTGAACCCTGGCCTGCAGGTGGTGACAGTCCTTTGGAAGAGCTGGACGTCAGGAGTTTCCTGGGCTCGCTGATGGAGGAGAACAGCACAGCAGAGAGATGTTATCGCTCTCACTCCCACAGCAGCGTCCTGCAAGGTCTGCCCTTTGGAGGAGTCCCCACTGTCCTCGCCATCAACGTCGTTCTGTGGCTGGTACAACATCCCTGCTAACATACTTCAGAAATTAGGCTGCATTCTTTAGATGCAGCAGCATGACATTTAACGTTAAGTGCATCTTCCAGTATGTACTTTTTTGTGATTTAATGATGGGTTAGTACTTCTAATTGTTATGAGAATTTAAGTCCTAATGACTAAATAAGTTATTTGTTTTTTGGGGTGAAATACGACCCAGATTCTACAGTATAAAAAATAAAAGTTAGCACACTTTAATTTGAGGAAAATTAAGTTTCTATATTATTCAGCCACATATTCAAGTCAGGAATATTATGTAATGTTGCTGAATCAATCGATTTATACCACCAAAACTACATTGTATAGGTTAAATCAAGTAGAATTAGCTCTTCAAAGAAACACTTTTTGCATACTGTATGTCCGTAGATTATAAATATCAAACGTTTGTGGTCAGTATGTCTTACAACAGGTAACAGGCTGTTTGAAATTTCTGTGGAAAAGTACAAAATGTTGAAATTTCAGGATTCTTTGATAAATAGAAAGTTTAAAGAATGGCATTTAATTGAAATAGAATTATTGTATCAATGTAAAAGTCTTTACTGTCACTTTTGATCATTTCAATGCATCTTTGCTGAATAAAATTATTAATTTATTTTAAAAAAAAAACTTAACTGTCGCCAAACTTAAACGGAAGTATAAATATATATTTGAACAAATCATACCAGCAGGAGTGTTTTTTGCAGTTCCGTTTTGATGACACTATAGTGGAAAGAAATGACCGCTGAGTTTAGAATAAGTTGATAACCAGCCACCTATGGAGCTAAATAGAGACTTGTAGCTTCCCAGTAGTCAGCGTTTTCGGTTGTCTTTTCACTGACTGTTCCTTCCGGAGTCATTATGAACACAAGTGTGTATGCAGACCGCACTGCCTGTTAGTTTCCAAGACAACCACTCACCTCATCTCTCTCTGGCCAAAGAAATGGCTAATTATTACTGCTGCCCAGGGGTCTAGTGAGTGCCAGTGTTTACTTACACAAATAGCTCTTATTCTGTTTTTATAACAATATCTTGGCACACATTTATAAAGTGGCACAATGTGCTCTGGGTATATTCTGGAATATTTCGATCACATCTCTTAAAATGCATAAGCATCAGATCAGGTACACTAGTATAGGTTTACTAACATTTATGCTGTTTATATTAAGGCCACTCTAAAAAAAAATTGTATGCTGATATCACTGAGGTTTGGTGTGTTTTTATTGTAGTTCCTGCTTCTAATCTTCTCCTGTTTGAGGAAGGCAGCGTGGGACTACGGCCGCCTGGCTCTTCTTATGGAAAATGACAGGTATCATCTCATAACAGTTGACTGTATGCAGAATGCATTAAGATGTAAATAATTGAACATCTGTGTGTGGTGGTTGAGTGAACTGAATGCTTAGCAGGTCAGCGTGAGATCCTGGCGCCACCTGTTGGTTACACAGGACATAGTTAGTTTTATCATTATATTATTTGGTATGATACACTTACATGCCACTCAAGGACACCTTACAAACGTAATAAAACAATTAACTTTAAGTAACAAATGATCCTCATTAGGACAGGCTGGATACAAATACAATCACATAAATGCCTACCTTGAAAAATTAGTCTTCAGATTAGATTTAAAAACAAGAAGACTTACATTATTTCGTACATCCTGTGGAAGCAAGTTCCATAAATAGGGAGCTGCGTGACTTAAGGCTTGAGACCGCATAGAAGTTGTGCGGGTTTGGGAGAAAACAAGAGTGAGTTCAGAAGACGATCTTGAGGCATGAGTAGGGGTGTAGATGTGAAGAAGGTCAGATAAGTATGAAGGGGCAAGATTATTAAGTGCTTTCTAAGTAAGGAGTAGAATTTTAAATCAATACGCATTTGTGCAGCTGAATTTTGTACTAACTAAAGTTTTTAGAGAAGCTTTAAAGGAAGACCATAGAAAAGAACGTTACAATAATCAATATGTGAAGTCACTAAAGCATGAACAAGAATAGCAATGCTCTTCACTTAGAGAACAGGACCAAGTCAATTAATATTATATATGTGAAAATCGAGTGCAGATCGAGTGACTGTTTATATGAGCTTCAAATGATAAAGCAGTGTCAACCTTTTAACCTGATTATACAGAGACACTGGAATGTTATCAATGTTCATAGAGGAACAATTAGATTAGATTCAGCCAGATTGGTTTTTGAACCAATTTTACTGGTACTGTTAAGTTTGAGAAGATTGGATGTAAACCAAGATTTAATATCAGCTAAGCAATCTGAGAGGATATATGGAGGAAGAGTAGTAGTTTGTTTAGGTAAAGTTGGGTTTCATTGGCATAGCAATGAAACTGAATCTCAAATTTCCTAAAAATATAACCAAGAAGTAGAAGATAAATAATAAATAAGGGAGGGCCCAAGACGAAGCCCTGTGGAACACCAGTAGTGACATAAGAAGGATTTGATCGAAACTGCTTCAGCTGTACAAATTGAGTACGAGCCATTAGATAAGATCAGAACCAAGTAAGGGGGTACCAATGATTCCAATAATCTGTCACAGAATACTGTCCAAAATGGTTATATAGATAAAAGTTCTGAGTCAGCAGCTGACAATAAGTCATTACAGATCTTAAGTCTCAACACAATATGGATGGAATATATTAATATATGTGAGATGGTATGTAATTTTTATCAAAATTATATTATATATACAATGTAGATAGAGTTTAAATGGTCATTTCTCTTTTTCAGTCATTTTGCATACCATTGAAGTTTTGTTCATATTTTTGAGAAACTTGTTATTATTAAAACATTTCAGCTCACACACACACAGTGTCCCTGTGGGAGCCGTGGGTGGAATTTGATCATAAGTCTAAAGGTTCATGTTGCTTTATTCCGCATCAGCATATAGCATTAAAGTCTTTGTTTATGTGAATGTGCCAGTGATTTTCAGTGTGGATATTTGCAAAGCATTGCATCAGCACACAGAGAAAGTGCCGGCCCTCAGAGTAATGATATTTTTACCTTTATGCACACTAGAATTTCTCCTGATCCTTTTCTTATGATAGACTTGTGGTTGGATATGTTTGCATTGCTCTGCTCTTGAGAGTAATTATTCTTGAGAAATTTTGGAATTTACTGACATGATATATTGAGAAGACAAGGGTTAATTGTTGCATGCAGCTTTCAGAGGGGTTATATCTCAGTTTTTCAGTCAAAAATTCAGTTAATGCTTGTTTTATCTGTTTGTCAAAGACTTCTTTCCTTAAAATAACCTTAAAATGAATTGTAATCATAATTTTTATTAATTAATACATACTGTAGCCGATGTCTTGCTTCTTGTTAATTAATCTATTAACTAATGCTAACTAATGAGACCTTATTTTAAAGTGTTACTGATATTATTTTTGAAGTCTAAAACTCAAATTAATATATCATATTTATTTGAAAAAAAAAAAAACGAGTTTAAAACTGCAATAAGATTCATGCAAGCATGAGTCAACTACTATATAATGAAAGTACATTTTAACTGAAAAGTTCAACTGTAATCTCAGGATAAAGGTAAATGTCAGTTCGGCGCAGTTGTGTTTTGTGTGTTGTAAATTTTAAAGTTAAATTTCTGCTGGCTAAAATAAAGTTTGACATTTTAAATATAGATATCTTATGTGCCTTTTGAATTTATATAGAATTCATATTTTAACCAAAATGTTATTTGTGTTAAATTAACTGGCAATTGTGAAAATATTAGACTTTTTTCCCACCAAGAAAACAAAATATACCCATCTTGAAAAATATGGGGTAAAAAGTGCGATAACTGGTCCTGGTCTATATAATTGTACTTGGAAATAATATTTCAGAATTTCTTACAGTATATGAAGTCTATTTTGTGGAAAAAATATCACCTGTCCATTTTATTGTTTGTCTTTGTTCTGTAGCTTGACATCACTATTCTATGGAGAACAAAGTGAGAAGGAGAAAACCCCATCAGAATCCAGTCCATCAGACTCAGAGACCAAGGACACGGTGAGAATTTTTTGTATAAGAAAAGGCAAAGAGACAAGAAAAGAAAGAAGCATCACATATTTAAGAAATGTTTGATCAGGATGTGAGTTTTAAAAAAGGGGTCAGTGCAAAAGCCCTCTCACATCACAAGCCCTGCATTTCATTATTGATGCCAACCCTACATAGAAAAGAGTAAAAACATGAGTAAAACTAATAGAGTTTTTTAAAGAGGATCATGACATGAGAAATCAAATTTGCCTTGATCTTTTGACATAAAAGAGATCTCGGCACCCCGCATCCCGCAAGTTTCATAACTTAAACAAAGAATTTATTCGATCAAGGATCTGCTACGTCACACAGGCAAATAATTTTGCAAATGACTGCAACAAATAGTTATAGATCATCATGACATAGGCCCCGCCCATGGATATGTTTTCAAAACCATTACTCACATGCAATAGCAAATAGGTGTGTAGAGACTGTTTCCTGTGCAATAACATTAGCCAATCATATCAGTTGCGTTTACTAATAAGCCATAAAGGAGCCACCCCTTAAAAAATGAACATTTCAGACTGAGGGTATATATTTGTTTTTTTGTGTTTTTCTTTTTATGTTAAAAAAAACTTATTAAAACAATGAAAAAAAATCCATGTCATGATCCCTTTAGTCACTATCGTCTTCATGTTGATATAAATTTACAACCGCTGATACATAAAGACAAAAAGAGGCACTCATAAAGTTCAATCTGTCGATGTGGATAAGTCAGCCGCTGTTACAAAGCGTCACCCCAGAGCTGATGTCATATAAAATAGCCTTTGCACTTAGATTCTATTTTCTTTTCTGCACACTATCTGTCCGTTTATGTTCTGACCTCACTCTGTCTCCTTGCGTTTTATGTGCAATGACAGTTCAAGACATCACAGCCACGTTAAAGATATTGCATGCATTTGCATGGCTTTTTCCACTTGTTACGCTATCCATGTTCACTTAAAAAACAAATGATTCTGACAGATGCTAAGCTAGCCAGACGTGCTCTCTTTTTTATATGCCAGACCTTTTTATGACACCGTTGTCTTCCCTCCCTCTCTTTATAGGGCTTCTGTTCCTGGCTCACATCTTTGTACCACATGAAGTAAGTGTGCAAGAAGTGGTGATGTCATCAACCGGCATCCTGTTTTGCTCATGTTATATCTCATTAAGAAGGGAAAACACTGGGTGAAGGTGGACCTTCGGGCACTTTACCAGGACTTCCAACGTCTGGATGCATTCAAAAGCCTTTCAGAACCGTAAACCAGCTGCTAGTCTGTCTCCACGGTTGTTATTTGGACGGTTCGGATGGCATGTTGGTGCCATATTTAGCTGGTTCCTTTAAAAGCTTCTTGATCTCCCCGGAGACCGAGAGGCCTTGCTGACAGTTTCCTCACGCTGTGTGAGGCGAGGCCGGAGGGGTGTGTGTGTGTGTGTGTGTGTGTGTTTGTGTGTATGAGGTCTCCTTGTAATCATAATATCCTTCAACGCCCTCATGTATTTGTGTGGTCTTTTAAAAAGACCGCTACACATACTGTTTATTGTTGACCAAAGCAAATAATTCATTGGAAACACATTGAAAACTCTCACAAAGACTGTCTTTGTCATTTCACTTCATCTAGTAGAGTGTAGCACCAAGGTCTGAATATATGAAGTTAATTTTTTATTAATTGATGGGATAAAAAAATGTTGTTGACCCTCATACTGATTCTATGAAAGTTGCTTTGGATGAACATGTTTGCCTAATGAAAAAATGCACATGTAAATATTTTTTAAAGAAGCTCTTTTGTCTTCATTCTTCCCGCAGGGATGAGGAGATCCGCAGTAAATGTGGCATTGACGCAGTCACGTACCTGTCTTTCCAGCGCCACATCATCCTTCTCATGATGGTGGTGTGTTTGCTGTCGCTCACCATCCTCTTGCCCGTCAACCTCTCCGGGAACCTCCTCGGTACCTCCACCAGATCCTTAAATGATGGTTTCTCTTGGTTTCTATTTGCTCTAGTAGTGCTCAGGATTCATGACAACAGACACAACACATTTGGTAACCAGGAAAAGGCAGTATACTTGAAAAAAGCATTACACTTGAAAAAAGCATTACGCCAACAATTCATCTGTGTGTGTGTGCACCTAAAAAAGACTCTTTAGAATAATCTCATGAATTAGTTTTGACAGATTGTTAGTGTTAGGTTTCTTTTTCAGATAGAATTTGGCCCGGGTGACATGAAATGACTCTTAAATGCATGATGGCATGCTCTGCAATACATTCTGAAAGGAAAATATAATTTAAGATTAAAATAATTTTTAATATGTTCATTTACAGAGTGTTTCAAATAAATACTGTTCTTTTGCACTTTCTATTCATCAGAGAATCCTTAAATCCGGTGTACCTAAAAATATTAAACAGCAACTGTTTTTAACATTGATATTAACATTAATACACTGTCTGGAGTAATGATGACAAAAAATGTAGCTTTGCCACCACAGAAATAAATTATATTTTAAAATACATTAAAATGGAAATCAGTTATGTTAAATTGTAATAATATTTCACAATTTTACTGTTTTTACTGTATTAAAAATTAATAAATAAATGCAGCCTTGGCAAGCAGAAAAGACTTCTTTCAAAAACATTAAAAACTTTCGAACAGTGGTTTAATGTATTTGATGTACCAATTTAGAGGGAACTGGTGAAATTGAAAAAAAAAAAATGTGTAAAATATTGTGTATAGCAAGAAATCTACAGTGTTCTGTGGATACAGATTCCGTGTGGGCCTGCCGATGAATGACTTTAGGAAAGGCCTGGGAAAACTCTTGAAGATGTAGAAAGGCTCAGTCTTAACCCTCTATTAGTGGACGTGTGTAAAAGCATAATTCAGACCACCCTACAGTGTTTGAAGATGGTTGGGTGGCACGATAGAGGGTTAGAAGGGCCAAGTTAAACATGGGAAAGGCCTTGACTGTCCATGCCACAAGAAGAACATTGTGAAAAGCCACCAGCTTTACCTCTTGTTGTTCTCAGACCTGCAATAATCTTTTCATGCGACCTCGGTGGCAGAAGTTTACTGTGGCCTTCTAAAAGCGTTAAATGTGGATGTGTGGTAGACCAGTTTGTGGTGCAGCTTTGGGGCCGGCTGGTTAGAATAGGATGGGGGTTTTGATGCTGACTGTCATCTCTATGCAACAAATTGACAGTGTATTTGTGAAATAAACCAGCACATTCACAAATTTGTCATAGCAACCAAACCCAAAGCATAACGATTTGGGTGTAGAGGGTTTTTTATTTCACAGCATTCACAGGCCTCAAATGACTTTCAGAGTTTTATTTTTGACACTGGTATGTGAGAAGAGCATGAAATGTTAACACAACTTGTTGGATTCCTATGCTTTTCAGGAGATAGTCCACAGAATTTCGGCCGAACAACAGTGGTTAATGTCCCTGCACAGTAAGTTTATTTATTATGATGGATGTACACCTGAAAAGCAGTTGTGCATGTATATTTAGGAAGTTGTTGGCTTGATCTTAATAAATCTCTTCTTCTTGCTTTAGGAACACATTTCTGTGGTTGCACAGTATCTTTGCTCTGCTGTATTTTGTGATCACGGTACTGTGCATGGCCCATCACTCCTCACAGCTGGAATACAGAGAGGACGAGAAGGTCGGTGAACAGCTGTATTGTGTGCATATATGTTATTACATCTCAATTATGTTCCATAAGTACCACTGCGTTTTACAGTGCTTACAAGGCGAGTGAATCTCAAAAAATCAAAAAATGCTCACATCTTACATTATTTCCTCTAAAATTTAAAGAGAAATGTTAATTGTAGAGAATTGTATTTAGATTTTATTTTCAAATTCAATATTATATTTAGCTGGAAGCCTTTTTTTTTTTTACATACATTAGGGTTTTTGGCATTGTGACTATTTTTTATCACAATTAAGCAAATTTAATTAAATTAAAGGGGGATTTATTATTATTTCAGCAATGCCTTCAGATGTTTAACTTTTGATTTTAACTTGATAAAATTACAATGTGGAAGCATAAGGTTGTTGTTAAACATTCAAACAAGAACAACACTGTTCTTTTGTCGTCTTGCAAGCACCAGTATTTTCAAATTTCTAGTTCTAACGAACATTTTTGATTTGTTGTTATTGCAGGTGGCCAGAACTCTAATGATAACATCAATTCCCAGAGAAATCTCTGATCCCGGCCTGATCACCAAACACCTGCAGTGAGTGAAACACAAATCTGTTATCCACAGAACCGCGACTATTGCTTAATCTCTATACTTCAGCATATTGGAGATTAAATGTCAACTCCACTGAGGACATTCATTTTTCATTCTTCTATCTCCAAACAGTGAAGCCTACCCCAGCTGCACTGTCACAGACATCCGGTTCTGCTTTGACGTACAAAAACTAATGAAGCTGGACTTAGAAAGGTCATTTTCTTTCGCACATCTCCTGAATGTCAAAGAGCTGAATCTAGCAAATATTGCATATTAAACCATATTAAACGGCCGTTCACACCAAGGACAAAATAGTGATAACTATAATGATAATTGTAAAGATATAGTTAAAAAAATCTATGTAACTGTAAAATAATAGCAGAATTCACACCACGAGAAGGGCACAGAGAAACGATATTGCTGCAATGACTTTCAGTACGATTTTTTCCCTAAGCTGATGAAAATAATGACAACCAAACAGAATCCAAACTTTAAAGGTATATTCTATCTTTAATTACACATCCTCATGCCGTTCCAAACCTGTAAGACCTTCGTTCATCTTTGGATTTTGATGAAATCCGTGACCCCTCCAGTTTAATTACCACTTTCAAGGCCCAGAAAGGTAGTAAAGACATTGTTAAAATAGTCCATGTGACCACTACAGTGATTCAACCGTAATTTTATGAAGTGACGAGAATACGTTTTGTGTGCAAAAAACAAGTACACATGATTTTTGTTTTGTTTTTGTGCACAAAATCTATTCTCGTCGCTTCATAACATTAAGGTTGAACCACTGCAGTCACATGGACTATTTTAACGATGCCTTTACTACCTTTCTGGACCTTGAAAGTGATGGTTAAACTGCTGTCTATGGAGGGGTCAGAGAGCTCTTGGATTTCGTCAAAAGCATTGTAGTTTGTGTTATTTGACCTATACTTGTAACTGCAGCAACAAACATAACAATATCATGGGGTGGCGTGGGCGCTATAGTTGTTACCGTTATAGTTATCGTTCTTGGTGTGAACGGGCCTTAAAACTATATCCTGCACAGGCGAAAAGCAATGAAAGGAAGGCTATACTTCACAACCAAAGCTCAGAAGGAAGGCAGGATCATGATAAAGACGCACCCCTGTGCACAGATCTTCTGCTGTGATATATGTGGCTTTGAACAGGTAAATGTCCCTCACATTCTCATTATAGTTGTCAGAATGGATAAATCTGTAAATGCACAGACTTTATACATATGGAATAGTCATGTGGTTGGTACTGCACCTCCTCACGTTGGCCACTGGAGACCACCATACACCAACTGACGGTCATGAACTGCTCTGTGAGGAGATCTGAGACTCATCTTTTCATGTCATTGTCCTCTCATCAGGTGGATGCAGAGCAGTACTACAGTGAGCTGGAGGAGAAACTGACAGATGAGTTTAATGCAGAGAAGAACCGTATCTCTATGAAGAGGCTGGGCATTGCCTTTGTTACTTTCAGAGATGAGAGGATGACCGCAGTGTAAGTGTTGGGGGTAAATGGATGATTATGATCCATCAAGAGATCCTGTAATGAATACCTAGATTTAAGAATGTAAAAGAATCACAACACTGTTAAATAAGGAATAATTGACCACAGGTCAAGACACTTGTACATCAATTGTACACTCTTTTTTTTTTTTTTTTTTACCAAACTTTTACAACATGTAACAGATTTTATTTAGTATACTATATTAAATAGTTTTACATGCAACACTAAGTTCTGGTTCTGGCCTCTGATTGGTCAATACAGCATATTAAAAACTACAATATTGTAATTTGGTACTCCACTGAGTAGACTATAGTCGTAATATATATCCACATATTCTCATATACCTTATTGCTTAAATATATAAGACTCTGTGTTTCTGTTTCTGCAGTATTGTGAAAGACTACAGCCGAGCTCGCTGTCGACACAGACCCCAGCAGTCCAGTATTACCACAGTGGTGCGCTCCCATCAGTGGAGCGTTTCTTATGCCCCTGCCCCTAATGACATCATCTGGTAAGTCGACATGATAGCCACATCTATATCTCGAAATAGTTAAAACCACAATGAGGTTATTGCTTTTATGAAATGATCCAGATTTACAATGTTTTATTTAACGTTTTTTAAGTGTACATTTATGCTAACTGTGATCTCCAAAGTTGGAGTCATATATATATTTTTCATGACATGCTTTGTTCCAGGCCATTACACATGGATTTGAGAGATGAAATTGGATTAATTAAGTCTCGATCTGAGTGTGTGCCTAGACGGCCACTGTGAAAGCCATTATATCTCTTACATAATATGTGTTGAGAATCATATATTGAGTGAGTGTTAGTGTGTGTGGGTGTGGGGGGGTGGGCAGTGTCAGTCCATCTTTCTGCTTGACTGGTCGTGTGTGTGTGTGTGTGCGTGTTTGTCTGATTTCAAGACTTTCTTTTTTATGGATATAAGCTCTAATGTTGTAGCATGTTTGCTTCTTATTAAAACAATTTATTGAAGTGTGAATGTTTTCCAGTTCAGTGTAGCCTACGAGTTCAATGTTTTTGAAGCACTGCATTTATAGAGTAAATGGTTTTGCAGTTTTGGAAAATTATACAGTGGAAACAATTACTTTCGAAAGGTATTTGTTTGCACTTTATTAAACTTCATACAAATTTTTATTCCTTTCATGTGCTTTGCTTTTACTTAAAGAGGTATTTCACCTAAAAATATGAAAATTCTTTCATCATTTACTCATCCTCATGTTCTTCCCAACCTGCACTGAAAACAAAAAAAATCTCTACTCATTATATTTTTTTCCTATGTTGTTCACTTCCCAAAAGAGAGAACTTTTATTTTGTCAATTTAAAAACATTGGACAAATCAGCTGGATCAACACAGTAAATTAAGTTCAGTTTATCGAAATCAATTGTCTTTTGCAGAACAGAAATAAAAATAATTTTTAAATTCCATGCAATGAAAGTAAATGAGGTTCAGTGTGCTTTTGAACACCTTTGACTTTTCAAAATGTCTTCTTTTGTATTCTGCAGTGGAATTAAAGTCATGAAGGTTTGGAACAACTTGAACCTTCATAATGGCATAAATTTCCTTTTTTTCATCGTCTCATCATTGTATTGCATTGCATTATAGGTTTTTCCCTCCACAGTTAAAGCTAGAGAGCTTTGATCCTAAAACTAAGCATTTTAATATCATCCTACTAAGACATATTATTGTGAGATATGATTGACAACTGATATTTATATGCATTTTATGTAAGTATCCTTATATTCTGTTATAAAGATCTAATTTATTTAAATCACAAGCTATAAGAGTTTCATCTTACTTTTTGACCATGTAAATATCAGCAACTGTATAAAATTACATATTTTTGCTTTGTTTGGTACTTTTTTGAGGTCTTTTTCCCTTCCTTGAGCTCCATATTCTTTTATCATACTGTATGAGCCATAAAAGCCTGATAAATCAAATATGATGCTCAAACACATTTGCATACTGTTTTTATTACTATTTAGATTTTGTCTAAAGGTTCAATAAACTGTTTGTTTTTTGTTTTGTTTAAAAAAAAGATTTTTGGATTATTATTTTATATATCAGACTTTACTGGGATTTCCATAGAACATCACAAATTAACAAATGTTCTGTCACTGGTGGAAAAAAAACAGCAAACTTTAACTGGCCTAAGCTTGTTTCAGAAGGGATTGGGGCACCTTTGCTGGTTCTAAGACGGTTTTGGGCACTTTTGAGCTGGAAGACCACTAGCTAAGCTCGCTGAATACCAGCTTGGTCAGTCTGGGAGACCAGCTAACCAACTTAAGCTGGGTTTTCCAGCACAAACCTTCCCATTTATGCAAGAGCAGCACTTATTCTTGGAGAGCACACACTCCCTGTCCTGTAACTGTTGTTAAGACCTTGTCGTGTTGATTTGTGCCTGTGTTCATCCAGGGAAAATCTGTCAGTGTGCGGTTCCCGCTGGTGGCTCCGCTGTGTCCTGCTCAACATTATGCTCTTCCTCTTGCTCTTCTTTCTCACAACCCCTGCTATCATCGTAAACACTATGGACAAGTTCAACGTCACTCGGCCAGTTGAAAGCTTAAGGGTCAGTGAACATCTAAGAAATTTTCTAACCGTACGGCTGTATTACGCCACATTAGAATGTAAAATAAAACTGAAAGTGTTGTTTTCGGAAGTTGGATGTTTTGAATTTGATCTTTTACTGTCTTCTACTGTCTAGAACCCAGTAATTACCCAGTTCTTCCCCACCCTGCTCCTCTGGGCCTTTTCCATTCTCCTGCCCTTCATTGTGTACTATTCATCTTTCTTTGAGTACCACTGGACCAGGTATGATGCCGTTTCCACCGTCTGACTTTAAACTCTTCCAGTCAGGGTATAAATTTGAAAAAGCTGCAACAAGGAGGTCTTTTACTCCAGTATACATTAAAATGTCTGATTATACGTATAATTAAAATTAAATCATTGTCTTAACACAATTAATTAAACATTTATTACTACAGTTAGTTATTAATCCCTGTCGGATATTAAAACAACTTGAATTTGTTACAATAATGCATTTGAATGATATACTACCATTCACACACACACACACACACACACACATATCTATATATAATTTTTTTTTTTTAATTTTTTAAAGAAGTCTTTTATTCTCACCAAGGCTGCATTTATTTGGTCAAAATACAGTAAAACAGTAATATTGTAAAATAGTGCTACTTTAAAATAACTGTGATCTCTTGTAATATATGTTAAAAGTTGAATTTCTTGCAGCCATTAATTCACTTATTTTTAACATTATAAATGTCTTTTTGCTCTATGTAATCAATTTGATAAATGTAATGCATTTTTGCCAAATAAAAGTTCATTTAGCCTATTTAAAAAAAACTTTTTAATAGTATAGTGTATATTTTTAAAAAAATATTTTAAATATTAAAATTTTATCTTTTAATTTGAATTATTTTTTAACATTTAAATGCCTGTAATACACCAAATTCTACCCCAATAAATAAGAACCTTTAACCCTCTGGTGCTGTTCATGTGGCAGTCAAAAATGAAAGAATTATTGTTTATTTCAATGAAATGAATGTACTATATTTTAGTTTGATTATGCTTTTTATTTAATATTTTGTATTTTTAGGGGATGTTATGGTATTTATATTTTATTTATGCAATAGTTATGATCCATTTATAACCTGTCAATCTTTTTTTGAGCATAGAGCTTAAAATGTCCAAGTTAAACTATCATAATTCTTGAATGATTTGGAGAGTTAAGTTTGGTCTCTTTTTAAAGAAGACACTTGGCAGATTACTACTTAAATATTTAAATAAAAAAATATATATAATAAATTATATATATATATATATATATATATATATATATATATATATATATATATATATATATATATATATATATATATATATATAATAAAGTAAAAGTTTAAGTTTATGAATATGCCAAAAAATACTATTTTTAAGTTTTATATGAAAAATATATTTTACTAGAAAAAAATGAGCTTTCAGTAAGAATTTGTTTGGGTGCAGTACAAAGCATTTCCACTAGATTAAGTTCACTTTCCGTTCATTTCCAGTGCGGTCCTTTAACCTTTTCAAATTTTGTGTGTGTGTGTGTGTGTGTGTGTGTGTTTTTCACATAGCAAGGCCCAAAACCTTCCCCAAGTTTTGTACCATTCTGAAATTTAAAAAAACAAAACAAAACAAACTTTTTTGGCCAAAAATGTCTGAACAGCACCAGAGGGTTAGTTAAACTAATACTAACATTTACATTAAAGTAGAGAGAATGGGATTTTCCTTTTTTATGGTAATGAGAAATGAATTAAAGTTGATTTATAACTACAAATATTATACACGTGAATAATACATTTATGAAGAGATTTTGGCTGATGTTCTTACCCCTCTCCTGATACTGTCCCAACGTTCCTCACACATACACATTACATTAAAGGGATTCACCCAAAAATCATCATTTACCCTCATGTCGTTCCAAACCTGTATGACTTTCTTTCTTCCGCGGAACACAAAAGAAGATATTTTAAAGAATGTTGGTTTCTCAAAATATCTTCCTTTATGTTCCGCAGTAGAATGCTATTAGAAGTCATACAGGTTTGGAACTGCATGGTTTACAGCTACAACTACAGGTTTGGTGAACTATCCCTTTAACCAACCTATACACCACAATCATACACATATACGTTCATACATATGATGGTTACAAAAATATGGTGCGGTCCCAATGACCAGGGTAAGTTTGTGCTGTTGGTAGATGTATTTGCTACGCAGCTTAAATCTAATGCATAAACATGTTCATATCAGCACACAAACATATTGCATAACTGCAGAACATCCCCCAACCCAGTCTCAGTCTCCCACCCACCCATGCACAACACGTTTACATGGTGTCCCTCTTGCACTCTCTGCTTGCCTCTCCAGGCTTGTTGTCATAGTGATCACAACAAGGGAATAATCATATGCAGACTGGCGGCGTCTTTCACAGAGTCACATTATAGTTCATGTGGATCAAACACTGTACTGTGCAACTGCAGTACCTGCAGAAAACAGCTGTGTACTTGTATTAACAGTGGAAACACTTGATTAATATAATAATGATTTATATACTGAAAGTCAACATGAAATCAGAATTGAGTATTTACATAATACATATGTGACCCTGGACCACAAAACTAGTCATAAGGGTCAATTTTTTGAAATTGAGAGTTATACATCATCTGAAAACTGAATAAATGAGATTTTAGTTGATGTGTGGTTTGTGTAGTAGTTTGATTTGTGGTTAGGATGGGATAATATTTGGCCGAAATACAACTATTTGAATATCTGGAAAAATAAAAATCTAAATATTGAGAAAATCGCCTTTAAAGTTGTGCAAATGAAGTCCTTAGCAATTTACAAGAAAATTTCATGGAATATGATCTTTACTTAATATTCTAATTATTTTTGGCATAAAAATAGATCATTTTGATCCATACAATGTATTGTTGGCTATTACTACAAATATACTTGTGTGCTTTATGACTGGTTTGTGGTCCACGGTCACATTTATATTTTTTACTCTGAAATCATTACATTTGAAACGGCTTCTTGAACAAGAAACAAGAGAAAATGTCGAACTTGATTTTGTCCATGGATGGTTGTGGTTTGCTATTGGTGGATCTCATGTGAGTGACAGGTTGTCCCGCCCTCATGCCAGTAAACACATCATCAGAGAACAGAAGAGAATAGATATTGCTGATCATTTAGAATAGGGCAATATTCTATAAAAAATAATAAGAATTGTCCATTTTGATTTCATGGTGACATTAATAAATTTATTCTAATAATTTGGTTCAGTTGTAATCAGTTGAATCTTTTGGAATGTGTCTCTCAGGTCCGGTGAGAATCAGGTCACTATGCACAAATGCTTTTTTGCTGCTTGTCTTCATGGTAATCATTCTTCCATCACTGGGTCTATCCAGGTAAACATCCTATAAACATCCTACAATAATTATATGTGTAATAAAAGATTTTCAAGGTTTTCAGATAAAAAACAGAAAATACACTTTTGGTCCGTCATTTTGTCTCAGAATAATTTTTTCCTTTATATACAGTACTATATATGTATGTGGGTCAATGACAATGATAAATAAGGATGTCCTACTTATGCCCACAATTTTTTTTAAGAATTTTAATAAGGCTGTTTTCCCTTTTACAATCCCCAGACAGTTACCCCACCTAAACATGTTTGATTTTGAGCCCCACAAAATGATCAAAATGACTTTCAACTCAGAAATTTAAAATGTTTCTGAAAGAAGGATTTTTTTATGAACCTCATTTTTAAATAGTTTGATTTATAGCAAACACTCACAACATAAAACAATAGATATAGGCTGTCTATCCAGATACTTTGTTGTTACCAAACATTAGTGCATCATATTCATAGTTAATATGATAAACTACACTTTTAGTTACTCTACTATGACACATCGAGGGTAAACTGACGTCATACATCCACTAAAAATCACCTTTAGACCAGATGGTTAAAAGGAGCTGAACAAAAGCCTGAAACTTTGACATTCATAGAGTTTAAAGTGTCCAAATAATGTTCAGTCTTAAATATTATATATTCTCTTGTCTGTTCCCCAGTTTGGATTTGTTCTTCAGGTGGCTTTTTGACACCCACTTCCTGGATGAAACAGATGTAAAATTTCAGTAGGTTCTTATTGTTCCCTAAATCAATAGCTGTTGGTTAATTTATTTAGAACATGCTTAATTTGTTGATACCCATTTTGTTTTATCCTCTCAGGTGTGTGTTTTTGCCTGACAACGGAGCTTTTTTTGTGAACTACGTGATCACGTCCAGTCTGATCGGAACAGCCATGGAGTTGCTGCGTATTCCTGCTCTACTGGTGTACTCTCTTCGTCTTTGCTTTGCCAAATCTAAAGCTGAGCGCATCCACGTTAAAAGAGTGAGTCAATCTGTATAGTGAGTCGGAAATGCTCAACAAGGCTGCATTTATTTAATGCAAAACAATAATTGTCAAGCGGTTGCTTGACTTGATAGTCCAGACAAAGATGTTTGACACAGATAAACGAAAAAAACATCATTTAATAAATACCAGCTACTATACAACGAAACATAGCAGCACGAAACGTTAACACAAGACAAAGAACAAATGATGACTGAGGGTTTAAATAGACAAGATGATGAGTAACAGGTGACACTAATCAATGAAACTATCAATAATCATGGCAACTAAAGAAACTGGAACTACTCACACAGGAACTGAACACAGGCAAAACAAGACAAAAGAACATCAAAGTCCAGGAACACAATTGTGACATTAATATACTGAAAAACTGTTACAATTGAAAATTAAAAAAAAAAAAAGTTTTCTATTTGAATAAATTTTAAAATATAATTTATTCCTGTGATGGAAAAGCTGAATTGTCAGCTTGTTAAGTGTTATATGATCCTTCAGAAATCATGCTAATATGCTGATTATCAATATAATGCGCTCATTATCAATGTTGGAAACCATGGTTTTGGAAACCTTGATGCGTTTTTTTTCACGATTCTTTAATGAAGTTAAAAAACAGCATTTATTTTAAATAATTTTTTTTTTCAATGTAAAAGTCTTGACTGTCACTTTTTATCAATTTACAGGATCCTTGCTGGAAAAAAGTTTTCATTTCTATTTAAAAATGTGAACGATACTGTGTTTAATATACATAAACATACATTTATATAATTAAACTTATACTGATAATAATTGTCAAGTTCTACAAAAAAAGAATATCTTTTTGATCATGTCATTCCAAACACATTCACTGTTGTTTTTACTGTGGAACACTAAAGGAGAATCTAAAGAATCATTACACAACTCTTTCCCATACAACGGCTGTTCTTAGTGACTGTTAATCACTAAAATTTATACATCAAATGGCATTAAATACACTAACAAATCTATTTCTCCATTCTCACCCTCAGAGCCAGGCCTATGAGTTTCAGTTTGGTCTTGAGTATGCCTGGACCATGTGCATATTTTCAGTCAGTATGACCTACAGCATCACCTGCCCTATCATTGTACCCTTTGGTGAGTCTGCATAATTATAGCATTGTATTTTTCAACAAACAGACTTTTCTTTTAGTACTTCTTCTTCCCCTCCCTAATTCCACTTTCCTCCCAATTTGCTCTCAAATCCATTTGTCTATCATTTCCACCGCACCATTTGTGTCACATTTTTCGCTTCCTCTCATTTTCTCTGTTCCTTTTTACCCTTTCTTTCTGTCACTCTTCATTCCTACCTCTGTGCATGTTCTAATACCTCGTTCCCGTCCTCAGTCAGTGTGTGGGCGTCTGAGCCGTATCTCCAACAGCATCTCAGTATCGCGGTGTGACATGGCCGCTAGGTGCGAACCCGCTGTAGTCTTCCAGACGCTCCGACCCGTCTAGCCGAGATCCAGACGCCCACTCCACGCCTGTTCTGCCACCAATACACATTATGACTGTTTATTTACTATAGGCTGACATCCATCATCATGATTTTTCACTTAGTTCTGAATTCATTTGGCAACTTGCACTCACATGTGGTCTATGTAAACAGGTAAAATATACAAATATCATGTGCGGTAGCATAAAAGGACATAAAAACTTCATACAAGATGATTTTACCTGCAAAGCATTGCTGCTCAATCATCGAAAAACACTTTTAAACTTAAACTGTAATTTCGAAAGATCAAAGATTATTTGATAACTCCAGCTCTATTCATTTTGCAGGGCTGCTTTACCTTGTGCTGAAGCATATGGTAGATCGGTATAATATATACTACGCCTATATACCCACAAAGCTCAGCCAGCGGATCCATTCGGCTGCCATCAGTCAAGTGGTGGTGGCGCCCATTCTCTGCATGTTCTGGTTGCTTTTCTTCTCTGTGCTCAGACTGGGTAGGTTCACACAGAAATGTCATACCTAATTGTGCCTTGTTAGATTTTTGGAAGGGGATTTTGAATCCAACTTGATGAAAATGTTATTTCTGAATGTTCCAAACTATTTTGTTATTTCTGAATTTACCACTTAGGGGACTAGACAGAGATCTAATCTTATTTTAGTCATTTCAATTCAGGGTTTTTTTTTTTTTTGGAAATTGCTGTCAAGACTGTGGTCTTGTCTAAAGATATAATAAATTACATTTCTAGAACCAGACCCAAACCAAGAGACTAGTAATGAGACCCAGACCCAGACCAAGGCCATGTTTATGTGGTTTTGAGAGATCTTAAGACCAAGACCACAAATTCATGCCTCCAACTCTGTTTCCTTATTAAAGCATTACCTCATGTTTTATCTCTTGTGCAGGTCCAGTGCAGCCCATCACTCTGTTCACCTTCATAACTCTCCTGTGCTGTATTGTCTTCTCCTGCTTTGGCTTTTGTCTGAAAAAACTACGATCTGACAAATCAACAAGCTATCAGGTCAGCCGTACAAACCTTGATCTTGTTTTGTAGAAACATGGTGCATATGCTTAATTTTAAATTAATAAATAAATGAAATTTGTTATGTTAATTAGATATTCCAACTGCAATTGACATTCCCACAAAATTCTCATGACTTAAATGCAAAAATTTAAATATTTCTTTTTTACTTTAAATTTTAAGGTGAAATATGACCCTGGCATTTTTGATGACATGGGTGGAATGACAAAATCATGGGGCAAAAACTGCCAACAAAATTAATAAAAAATTGCCCCCAAAATTCAAAACATGGAGGCAAATAATGTTCCTGTATGAGCTCTTGTTTTTTGGTATTTATATCATATGATATAGTTGTCACTGTTGGGTTGAAAATAAACATAAGTAAGGAATCTAATGCAGCAGTTTCATGTTTAACAATGAACTCAGGAACTGAAAACAAGAGCAGAATCAACCAAACATAACTCAACAAGAACTGACAAAGAACTGGAAACACAGAGCTTAAATAGATAGACCAAGCCAAACAACGAAATGAAGAACCGGTTAATTAGGCTAACTGGTACACGTAAAGAAACTATTTCAACATAAACAAACATGGAACAGAAACAGAGCCAAACCAAAGCAGAATATACACGTTACAATAGTTAAGCAATATCACGCAAGCAAAGTGTTTTTCCCAAATGATTTACATTGATTTTACACAACAGTTCAATAAACATGAAGTTAATATTAAGCAACTTGCAATTTAGACACAATATTGTGGATATAGTTTGTTTGAAAATTGTTCCATCAAAGCAGCACATAGTGGTGTTTCCTTACTGAATGAATATCCATTTTTAAACAAATCGGTTGACTGAATGATTCAATGACTCATTCATAAAGACGCCACATGCTTCATTCCAAAATAACCATTTAATAAATTTTGTAAAATTTGTGGTGCCCAGGGAGTGATTGGGGGTTAGGTACTTTGCTCAAGGGCACCTCAGTTATTTAACTGATGGTTTTGAGAACTGACCCCGCAAACTTCGGGTTACAAGTCTCTCTACTGGATGAATAGGCGAAAATTCCCCCAAAAGCACTCCAAAATCTTGAGGAAAGCCTTACCAGAAGAGTTTTTATAGTTGCAAAAAGGGGATCGACTCCATACTAACGTATGTATTTAGAATGATGTCATTAAAGTCCCTGTTGGTGTAAAGGTCAGGTGTCCCAATACTTTTGTCCTTATAGTGTATATTAACAGTTATGTTTGGAAAACAGTAAAGTGTATGATTGTGACCTTTACAACTACAAGCATTAGTCAACACAAGATGGTCTGAGAATACGCTCTTAAAGATGTTTTGAGGAGAATAATGTCTTCAGGCAGTAAAAAGTGATTGCTATTCTGCTTTGTTTCAGATGTCTGATCAGACGACAGAAGGAGGCTTCGGTGATGCGGAGAGAAGCACTGTTTCCACCACAACCACAGCTAATGTACCTGCTTATCCCGTCACAGCTCATTTAATTCATCACACTCTCATTTCAAGTCCCTCTTATGAAATTAATTTCTCTCTCCTCTCATCTCCTCTAAGGCTTCCACTCACCGTGTCAAAGGCACTTCACATGTAGAATGTTGCATAAACAAAAAATGACACTCTTGCTTTCCTCCTACTCACCGCTCATTCTTTCCCTCCTCAGCTTTTTATAGCCTCCGTCCTACTGGAGCCAGAGCTGGGCCTGACTCCCATGCCCTCTCCGGCCCACCAGAGCTACGGCACCATGGGGAACAGCCAGAGCTCAGTGCATGACGCCGAAGGAGTAGAAGAGAAGGATCTGGAGGAAACTCTGGAGACTGAACTCAAGGATGAGCCAGATCCCAATTGCCCGAGCCCTCTTATGGACAGTCCTGTGGGTTTCCAGTGACCGACTTGCCCATCATCCCCACTTCCTAACTAACGCTCAAGCCCCATGCCTCATCTTAGCTAGTGACTGATAAAGAGGCACTATGCTGCAAAATTTTTCCTCTAGAACCTCCATTTATGAGTAAAAGACAACAAATTGCATCCATCCAAGCAAACCGCTTCAAAAGCTTTTGGGAATCCACTGACATGGCGGTTTTAGTTCGGAGAACTTTGATGAGCTTTCAGAGAAATATCTGAAGTGGATAAAAGCAAAGATCTGTCAAGGAAAGAGACCAGTCCACTTCTCTTGCTTGGACTATGCTTTCTACTTTCTTCTAAATTTTTCTTTTCTCTCTAATGATGTTATTGGGTGTCTGATGGTTTGGTTGACTGAAGCTTGGAATATTGTATTTTGACAGATTTTTTGATGTACTTTTTTATGCATAGTCACATCATATAGCTCCAAAGAGTTGAGGCAAAGCTCCAGACGTGCAAATCTGATTTGATTAATACACCTTTTGCTGTTGTCGCAGTTTGTGCTTATTGTTGTTATTTTTATTCAGTATTTGTATTTTAGCAATGGTACGTAATTGTGCAACATTATGCTGAGAGGCTGTTTTCATGTGTTTACTATTAGTAGAATATTATTGCTGTTAATAACACCCTCAACCTTTTTTGCAGTATGCACCAGAGTCAATCTCTCCCTGTTATTGTTTGTTTTTCAGTGACAATAGCAGTCGTGTTGTACATACACAGAAGTGCAGTCAATTGGCACTACAGTGGATTTCAAAGTCAACGAGGCACTCATTACATAATTTTTTTTTTTTTTTCCTGTGAAGTTCAGTCAGTCATTCGGTCTATGGAGGAGATGTGAGAGGGTTTTCGAAAGTGAATCTTTTCACTGACTAATATACAGTCTAATTTAACAGACTTCAAAACCCACTTAATGAACTGAAACATTTGCAGAAACAATCAGTTTGTAGGAAAAAGATAAACAAAAAAGAAGAGTTGTTCAAGGAATTATCGAAAAGACTTAAGCTCTCTCGGCAGCATAATTTTGACTCCCAATTTCTACAGTAATGCACTTATAGTGAAAGTCTTTAGTTCAGAGCATTACAGAGGGTTTAAAGCTCTCTGAGGCTTAAAAATCGCTGATATTAGAGCTCCAGACAAAATAAAATTATGAGAGAGCCACTGGCTCCTAAAATAAAACATTGTCTTTTTGTCTTTTTTGACTGACAACTTATAGAATCGCTAAACATGACTTTCAGTCAATGAATTCAGAGCTTCATACTTAGTATTAGTTCACCCAAAAAATAAAATTTCTTTCATTAAGTACTCACTCATGTCGTCCCAAACTGACATTCAGAAACCCTCGTATTTCATCAAAAATACCTTAGTTTGTGTTCCAAAGATAAATGAAGGTCTTACAGGTTTGAGACGACATCAGGGCGAGTAATTAATGACAGAAATGTCATTTTTTGGTGAACCTTTATTCTTTTTAATATTGTTACTACTGCACGCAATGAGGAAGATAGTATCATGATTTAAGTTATAAACTAATTTTTTATTGTTGTTGTCACTCTGTGCCATAAAAACACTCCAGTTTGTAAGCATAATCATGACGTCAAAACCCGCATTTTTTATAGCATCAAACAACTAACTAAAAAGAAACTTATTTAAGGAACAAACACTTTAACTAACATCAGCGTGATAATAACTGCCTAAAATGACCGAAACCATCTTTGGACAAAAAATATTAGAAATGTAATTTGGCTGTTTAGTTACGTCCCATTACATTACATGGAGAGGGCGGGGTTTATGACCTATACTGCATCCAGCCACCTGGGGGGCGATCGAGACGCTTTGGCTTCACTTTTAAGGACGTGTGGTACGCTTAGTTCCAACAAAGCCACATTTGTGCAGGAAAAAAGCTTTTAACGACTTGATTTTAGATTATCGTCGCACGTTTTATTCAAAATTTTCATTTAACTTTTTGTCACAATAGTTTCAAGATGACATATACTTACATTTTGAGGCTATACATTCGAAACCATGTGTATTTTAACATTTATTCTGGTGCAATGCTTATACCACAGTCTTTTATTGTAAGTGCATTTCTTTAAACAAATTAAACTGATGAATAAGTTAGTAATAATTATTGATGGCGCTTAACTTGTATTAAAATCAGAACATTCCTTCAAAGATGTGTTATGCCACAAACTGAAAATGGTGCAAAATTCTAGAGTTTCCAACTGCATGTTGTTCTACTCTGTCACATGCTGAAACCAGCCTGCAGCTCTCTTTTAGATCCGTTAAGTGTTGCTCTGGCTTCTGTAACACTTTAATTTTCTTAGTAAATTTTGTATTCTTGGTCTTTGCTGCTACTGGTTCTAGCACTGGAAGGGAAAGGGTGGGTGGAGGGTTTTCTTGCCAAGCTAAATGTAAATGAGTTGTGATTTGTACCGTGCTCTCTTGCTGTGCCTTGAAGAAACAAATCATAAGAAGAAAATAGAAAAAAAAAAACAAAAAAAACAATGTTATGTCTGACAATCCAGCATGACCTGCAATATGCTGCATGGACTACAGAGCAAGATAAGACAAAGAAGCTAAATTCTAAAGCACATTCCACCAATGAATCAATTATGAGAGATTCCTAACATCTTTAAAACTGACTTAGCCCTGAAACATACTCTTTGCAAGTATGCAAATGATTCTTGCCAAGTGTCAGACAACTACTGATAACAACGCTAAAATCTATTGCATTCTTAGCGTTTGAAATACCTCGATAATGGACAAATATCGTAAAACATTTTTTGCTGCAAAAATGTTGCCTTCATGCTCATAACTTTTGGAGCAGCAGTTTGAAGAGAATCTTGCAAGCAAGTTAAATTTAGTAAACGGTTTACATGTTCATTGCTAGCACGCTAAGCGTATTCAGTAGGGCAAATGCGCTGACCAAATATTTGCATCTGCATACTTGTGTAAAAGTGTGTTTCTGGACATAATTTTTCACAGCAACTCAAAACAACTGCATCCCAATCGCATCTAATTCATACCAGTTTTCATTGGCATTGTCAATCACTGTATCTATAAAAACAGGTAATACACACAAACATATGCAAACACTCTTACGTCAATGTCTTCAATACCTTTTGGTATTTATTTTTGTTCTGTTTGTATTCGCAAGCTGTTGATGTGTACTACGGTGTTTTCATTCTTGAGTGTTGGGGGCAGTTTACACGACACCATTTTTTACTAAAAACGCCATTTTGGGGGCATGAAAACGCAAAGTTTTGAAATTGGTTTCAAAGTGCAAGTTTTTTTAAATACTACCATTATCGTTGTGAAAATGGTGACTTCATGCGCATGTGTATTACGTGTTCAGTCTATAGGCGCTTAGTGTTTCTTTACAAAGTGACATCGCCATCTATTGGCCTGGCAGCATAATACAGTAACACAATTTTAGTCATTTTTACGGATCCGTGTGAACGTTTTGACAATGTTGTCACCTGTACACAAAAAACACAAAGAAAAAACTTTTCCGTTTTTAGTACATTGTTGTCGTGTAAACGCAAGAATGGGACTTGAAGGTGCCATTGTCATGTGACGGGGTGTTTATGACAAAGTAAATCGCTGCACCATGTTACATTGAAGCTCTTAAGGGTATAAAACTAAATTTGTCCAAAAAACAAATGCTGTCAAATTGTGTCTTTATTTCGTTTTATACATGTATTTTAAATAATTCCTAACCCTAAAGGCCCTGATAGTTGCTGATATACTTCAGGCAAAGTTCTATACTTCAGGCGACATTTCAAGCAAAATCGGGCCAAAACAAAAGTTTTTTGGAGTTTGAAACTGCTTGCTGAAGCAAACTTTCTGGAATAGTTCCCTACAGCTGGTAAACAGCTTCGAACTACCGGGTCCATGGTGATTACATAATAAGTTGGTGTAATCTGTGGTTTCGCCTTCTTTGATGTGGAAATCTTCATTCATTTCTTCTGTTAATATGTTGAAATGAAATGCAAGTGAAAACATGACCACACTGATTTATAGTAGAAATTGAAGTTGCAATTCTAATTGAAAGCGACACTGGCATTGTTTTTCATGTTCAATATTGTGACGCTGCTTGCTTTAAAGCAATCTATTGTATAAAGTGCTATATAAATAAATGTGACGTGACTTCACTGGAGTGCCAAATTGCAGAGCTGGTGCATCGCTATTAACTGCTGTTTTCTCACCGCTGTCATTTCTGTTGTGTTTGTTACTAAGAGGAAAGCCTAAAGCGCATCTTTATATATGGTGTTGAACGAGTTGCATAATCAGATTACTTTTTTCAAGTAACTATTAAAGTAACACATTACTTTTAAATTTAGAACAAAATATTTAAGTTACTAAGTAACACGTTCCTTTGTTTTCCCATTTACTGATTGACAGCTCTCCTGTACTCATGTTGAGTGGAATTGTAAGTGCAGAGGTGTTGCATGCACTGTAAACATTATGGGTATTGTAGTTCTAGACTAAGTGTGAACATTTACTCACAAAAACAGCTTCAGTAGGGATGGACAATATATCGGCCACCATAATGGTTTTGGCTGATATATGTTATTGTTATCGGTTATCGGTCATAATTTGGCCGATATATGTTAAAGCGGATAAATAATGATAATAATCATCCTTCAGATGAGACACTCCAGATGTGCTCTGTCCACCATGATGATTTTGAATTGCTTGAAATATAATTGAAATCACTTCCAAATGGAAAATACAGTTGCAACATGTGCAGCAAAAGCTACATAAAATTATAATAAGAACACTATACAGGGAGTGCAGAATTATTAGGCAAGTAGTATTTTTGAGGATTAATTTTATTATTGAACAACAACCATGTTCTCAATGAACACAAAAAACTCATTAATATCAAAGCTGAATATTTTTGGAAGTTTTAATTTTTAGTTTTTAGTTTTAGCTATTTTAGGGGGATATCTGTGTGTGCAGGTGACTATTACTGTGCATAATTATTAGGCACCTTAACAAAAAACAAATTTATACCCATTTCAATTATTTATTTTTACCAGTGAAACCAATATAACATCTCAACATTCACAAATATACATTTCTGACATTCAAAAACCAAACAAAAACAAATCAGTGACCAATATAGCCACCTTTCTTTGCAAGGACACTCAAAAGCCTGCCATCCATGGATTCTGTCAGTGTTTTGATCTGTTCACCATCAACATTGCGTGCAGCAGCAACCACAGCCTCCCAGACACTGTTCAGAGAGGTGTACTGTTTTCCCTCCTTGTAAATCGCACATTTGATGATGGACCACAGGTTCTCAATGGGGTTCAGATCAGGTGAACAAGGAGGCCATATCATTAGATTTTCTTCTTTTATACCCTTTCTTGCCAGCCACGCTGTGGAGTACTTGGACGCGTGTGATGGAGCATTGTCCTGCATGAAAATCATGTTTTTCTTGAAGGATGTAGACTTCTTCCTGTACCACTGCTTGAAGAAGGTGTCTTCCAGAAACTGGCAGTAGGACTGGGAGTTGAGCTTGACTCCATCCTCAACCCGAAAAGGCCCCACAAGCTCATCTTTGATGATACCAGCCCAAACCAGTACTCCACCTCCACCTTGCTGGCGTCTGAGTCGGACTGGAGCTCTCTGCCCTTTACCAATCCAGCCACGGGCCCATCCATCTGGCCCATCAAGACTCACTCTCATTTCATCAGTCCATAAAACCTTAGAAAAATCAGTCTTGAGATATTTCTTGGCCCAGTCTTGACGTTTCAGCTTGTGTGTCTCGGTCAGTGTTGGTTGACTTTCTGCCTTTCTTACCTTGGCCATGTCTCTGAGTATTTGCACACCTTGTGCTTTTGGGCACTCCAGTGATGTTGTAGCTCTGAAATATGGCCAAACTGGTGGCAAGTGGCATCTTGGCAGCTGCACGCTTGACTTTTCTCAGTTCACGGGCAGTTATTTTGCACCTTGGTTTTTCCACACGCTTCTTGCGACCCTGTTGACTATTTTGAATGAAACGCTTGATTGTTCGATGATCACGCTTCAGAAGCTTGGCTATTTTAAGACTTCTGCATCCCTCTGCAATATATCTCACTATTTTTGACATTTCTGAGCCTGTCAAGTCCTTCTTTTGACCCATTTTGCCAAAGGAGAGGAAGTTGCCTAATAATTATGCACACCTGATATAGGGTGTTGATGTCATTAGACCACACCCCTTCTCATTACAGAGATGCACATCACCTAATATGCTTAATTGGTAGTAGGCTTTCCAGCCTATACAGCTTGGAGTAAGACAACATGCATAACGAGGATGATGTGGTGAAAATACTCATTTGCCTAATAATTCTGCACTCCCTGTAGCTGTGTGCTTGGGATATGGCTTTTAATGATCAAACTTTAGTTTTTGTAATCAGGCTCTCTAAAAAAATTATATTAAAAAAATTGATTTAGATGATTCAGCCAATATACTGGTTATCAGCTTTAAAATATAAAGAACTATTGGTATCGGCCATGATTCAGTATTCCTCAAAATGAATAAAAGCAGTGAAATGCAAACTCGGAACATTACGCATAGCTGCAGTAATTAATTAATGTTAAATTACACAAATTTACTTTATGTATTTAATCTCACTTTATTAACCAATGTCATTGCTGCTGACCTTCGATGATCCAATTTAACCATACCAATAAGCAAAATCACTTACATTTTTGTTTTTTCTGCTGTTCCCTCTACAGTACAGGGATTTGCATCTTCTTTAGGCTGAGGCTTTTCATTTCGTTCTTGCTGCAAAAGGGCTTTTAGTTTTGGTTGCTATTATTTTTCGAAGAGGTAAGACTTAAATTGAAGGAAGGACCAAGCTATATAGAGACATGGGGTGGAATCTTTTGACTTGGGCCGGTAAGTAATCAACTAGAAACCATCCAGAACATCTTAGCAACATAGGTAGTCCCTCCACCATTCCCTTGCATCTTGGTGGCAACTTTAGCATGGGCAAGCAGATTTTTTTTTTTTTTGATTTTTTTTTTTTTTTTTTCAGAAAAAAATGAAAATTGTGTTCCATGAAGTAGACTCAAAAACATTTTGCCTGTAAGTGTTCTTCTGATTCAGTCTCTGAAAATGAAATGTCACCCCTTAATTAAATCTCTTGCCGTGCCAGAAGACAGCCAGTGGTCACTTGACTGGTCAATGCTTGAAAACTGCCAATTATGTTTTTCCTGCACACTAGATGTCATTACCATCTGAGTGCTAGTGTTATGGGACACCACAGCAGCACAACAACTGAAGCCGCACATGAGAAATGTTTCCAAAAAGTAGGACATGCATTCAGTCATAATAGAGCCGAAAAAAATGTGTATGCTGATGTTCTGCTTCACTGAGCTTCTCAGCCTTTTAAAATTCCTGATTTCTTCTCCTGTAAATATCTGTTCTTTAGACTCGTTACAAAAACCACAACTGTAGATTACTAGAAAGGAATCAAGTTACAGTATATTCCAGGATCTCCGTTATGGAAGTTGGAAAATTCCATAGATTGAGTAGTGCAGATAAATGAAATTCCATGTGTCCCACCATCAGATGCTTGTGGAAATATGAAATAAGCCCATAAAAAAATGGAAGATATTTTGATATATTTAATTGATTCGCCCTTTGAATTGCTGCGAACGTCCATCCACAAGCAGTCTTTGGTTTATTTAGGGTATTCAGCGGTTTTTGTCTCAGCTATTATTTTCCTTTCTTTTGCAGAACTGGCAGGAATATCTGACAGAAGGCCAAAATGTGGATACATCTGAATCTCTAAATATTTTTCCAGAAGTAACAACCCAGGCAGAGTCAGAAACATTCTATAATTCTATACTAGGATATTTGTTTGTGCCACTGGTCTGTACGCATATGCCGAGATGAGAGGACACTGACCCAACCATGGATGGGTGGATAGATAAATCACTAAGTGAGAAAGTTCAAATGTTCAGATTAAAATAATCCCCTGTAGACACAACTTGCCTTTGCCAGGGCTTTTCGGGATTAATTACACTGATGTTTACCTTTCAGCAGGGTGAGAATTCCCTGATGGTTGCAGTGATTAATATGTTGGAGCCATCAAATGGGGCTGAGTATATGCCACAGCTCACCTCTCTAATGACAGGCTGTGAAGAGCAGTGAGTCTGCATACTAATTACTGCAGTTTGGGCTGGTCCTGCATAGAATCAACCTAATTATTAATGTGCATGAGCGTGTATTGCTATAGAGAGATGGATAGTTACCAGTTTAATTGATAGTAAGAATCATGGTTTTGCACTATTGTTCAGATGTCACATCACACGGATACTAAATATTATTTTTTACACTGCAAATGTGGCACATAAACACCCCGTGAAGTGGCACATGTACAAAAACTATACAAAAGGTGTAATGCAACATTGATGCAGCATTAATGCTTGGGAAATGTTTCACGTTCTGGAAAATTTCTTGTCGATTCTCATATTGTTGCCGCCTAACATCTCTCCGCAACTTTGATCCATAAGTTGTAGTCATTCAACTCCCATTGCTAACTGGACACTTGAAAATTTCAGTCCACTTTATACAAATTAGCAGTGATTACCAATGGCATTACAAATAGTGGCGGTCATGTGATTTGTTTTCTGAAACAGAAAGGGACGATTTGGAGGTTGCCTAAAGAGTTGCCTAAACTCATCAATGGTAGATATTTGAAGACATGCCTAGTTTCAAAATGCCTCCGTTCTCATTATATGATGATGAAAATGGTCTGTAAATGATAGGAAAATAAGACCAAGCGCAGGTATGTTTCATCATTAATGTGCTGCACTCTTGGGAGTGGTGGAGAAAGCAATTTTTCATATACACCTGCCACAGTGTCAACACCGGAGGAAAAAAAGAAATCTGCTTGACATTTTCCTTCTGTCTCCTAAGCAACCTTCCTGAGCAGGCAGTCTTCAGAAGGTGAATACCCCTGGGAACAGAACATGCTGCTTTCTCCTCCTCTGTGCCATATGCTTGGAATAGAACTGCTGCTGTTTCCCCTATTTGACTGCTACCTGTGTTTGTCTCCCCTGCTGTGCATGTGCATCTGAACAGCTTGATTTGTTATAAACCAAGCTGTTATGTTGGAATGCTTGCATTTAATTTGCACAGGAATCTTGATCGAATTAATCTTTCTTTTTGCTCTCTTTTACTATGCTTGATCATCTATAGTTAACATGAAATGGCATTCGTTACCAATATTACATTTGTCATTTGGGATTCCATTGGCTGCCATTACCTCAAAATATCCTATATGTTCCACAAAAGAAAGAAAGTCATACAGGTTTGGAATGACATGAGGGTGAGTGAATAATGACAGATTTTTCAGGTTTGGATGAACTATCCCTTTAAGTAGACAGTTTTTGCTACTGTACCTTTAAGAGTTCTGAATGTAAATCACCTTATGATTGACTTTAATCTTTTAACTTTGCAGGCCCAGTTGCTGATACTGAATATGTGTTGATATGTAAATATAGACGGTCATATGTTAACTTGCTCATGGTTGTGACTTTATAAATGTGATGATTTATTATTATTAAAGTATTAAAGGGGTGGTTGATTATGATTTCACTATGTAATGTTGCTGTTTGAGCATAAACAACGTCTGTAAAGTTACAACCATCAAAGTCTGATGCAAAGTCAGATATTTTCTTTTAAAGAATTCCCTGTTTACGGACTACAACAAACGGCTTATAGGGACTACAAAGAGCTTCTTGCCTGGTTAGTGACATCACTAACCCTAAAATTTACATAAACCCCACCCCCGGAAACACACAACAAAGGGTGTGCTTTAGAGAAGAGGAAGAGTTGTAGTTGAGTGTTGTAGTCATTTTACGCTGGTCTGCTTTACAAACAATGCTTTATTTGACCAAAATATTAACATAATGCTAGTCGATGAGTTAAATCAACTCCACAGCAACTACATAAATTTATCCTCTAACCAGTCAAAAACGTCCAGATGCATTCCAGAGGTGTCTATTCAACTTCTTCCTGAGTCTCTCGATCAGTTTCCCAATTTGAACAATGAAGGCTGAATAATAGTAATTTTGGCTGTGTGAGATTCTCCAGCTTTGTTGTTGAGCAACTGAAGCGCCAGCGGTTAAAGCTCCGCCCTCTTCTGGAAAGCGCCTGAGAGCAGCAGCTCATTTGCATTTAAAGGGACACACACAAAACGGCATGTTTTTGCTCACATCCAAATTGGGGCAAATTTGACAAGCTTTAATAAATTATCTGTGGTGTGTTTTGAGCTGAAACTTCACAGACACATTGTGGGACACCAGAGACTTATATTACATCTTGTAAAGGTCCCTTTAAGCTTTTTTATTTTAAAAGAGCAGGAAAAAAAACATGATTTGTCCCCTTTAACTTTAAAAATAATATTTTCATCTTGTTCCATATATGTTGAGACACAATTCTTTTGAATTTTGGCATAAATATGTAGTGTCTGAACTCTTTCTTGGATTTACTGTTGTAGTCTGCAGCAATTTTCTTGGCAAACACACTTTGACACCTTTAAATGTGCAGAGAGTATTTGATAACCATGTGACCACTTACTGTGTGCAGTCTTGTATTTCCTGTCATTAGTGGGACCCTGAGGGAAACTAGTGGAGATGTCGAGGAGAGGTGTGAAGACTTTGGCAGAGGCTGTGTCACAGAAGGACTCTCATTAGAAGAGGGAACATCAACACCAGAGACTGACATGTACAGTAAGGTGCCACACGACATGGCTGCTGATACTACAGTAATCCACAAGTTTTACGATTACAGTTCTCTTTTGAAAGTTTGACTGTTCAATCTCATGTTCAAACTTTGATCTTATTTACCACAGCGATGAATGGCTAACTCACCCAAATATTACAATTCTGTCAAGCTATAAATGACAAAAATTACCATAAAAGTCTCATCATGTGGATCATACCAGCGATTTTTTTTTTTTTTTTTTACAACCCACAGGTGATTCGCAGAGAGGGGATAAGTGAGTCTCGCATAGTCTGAGAATAAGTCATGCCTTCATGTCACATCACAAAAATGAAAAATTCAGTTTTGCTGCAGGGCATTCACAAATTTGGGTATTTACATATTTCTGACATTATACACCAGTATCAGCACTCCTCATGCTGCATGTAAAGACTTTGCCTCTACAGATTTTTATTTGTATCTACTGTTTCATGATGAACCCTTAACATTAATAGAAACTAAATAGAATTAATAGAAAATTACTAAAAAAAAATTTTTCTGTAAAGAGCTATTCACTGAAAAGTTCCTTGAGGAACCAAAAATGGTTCTTTAATGGCACTGCTGCGAAAACCTCCTTTTGGCACTTTTATTTTTTAAAGTGTCGGCTACATTGTGAATAAATGTGAATTTAATCAGTCCTGTGAAAAAACTTAAACTTAAACTTGAGTCTGCCAAATCTTTCTGATGAATCCTTCACTGAATGAACTCACTGAATCCATCAGAGCATTACTGAACCAACCAAAAAGACTCACTGAACTGTAAGTTCCATGTCAATGTACGATAATGATTTATAGCATGAAAAATTTGGGGTTTTGTTTCACTGACCTGGCAAGCTGTGTCTTCAAGCACCATATTTTGGCTAAACTTTACATTTTTGGTGGATCTATTTCTCAAGCCTAGACATTTTTAGAATAAACAAAGGTTTAAAGAGTACCTGAAAACCATTCTTGAGTAGAGGTACAGATTTCTTTTTTTTAGCCTACCTTACAGCACAAATGATTCCATTACAATACAAGTCACCTCTAATACCACTTGAGTAAGTACTAGAGAACTTTGAATGTAGACTATAGGCTCAAAGACCCACTAGTCCTACCTCAACACCTGAGAGACAAGCCTCTGAAACGTCTACAAAAATTCAAGTGCTCAAAAAGGGCACAAGTAAATCGATATCCTTTAAAAAGGTCTCATCAATATGATGGATAAATAAAATAATGTTAAGTAAAATGAATCAGTTAAAGCCTAATTGTTGCTCTGGACTTCATTGGCCTCATCACTGGCTTCAACCATGTCCTCATCTCATATAAGAACGTTCACCCGCGATTCAGCAGCACCTGCTAATGCACTCGTCAATGGCCTAATCGACAAGTTAGTGCAAAACGCACAACATATAGTATTTTGAATGCCCTGTAGATGGCGATTGTGCTTCTTTTGTTGCACAAATAAACTGCTGCAGAAACCGTTAGGTGCCAAGCTAAATGAAACTAGTAATTGCATTACTCATCCCAGATGTTTTGGAGTACAAACTTATTCAAAAATATAGTCAACTAAAAGTTGCAAATATCTTTAATACTCAGTAAAACCAAAAAGATGCTTAAATACAGTAACTAATTAGAGTTACTTAAATACTGTACCCCACTGAGAATAAATAGTATGCATTTAAATTAGCTACAAATTGTGAAGATATGTAGATTTGTCATTATGAATTGATGGTAAATCCGAACACTTTGACAAGTATATGTGAACTGAATGTAGTCAATGCTTAAAAAGATCCCAAAGTCACACTCCAGCACACTCCCGTCCTCAACAACTCTTCTCTACTGTCTGAGTCTTAAAATACAAACACTACACACACTCTCTCACTGTGCTTGTCATGGTTGTCATGGTAATTTCCAATGCTCTGCTTCCAACACGTTGCAGACTTTCTAAAAATAATGATCTCTAGTCTGTTTTGTTTTTATTAATATTAATATTATTACGGATTTTTATCTCTGTCTCTCTCCTGCTCTCTCACTGTCGCTCGATTTTACACTTTATTTAGCTTTTAGGGCAGATATAGCACAAGTGTTTGTGGCTTCTATTCTTTTGTATTCTTAGAAATATTCTTAATTATAAATCTGGTATCATATAAATCCCAAATAGGAATCTTGTAAAGACATAAAGACATAAATAATGGTGTTCTATTGCAGTGGTGGATAGATGCTGATATTTGCGGAGGCAGATTTTTTGCTCCTTATAAGCGAGGCAGAATGTGCCTGGCTTGACAGTCAGCCTTCAAGACATTTACAATAATGCAGTGTAATTGAATCCACAAACCCAGTGAGCAGCTCTCGCTTCTGGAGTTCTGCTCCATCTCATCCACTCTGACAATGTCACATCAGAGAGTGCAAAGGTGTGAACAATGTTTCTTTTATAACCATCTGATTGTTGGAACTGGGACATTGTGAAGAATAACATAAGACAAATGCTATCTCTTTATACTTCAAGCCAGTGTGCCAGCCTTATATAAGGATCATCCTCATGAAACAATGTCCCCATGACTTACAATTGACATTAATAACAACAAAAAATGCTTTAAAAGACATTTTATTTATTTTAAGACAAATTATTAGAATTCTATGAACTATGTAGTTTATTGGCGAATGCATATACCTTGTTTTAAACCCTTTTATGCAATAAAATGTCCTGTTTTAAGAATAATCACAAAGTAATCAAAAAGTATATTACATTATTATATAATGCCATGGATTAGATTACTAACTAAAATTTTTGCCATGTAATCTGGAATCAGTAACGGACTACAATTTGTGCAGTGAGTAATCTGCCCAACACTGATATGTGGTCAAAACTGCATCAGAATGTGATCCAAAGTTCCTGGATCAACAAACTTATTAGTAGGGTTGAAATAATGAAGTGTTGTAAGGTTTTGGCTCAGGGTTAGTAACAATAAATTACTAAACAAATTTTAGCTACAGCAAGGCTGAAACGTACTTGGGATTGTGTAATAGTTTAAGAATTAGCCATGGAAAAAAAATGTCATGTGTATATGTCCTTTAAAGTTCATACAGTTAACCACTCATAAAACTTGGAATAGCCTACGACAAGGATATCTATAGAGAGAGCAAACATGTTGAAATGGAAACTCGGTTCATTAACTTCCAGCAGAGACCCATAAGCAAGTTATTCTTTATTTCTGTCATTTATTACAAATAAGCTTCAAACACATGTGTTTACTTAGAGCCTTGACTGATCCTGGTTGTAGTTAGATTGGTGAATGGCTGAGGAAACAGGATGTACAGTATAATTGAAATATAACTTTTTTGGTTACTTAGGAGCCAGGTCATAACATCGCTGTTTAATATCAGCGGCTTCAGTGAGGTAGACATTGAGACAATTTAGTCACAGAATATCAAGGAAAAAAAGCACAGAAGCAAACACTACATACAAACACAAACACAAAATACTTCAATGGTCAATAAACATAGGTTATCACAAAGGAACACTTTCACTTGAAAATGTTATAACCATTGCATCTTTGTAAAAGATTTTAAATACTTATAAGCGGATCATTCCATAAAGACAGGTCATAGGAAAGCCATTAGGTGATACATATTCAGAAAAAGAGAACGGTCTTTGAAAGAGAAAAACAAATTATACATTTTACGCAAAAAAAGTATTATAATGCACCATTGAGCAATACATGAAATTAACTAATCAATCCACTAGTGTTGTCAAAAGTAAAGACTTTGGTACCAAGTTGGTACTAAAATTTTAAAAATGTGACCGGTATCTCCCCATAGCGTTTTGAGCGCTGTTGGGCGGATTCTTCAACACCTCTGATTGGCCAGTCTATTCAGGCGGTCAACAGAAATATCTGCGATTGGCTACGGTTATCAGCGCTTCAAAAACCTGTTGTAATAAAATATGTCTATTTAGAACATGTTTTTGAAGCGCTGATCGTTGTAGCCAATCATAGACATTTCTGTTGAGTCCCTGAACACACTGGCCAATCAGAGGTGTTGAAGAATCCGCCCAACAGCGCTCACAATTCTAGGGGGAAATGCTGGTATTGTCACATTCTTTAAATTTGGTACCGAAGTTGGTACTTTTGACAACACTACAATCCACATACACCTAAATGTACAGAAAAGTTTATATACCTAAAGTAGGTATTGTCCTATAAAGTTACATGTAAAATGAACCAGCAGTTTCAACATCTGTGACAGTTTGTACATACTTTGAAATACTTGGCCTCAACCATTTAAATGTAGAAATATCTCTCATATAAAGAGGACAACGTTTCTACAAAGCTATTTAATGTTTTAATGATAGCAGCAAAACGGTTATCATCGCTTTTAACGTTTTACTTTAGCTCATAATTATGGCAACAAATATTCTTATCTTAGATAAGAGTGTGTATGTTCTTAACTTACAAGGTTGTAATAAGCTAACTAATGCAATTTACTTTTTTTAAAAAAATATTCAGAAAGTTTGAAAACAAAAACTTTGAAATAAAAATTATTATATATAGCCAACGCCCACTGGAGCGGATCATTTAGCATAAACACTTTTTGACTATCTACAATTGTAAATAAGTGAACAAATCATCTGGTTTCTATGATATAACAGTCACTTTATGTTAAGTAACAGTCTACACAAGTCTTTCGTAAGTAAGCCTTGGAGTAGAGTGCTTAGATTATAATCCCATACAATGGAAATGTAAACTTATGACATGGCACAGGTTCATAAATTAACAGTCTAAAAATTCCAAAAGCTATTTCGGATGTAACAGTTCTCGTCATTTACTTTCATCGCCAGAAATACTGATAATGGTTGAAGAATGTGGCAAACAAAAACATTTGGATGGCATCGAAACATTATGGCTACTGATTGCTTATTGTCTTTGACACTATCATTTGGACCATATTGCCAAATATTACTATGTTCATGCTCAGATAATTTACTGAACATCACTAAACTTAAACTAACACAGCACAGGCAAGATTATATAATTAAATCTGTGTAATTTAAGGTTAAAGTGAAATTGTAGTGGCTCTGAAGGCCTTTATCTAAGTTGATTCCAAGAGGCGACAGAATAAAACAACTTTTTCCAAGTTGACCAAGCTCACATGTGCATAGTCAAACCTCTGTTTTACGCTCACATGAAACACCAATACATCAAGACAGTCATTTAAGATAGTTTGAGGAAATACATTTAGTGATTACTATATGTACAAAGCCACTTTTGCTTTTGAAGTTTCAACCATAAACTATCTATGTCCTGGACTCTTGAAAAGCATACTTCAACCTTATAGGCTTCGTTATCTCTAACTACAATCTCAGTCTACAGTAGACCAAGGTACCAAAGTTAGGACTGTTCAGGAAGCCAAAACACAACACAGCTGAACTTATTTTCCCTTTTGGTGGTCCCACATCCAAGCCCCTCACTCTTTGAAAAGATTTTTTGAGAAGATCTGGTGACCTCCATAGCAACTGGGTGTTCCAGTGTGGATCTCACATCTACCTCCTTCTCAGTTAGACTTATGTTCACCATTCTTGGCCCAGCCTCTGGTCATGGCTGATACTACGATGCTGTACATATTGAGCCAGGCCTGGCGCAGTGGTGTTGTGTAGGCTGGACCTAGGCTTGACTGAAGCATATAGAGCAGGGACTCTCCAACCACCTAGTGGACACATGAAAGAATCCAATCAATCAACCAATGGTCTGAAAAATCACAATGACTCTCCTGAAGATCACTGTCAATCTCAATGTCATATTTGACGTTTGAGTGTTACGGCTGCAATATATAATTTATGTCATCTAGTAAATGAGTAGACCTTGCAGTGTACTCACAGCAAAGGACTGGGTCTTCACCCCAACTGCCTGATGCTTCCTGCCCAGGTTCAACAAGAAGTCCTCCAATGTATGTAGATCATCAAGATGGCTCACAGCTGCATCGATCACTAACATGACCTGAACAGATATACAACCACTTTTGAGCTGGGTTTAACATTTCTGTAAACTCAGGAATTGGGGCCAAAATTAGTATAAAAATTTACATTAGAGTGTTCAATTGCCTAAATCAGTGGAGTCCAATCCTGGAAGGTCATCTTCCTGCAGAGTTTAGCTTCCACCTGTTCCAAAACACCTGCTTGGATGTCTCAAGGAATCCTGAAGATCATGATTAGCTAGTTCAGGTGTGTTTATTTAGGGTTGAAGCTAAACTCTGCAGGAAGAAGGCCCTCAAAGAGCAAGATCAGACACCCTGGCCCTAAATAACCAATGAACCTCTATCGTTCAATGAACAACATCCAAACATATCAAGGAATTTGTTACTTCTGCCAAATTTGTGAAAGAGAGGTGCCGTGAATTTATTGCAGGGACAATACGCTGAAGCAAGCTTGGAGTGCAAGCTATGCTGAAGAGCACCAGTTAATGCCTAGATGGTATCCTTCATTCTACAGGAACTCTTAAAAGTGCATTTCCTACTATAGCTGTAGTGTTAGGATTAATCTGTCCATCTTGTCGAAACCATTACTCCTTTTAGTTGCCAGCCTAGTATCTCCACTTTAGTAATGACGCCACACCGAGACTTTTTCTCAATTCCATCAGAATGCAAAGAATGGACTTGCGTTTTCATAGAGACCAGTCTTTCCAGGCTACATTGAAAGAACTTGGATGGATACGAGGACACGGAATGCATCTTTGTGAGATGTGCTGTGTTCCTGTTGCTCAACAGACAATCCCAGCACATTTTAATATGCCAATAAAATGTATTCCAGCCTTTCTCCATGACTTTTTTACTTTATTAAAATTCCGACATACAAAACGATAATTGTTTACTTCAATGAGCCATCACATGTTTGTGTTCTTGAAGCAGGAATCTTTTTTGTGTGAGAACAAGAGAAAATTTAAATGTGCACAGCCTTCCATACATCGTCCACCCACAATGACTTATGGGATTTATAATGGTTTGATTCTCTCAAATCTGCATTCATTGCATCCTCAATATCAAGAACGCATCGAGGTAATTTCATACGTCCTCAGGACTTGCGTTCTTTGAGAATTGGAATTGAACTTCAGCAAGTACGAAAACACAAGGACGAAAGATCGCATGTATGTTGAGAAATGGCCCAAAAGTAGGTTCCTGCACTTTTACTCTACCATTTGTTACAGATTTGACCTTTGAGCTCACCTTGGTGACATGGTCGAGGAACTCTGGGCTGGAGAGGCATTCAGGTGCGACCCCACAGTTTGTGCTGTAGCTGAAGAGAGTAAGTAGTGCTGGATCCAACTCAAATAACCTATTAAGAAATGTTACACTTTAGCAGAGCAACACTACAAAGCAGTACAGTTTCGGTCACTGTGATTTTGCCAAGTAAGACATGTTCCTGGATTAACATATTTTGTACTTTCTGTCTGAAAATGTAGCTCTAATCCTATCCCTCCCCATAAGTTATCCCTAAAATCAGAAGGAAATGATGTGAATAACAGTGATGTAGAAGCACCTAACCCTGATTGTGCGCCATAAACGGTAAACTTCAAAATTGTCCCTCAAATCTGGTTGATGTTGACAAAGACGTTGATCCAGGAACATGTTGTACTTGATGAAATCATGTTCACCATACACGGACATGGATCTTTATTCACAGTTGCTTACTTCACATTTCCTTAACAAGGAAATTTTAATTAGGTTATATACGTCATTTAACCTTGAATAATAGAAAACATAAAAATGTGTATCAGTTTTCCTTTGTAGCTTTAAGTCCCCTTCACTTTTTCCTCCAAAAGAAAGTCATTTTTAGCCTTTATGCTGAGTTTGAAGAGGAATTCTCGGGAAAGTGATACTTGGTAGCATCTTTCCTCCGAGAAGGTGATTCTGATGAAAATGATCTTGCTGCTCCCTGTCGCCAAGCAACAAGTCAAGCCTCGTACTGAGCTGCGGTTAGAGGAACAGGCAGCAGGAGACTGATGGGGAATTTTTGATGGATTCAAAGAGATGTTTGTTAATTTGCTATACCTTCATTATGAGTACATTCTTTGAGTTATGGAAAGCATCAATCTTCCATTTTGATAGCCAATTACTGTACCGTATGTAAGTGCTTTATTTACATAAAAAACAAAACATTTATTAATTTAAATGAATTGTATTATTTAATTATAATTATTTTGATCAAATTATTTTTGCCAAAAGCTTCTGTCCGTACGCCGCACAGCAACTCTCTAAATAAACATGCAGATTACTTGGAATAGCATTATCCCTGACTGCAAAAGAGTTTTAGCCAGCATGCGGTGTGATGAATACATTACCTTGTGAACATAACAATTCCATGTGGCACCTTGTTCTTCCCCAGACTCTCCCAGCTGTCCCGGATCAGACCTTTATCTTTTTCAGAGAGTTTCTCCATTGTCACCCTCAGTAATGCTGTGATCCCTGGTCGTCTTTCAATGTTGTGGCATCAAAATTTGTTCTTCGGTTTAAAGCAGGACCTCCTGAATTCCCATTTCCAGACTTCCAGAGTTCAGTCTTCAGGTATGACCCCCCTGTGAAGTGCCAATATTTGCAGATGTCATTCACCAAGCACAAATAAGACTTATCAGAGGAGCGTGCATGAGGGACTATAGGATCAAAAAACCTTTCAAATACATTTATTTTACAATCTATTTGCAATGCTTTGCCATCAATTTTACTGACAACGCTTTCTGACAAATGCTTCTTGCACTCAACATCTAGAAGAGAAGAAGCCTAACTTAGCCCTGACTTTATGGTCACAATAAACAGTGTGTGCAGCTGACGTACCGTTCCTTCACTGCTCTAGAGGTGACCTTCTTCTCGCACTGGCTTCGTCTGTCTTTCTCTGGCATTAGGATGTCTATTTGTTCACTGCGAATATGTATATGTCAAGCCTGCTATCCTTGTGTTTGCTCTCTCTCTTTCTTTGTCTCACTCTCTCTCTCTCTCTTTTCCTCTTTGCTCCCCCCGCTCTCTCACACACATGCAAACACTCACTCACTTTCTCTCTCTTTATCTCTCCCGCTATCTGCTCCCTCTCCCCTCTCTGCATGTAACCTCATAGATGCTGCTTGATGTGCATTTAAACTAAGATGAAGAAACCTTATTGGCAATCTTCTGCATTTACCAAAAAAAACAAAAACAAAAAACCATATAGATTTTTCTTTATTCAATCACACTGTAACTGTCCCAAATTCTCATCCCTGTGATTTTGGGCTCATATGAACTGTAATTGGGGGAATGGAAGCATCTCTGATCTCCACTGCTTTAATAGCACATGTTACGAGCCATAGCTCCTCCTACAGGTGAGAGTTTGGCCTTCAACAAAATAGCAACAACTTCATGCATCCGTATGCGTCTATAATTTTAAAAAAAAAAGGAGAACTAATGTGAATTTACTGTTTCATAGATGAGTGAAAGAAGATAAAGATTCCTATACTTGCGTTTTCGAAATGAACAAGACTTGCATATGTGGTATTCTTGCACACAATCAGTTAAATCAACTGCATTCTTTCTGCTTAGATGTAGAGATGCGCTGATACCAAATTTCTCCCCCGGTACCGATAGTTTGAAAATCTCTCTGAAATGCTTCAAACTATACAGAGAACCCTCTCATTTGGTACATTACTATAATACTGGAGGTTAAAATGAACAACAATGCTGTCATATTCAACTGCTATTTATTTTCAGATATAATACACTCAAATAAAAACTTTTCATTAACGCTTGTCTTCATGACAAATTTATTAAAACATACATATATAATTAACAGCAAATAAGCTCCTCTCTTGTGTTTATTTACAGCTATTGTGAATGGTTAAAATTGGATAACTTTCCTGAGGTAAATGCAACATTAAGTGACATTGTTCACAAGCTGTTTTATTGACGTCTTTCTGCGTTTGAAACACTGATTGTGCATCTTTTTACATATTTTCTGATGTTCATGCTTGTTTTTTCAGCTATAACTTGTATTAAAGTGGAGAAAAGACTCGTGCTTTGAGTTGCCGCTTGAACTGAGGTGCTGCAGCTATCTTTCACATCACATATAAGAGTCAAAGATATTTTCTGACTGAATTTCATGATAAATTGACAAAATTTGAAAGCTGAGACTTGCTTTAACACAACTGTTAATGCTTATTGTTGTGTTAATATGCCCTTAATTCAACATGAGAGATTTTCTTCACACGAAGTATGAGTTGAAGTCTGAACATGTTTTTCTGCCCCCCTTTTGATTGGCTGGATATAATCGGCCTTATCATCGGCTGTTTTTAAACAATCGGCCAATGGTGAAAATAATTGCTTTTATCGGCTGATTACAATTATTTTCTGATACATTGGTGCATCTTAGAAGCATCTCTTCTTTATTCGAATAAAAATTTCCAATTAACCAATAAGAACTGTTCAGCTTCTGGCTGAAAAACCATGAAAAAATTCTCTCTAGTTCTTTAGAAAACCATATACAGTATACGCTACAGAACCCAAACCAAAGGAAGAATCTATAAATGTATCATAGTTAATGATGTAAGATTATAGATAGGCTATTATGCATCTATAAATGTATAATAGCCTATCTACAATCTTACATCATTAACTTTTCTCTATAGAGCCCTATAATTTGAAAATAAAAAATGGTTTTTGCTCAAAAGTTAGAGGTTAGAAAGATTTTATTGTCTTAAGAAATGAATACTTTTATTCACAGAAGGGATGTCAAAAATGACCGTGTAATGATGAGTCAGCGGAGCGAGGATCCATTTGCAGTTTTATTAAAACACTCAGTGTCAAACAGGCAAGGGTCAATACACAGCGATAATCACATAGGAGGCAGACCATAAACAGAAACGGGGACAGGCTGAGGTCGAGGCAGGCGGCAAACATACGATATCCAGAAAACAGGCAGGGGTCAGGTAGGCAGCAAAGAATCATACACGAGTAAACAGTCCAAGGTCAGAACAGAATAACAATTCACAAGGTAAACGCTCAGAAATGATCACGGTAAGCAAATCAAGACTTCGCATTGAGGTGTTGTCTGTGTAGTGCTTATATAGTGAGGTGATATGTATCAGGTGTGTGTGTAATCAGTCTGAAGGCTATGGGAATTGTTGTCCGAAACCAGTTAATACCTGGGTGTGAGCTCCCTCTGCTGATCCGGAGGACAGACCGTAAATCCATTGAAAATGCTACAAAAAAACTACTTTAAATGTTCTTTTTAGCGTTCTATCTTTTCTATTCTCTATTATGAAATGTTTATTGAGCAACAAAATCAGCATATTTTAATGATTTCTAAAGGATCATGTGACACTGAAGACCAGAGTAATGATGCTTAAAATTCAGCTTTGCAGGACAAATTTTTTTATCAAATAAATGCAGTAATTGCTGACTTGGTATGCATATAAGATACATTTAAAATAATTAAAAGACTGAGTTCTTATGCTTATTTAGAAATATTAGTTAATCCATGTTTGTTTTATTATATTTTCTTCATGATCACAGGTGAACAAATGTTTTTCAGGAATTCCCAAAATAATTTGCACATTATGTCCCACCTGATTCAGAGCAATATCTAACATGTTGTCAATGTAAGGGACATTCAGTTTTGACAGCAAGACCCAAAGCACAGGAGCGAGCACAGTTGCCATGGCGACCTCGCAGGAGCACTTGAACTTTCAGTTACCTGACACTCAAAGCTCAAGATAGAAGCTGTCACTCAAATGCAGCGCTCTTTCCTCCCTAAATGACTTGACTGATGTGTCAGTTTCAGTATGTGCATGAGACAGGATGGACACTGAGTTTGTCGGTCAACTGTATTACAAACTTAAAGTGTTAGCTTACCCAAAAATGTCCCTCATAGACAGCTACGCAACTACCACTTTGACGCTTAAAAAAGTTAATAAAGAAATGGTCAAATTAATCCATATGAATTGACCAGTTTAATCCAAATTCTCTGAAGAGACACGATTGCTTTAAATGATGAACAGATTGATTTAGGATTTTATTCACACATAAACATTCATCAACTCACACATCAGCTGTGGTGAATAGAAGCTCAAGCACGTTCGCAAAGACACGTACGAGAACCAATGAGGTCCTAAAATCTGAAAATAAGTTTTACAACTTTTTTGCACTTTCAGCTCCTTTGCTCTGAAAATAGTTTTTTTTTTTTTTTTTGCTTTTGTTTTTTTTTTGTTAAATGCTTGAAATAACTTCTGTGGTTAACACAAGCTCAAGATATTTTCACGTTTTTTATCACATGAAAATGCCTGGTGTTTGAGAACGCAATCGTGTGAGACAGTTCTGGGAGGACATTATACCAAATCATTCTGATGACAGACTTTGGTTCAGGCATTTCACAATGATCCAACCAAATTTTGAGATGCTGTGCAAAGAAATTGGTTTGCTGGTTAGTCCAGTAATCTAATCACATCCACTGTCGAGGCAACGTCACAGGAGATTTTTACTGTGCATCGAGGGATTTATTTTGTAAATGTTTCCATCGTAGTTTAGGTGCATGTCTTCTTATCAGATTAAAAATGTATCCACCTCAATTGAATACATACGTTTTTTTTATGCAATTTGTTTAGAATTTATGCATTTTGGTGTTTCCATAGTGTTTTTTAATGCAATATCCCAAAATGCACAAAAAGATGGGTGGATTGAAACATAGCTATTGTCACATCAACACCAACTCAGAGCTAAAGGAAAATCCAGAGTTTCTCACTAGTACAACTTTGCGATGCTATTCTTCAATGTACTTGTAAATACCATCTTTCGACATTACTTTAACTGTTGCCAAATCTTGACATCCTGACTTTTCTATTATCAGTGAAGTACATAGTTTAGTGTATACTATAAGTATGCGAGTTGGAATAGACCTACTTAAAGCACCAAAACAAAAGAAGTATTCAAAAAAAAAATGAATCGGTATCATCAGGTGGGAGGTCCTTTTTTCTAAAAAGTTTGCTCGTTTTCTCAGACCAGATCATTGTTTACATTACAGCCCTATGAGCACAAGGATTTTTAAGTATCATCACTCCTTCAACCACAGAATAAACAACTTTATTCTGAAATTGACAGGACTGGCTATCATATTTATCTGGCTTATTATATCATATCACGGGGTAGTCGTGGCCTGATGGTGAGGGAGTCGGGCTTGTAACGTGAAGGTTGCCAGTTCGATTCCCATGTCGGCAGGAATTGAAGGTGGGGATTGTGAATGAACAGCACTCTCTCCACCATGATACCATGACTAAGGTGCCCTTGATCAAGACATCTAACCCCTAATTGCTCCCCGGGCGCTGGAGCAATAGCTGCCCACTGCTCTGGGTGTGTGTGTGTGTGTGTGTTCACTTGGATGGGTTAAATGCAGAGCACAAATTTTGAGTATGGGTCACCATACTTGACAATAAGTCACGACTTTCAACTTTCACTATTTTCACCAAAAATCGGGTTTTACCCATAAAATGCACTGCATGCTACATGGCTCGTTTCAAGTTAATTACATTCCATTTTTAAGGCAGAAATTATGCCTTAAAACTATCCCTAAACACAGAAACACAAATTCCTTTAATTCCTTAAAAGAATCACTAAAAATCCAACTAGGACTGAAGAAATGTTCCCTATGAAGGGCAGTTGGAGTAAAAAGCTTCTGATGTGGCCAAATGCACTAGAACAAACTCTTTTTCCAATAGCGGATAAATACGCAGAACTGTTTACCCAACCAGTGCTGACTCTCAAAATAGCCTGACTTCAGGAATGAGAATTTCAGATGGGCCTTGTGCTAAAGAAGAGTTGTCATAGAATGTTATTTGTATACTTATTCAAATGCAGTTTCATGAATAAAGCTATCCTCTGTGACAGTTATAGTTTATAATTATAGCAGACGTTCAAAGCCGCATTTGACAGACTCCAGGTGGAAGATGTGTTTGTGCTAAGACAAGGCTTCCCCAATTTACCATTTGCAAACCTTGAGGGAGCCCAAAACCAGACCCAAGAGCTGTCTCAGTGGTTTATAAGATGATTTAATGTGCAGTAAGTAGAACTCAAGCAAATATTCTGCTTTTAATATGGTTGCCAATGGTTTTTGGGGGGGTTATTTCTTTCTTTGTTGGGTCATAGCCCCCTAACATACTTAGAAACATAAAATTAAACTTGCTTTTGATTTCAGTTTTATTAAAAATTTTATGACACCCATATGGAATTTATTGAACATTCATAATCCCCTCTGTATTGTAAAAACATTAAAAAAAACAAGAGGGCTCAGCTGTTTAAAGACCCACACTGCTTCCCTAGCACAATATGTATAAAAAAATACATACACAACACAAAACTTCAAAACTGAAATGCACATATGGAATATTGATGGAATACACTGGCCCACCAAATACGTCTTCTGTCAGCACAACTCTTCCTTTTTGGTTTCCACAGTCCCTTCATTTTCCTCCTCATTTGTGACACTGTCTTCCCCACTTCCTGCACTGTAAATAATACGATAGTAGAACACAGTGAATTCATATGACCGATACATCATAATATTTGCATGGTTACTTTTTTACTATGCCAATGACAATAAAGCTTAATCATGGATGACATATGATAAATAGATCTTTTCATATGTCAAAACCACATCTACTGTATTTCCATTGAGCAAGATGATTTTATTTTGAATGGTATGGGCCACTAAAGAGGAAATCTCATCAAAACTACGATAAATAGTTCAACACACTGTTAAATCTTTGCACTTAACAGATTTGTTCTGCCCTGTGATCGTCATAACACACATTCGCTGCAAAAAAAAAAATGGACAAACTTATTTTAAACCCCCACCATTCATGTGTCTCCATACCTCTTCTGGGTTTCGCTTTCAGTGCTGTAATGATCCTCATTCACAGAGTCTTTGTCCACATAGTTGGCCTTACTTGATTCTCCCTTTGATCTCACGAAATTTTCGTCCAAACCTGCTTGTTCCAATGTATTCTTATATCTGCGTTCAACATTATTCTTGGCATTTTCCTGAAAGCATTAGGTATATGCATATGGTAATGATATAATCATTGAATTCGTCAGATGTCATGTTGAATTAGTCCGAAAAAAATTGATTTTGAATTTCAAGTAGTGTACCTGCGACACCTGCTCAAAGAGGTACGGACGAGCTGTAACTCGTGATTTGATTTCCTTCAGCTCTTTTTGATAATCTTTCATTCTCTCCAGATCAGCTTGCCTACATTCGCAAGGACACATAATCAGTTATTACATTCCTGATGGCTTGTTCATTCATTAAAGGTGCAATATGTAGTTTTTCGTCCACTAGAGGTCGCCTATTCAAAACAAAGGCATAGCTTGATGATGCCAAGATTGAGCGAGGAATCTTGGGACGTGTGGTCTTCACCTCACAGCTGGTGGAAAAGAATCGGGATAGTACTTGGAGAGAAATCGTGTTCATGGATGCGATTTTTAACGTTACTGTAGTATGAACCAGAGCCGATGGAGTGATTGTAAATGACAGACGAACGCAACACACGCCTCGTGAGCAGCAGAACTTTTATTTCGCCACAGTTGCCGGCACCACTTACGCTTTTTCCAGTCATGAGTATGAGGGAACGCAGCTCTCAACGCAGAGTGTGTTGAAAATGATGTTATAACATTACTCTGTGCGTTCGCTCGCCGGCTGCTGTCAGGCACTGGTTTCACACTGCAGTAAAATAGATGGATTTTAGAATATCATATTAAATTCTGGATGGCTTGTTGATAAATGGCATGTAATTAAGTTTAAAATGTATTGTATGATGGAGAAAATTCTGTATTACTGTTACTAAAAATAAAGCTCCATCTGATTATGCTATGTTAGCTACTTGACAAAATGGTGTTTTTCTCTGAGGCCTGGTACTCGCAAAAAATCAAGAAAATTAGATTTAAATGAGACTAAATGTGTTGAGCTATAAAACAATGATTAGTTTTCTGTCTATAGATGTATCAAAACAGATGTTTCCTTGTCTACTAAAACGTAATATATTAAAGCGTCTTTGGTGTTTGCTTGTTTTCTACATAATAAAACTAGAACCCGAGAGTAATGTGGATATGACGCCATTTACAGACGACTCCCTCACACGTACTGGATCCTTGGTTAAAATAGCTATTTTCTCACGATTTGCAAATAGTTGGAAACATTTGGGATATTGTATGTACTCAACTGAACAAAATATATAACACTGGCCCAGTGGTTTTTGTATATTTTACTGCATTTTTTTCAAAGTGCTCACCGATGCTGTTGGAGTTTCTTCTGGTAGACCTCTTTAAGACTCTTATGGGGGTCCATTGCTTTGGCTCTCATTGCCACAGCCCTGCTCATAGCTTGAGATTTGATTCTGTGCTGCTTCATCCACTCTGCGTTCTCCTGCTCCTTGAGGTCCTTCAGCTCCAGAGATCTCCTGTATGACAGGCAGATTAAACATCCATTTTTTAAATTTCATTATTTTTTATTAAGATAATAAAAAAGCATGTTTTATTAAACTGCCTAATATGCTATTTTAAGTTCCTGGTTTTGTTTTGGAGGTCTCCTACAACTGGTTTACATACAGTTTAATCTTCTCATAATATACCCTGCAGCATCACCTGTTTTCTCACAGTGTAATGCAGTAGAACTCAAGCAAATATGCTGTTTTTAATATGGTTGCCATGGGTAATATGGTTCTTTCTTTGTTTGGTCATTACCCTGAACAATCATAGAATTATGAAATTAAACTTGCTTTTAATTCCTGTTTTATTTAAAATGTTAGGACACCCATATGGAATTTGGTGAACAATCCCCTCTGTTTTGTAAAAACATTCAAAAACAAGCCCTCACACATCTTTCCGAGAGCCTAGCCTACTGCTTACAGTGCGTGTCAGAATTATATCTGAATTTCAGCTCTGGAGGGTTCCTCAGCTTTTGTAAACAGTGATATGAAAAGTAACGATGGCGTCAGCTTTACCATATCAATTAGAGCCAGAGTCCTCATCCTTTGGTACATGTAGAGTGGATTTGCTTTTGCAGCGCTGAGAACAGCGTCTTCTCAACATCTCGACAACATGAACCAAACTCTTCCAGGCCTCAGCTACAACTACAGTGTTTGAGGGCGGGGCAAAGTGGACAGTTGTTCGTGGGCAGCCAATAAAGATCATAGGCTGGCATTATGCAAATGTGTTACAATCATAGGTAGGGTTATGCAGGAAGTAAGACTGGAATTACTGATGACTCGTTACTGATGACTCGCAAAAAGTATTCTTGTCGCTTTATAACAGTAAGGTTGAACTACTGTACTCATGAACTGATTTAAATATGTTTTAGTATCTCTCTGGGCATCTGAAAGTGTTGTCTTGCTGGCAATAACAGGCCTCACTGAGCCATCAGATTTCATCAAAAAATATCTTAATTTGTGTTCCGAAGGTGATCGCAGAATTTTCATTTAACCAATAGCTTGTGCAGAGGTGGAATAATATTTGATAATATATATATATACATACATCTTATTTATTTGAAATACAATAAGGTCATGAATTGCACAAAATGTTTATTATATGTTAAAAAAAAAAAAAAAAAAACTTCCGACATTCAGAAAATTGTGAAAATTTAAGAAGCAACAGACTCACCTTACAGCCATAGATCTTTTCCTGGCAGCATCTGTTATGTAAGTTGGAAGAGTATCCATAGATAAAGATGTCAGGCCACCACATGAACTGCTTCTCTTTAGATTAATTTTGTCTGTAGATTTCTAGTTTTGAAAAAAAACAAAAGGATGTTAAAGGAATCGTCAAAAGTTCATCAAGCCACTAAAATCAATTCTACTCATGAAAACAGCAACCTGTGGGTTTTCTGGACTCCTGCGGTGAGGCTGTAGTGCAGATGTGCGCAGCTGGAAGGGTTTACACTGAGTGACATCTTTCCTCGCTGCTGTCTCCATTGCCTTCTGTTGAAAGGCCTGGTAGAGCTTGTCAAAGTCAGGTACGGCGGCGTTAGTTTTAGGTCTGAAGGATAGCTTCTGGTCCAAGTAACCCAGCATCTTGTCTTTGGTCTTCTGAGCACTGCGGGTCAGGCTATCGGCATTGGCTTCTTTCCTTTGAACGGGTGCTGAAGAAGCTTTCAGAGACTGCTGAGCTCTCAGATGAATGCGAATCTTCCTTTGCTGTTCCTGTTCTGAATCACCATCACATCAATACAGTTTTAGAGTGAAATGAGGGTGAGTGCATTACGTAAATGTACATTCTCATATTAAAAATTCTAATTAAACTTGAATTTTATTATTTCTTTGTATTCTTTGTGTTTAATGATCAATTAAATACATTACATAAGGTGTTTTGTACACGCATAGAATATGATAGTTAAAAGTTTGCAATAATTAAAGTTTTTGAAAGAAGTGTCATGCTCACCAAGGCCGCATTGATTTGGTCAAAAATGATGTATAAACAGTAATGTATAAAATAACTTGACTATTTGAATATATTTTAAAATGTTATTTATTCCTGTGATGCAAAGCTGAATTTTCAGCATTATTACTCCAGTCTTCCGTGTCACATGATCATTCATAAATCATTCTAATATGCTTATGGGCCATAGTGCAAGTATATAAAATAATATTATACATTATTTTGATAATGTTCATATAAATGGCACCTTTCAACTGTTCAGGAAGCCTGGGTTCTGAGACTGCTCTGGGTATAGGTTTCCTTACACAAACTGGTTCTGTTTTTTCACTTTTATCCTCCTTCAGCCTCTCTTGCTTCTTCTCCTCTCTCTTGTGGAACCTGAAGGGCTTCTGCATGGTCAAGAGGAAATCTCTCCTCTGCTCACGAGCTTCCTTCCTCAAGCGCTCTTGTTCATGGATGAGGTTGTTATAAAGAGGCTTAGAGACGTGCTCAGGGACGGGAGCAACACGAAACTGTTTCTGACACTCAACCAGTTCTGCTTCCTCTTTGGCTTTCAGTGAATCTTGGGGGAGAGGCTTCCTCTGTCTCTCTGTCACCGTTCCCTGAGAATTCGTTCCAGTAGTTCCTGATGCCTTGATTCCACTTGAGGTAAAATTCTGCAGAATCACCTTGGAGCTGAAAACAAGAGTGGAAGACGTGTTTCAAGCCAAACATACTTATCACATTTAAAGGGTTAGTTCACCCAAAAATGACATTTCTGTCATTAATTAGTTATCCTCATGTCGTTCCACATTCATAAGACCTTTTTTCAACTTCGGAACACAAATGAAGATCTTTTTAATGAAATCCGAGAGGTTTCTGTCCCTCTATAGAGATCTAACGCAACTACCACTTTCAAGGTCCAGAAGGGTAGGAAAGACATCATTAAAGTAGCTACTCCATGTGACTTCAGTGGTTTAACTTCAATTTTATAAAGCGGTGCGAGTGCTTTGCTTCATAATTTACAAAATATTATTATCCAAATTCACGCAACAATGTCAGCTCGAGCGTGAACAAAAACCGCACGCGTTGTGCTGCTCTCGTGAATACGTGTTGTAGACCAATATTCTCGTAAATAAAGCGGCAAATTATGTTTTTGTGCTCAAACGAAGCACTCGCATTGCTTCGCAAAATTGAAGTTAAGCCACTGGAATCACATGGAATACTTTAATGATGTTTTTTTCAACCTTTCTGGAGCTTGAAGTGGTAAATCTCTATGGAGGGACAGAAATCTCTCGGATTTCATTACAAATATCTTCGTTTGTGTTTCCGAAGGACTTAACGGATATGGAACAACACGAGCGTGAGTAATTAATGACAGAATTTTCACTTTTGGGTGAACTAACCCTTTAAAGAAATGAATTACCTGTGGTGTTTGCGGTTCTCCGAGTTTCGGCCATCATGACGGCTGAAGCTCTGCTGCAGTATATTGGTTTGAAGTATCCACTCAGTGCTGCTAGTGAGCAGTGAGTTCTGCAGGAACCTCTTCTCCAGCCCAGTCTGGTGCTGAAGCTCTAAACTCTCCAGCTGCTGCTTGCGTTTGGCCTTCAGAGCCTCCAAATGTACCTCAAGAGATAGTTCAGACTTCTTCCTGTCCTCATTGAAGGCCAGCAGGCTTTCCAAAACGTGCACATTGCCTCCCTCTTCAGATCTAGACACATCTAAAGTGGGAGAGATCTGGATGGACGATATGTATTTAGTTTGTTAGTTGGATTGATTGATTGATCGATTGATTGATTGATTGGTTTATTGATGAACTAAAGGAGATGAATGAGCCATGTCTGAAACTTTGTATTATGAACATTTCTCATGTTTATTGCCTCTTTAAGATTAATCACTCCTTATTTGCAAGTAAGTGTCTGCTAAATGAATATTAAATAAAACAGTCAGTCATGAACAACTGTAATTTTGGAATTAAAAACACCCCTAAAAGTGCATTATAACTGCTTAAAACTACTGTAAACAAATTTTGTGTATATAATATGTACATGTAAATATATAAAATGTCATTTTCATATATAATCAAAACATTGACTTTCGTTGTTGTTGCTGCTTTTTTGAACGTCAACAGCATGTTGTTACTATGGCAACTCCAAACGCGCATAGTTACACTCTATTATTGTTGTTCTCCGCATTCAAAAGCGATTCAAATTAATTGCAAACAATAAACCAAGCAGATTAATCAATGTCAAATCGATAAATCCACTGGAAAATATCCAAATTGAATAGCAAACTCTGATATCGCATAACCTCTTCCGCCATTATTGCTTTTCTTTCTCACCATTGTCATCTGATCCATGGTGTTATCAGGCCCGCAATGAGTAAATCATTCAAACACTCATCCATTAACTGTAAAAGATCAAAACACACTCCATTTCCTTGGAATCGGCAAATATTATAATCTCTAGCTGCACCGACGACAATCTCCACCCACCAGCGCCTGAACGCGCACACCGAATCCTAAATTTACAGCAACAGTATGTCCTTCAGGAATGTTATATACAAAATACCATCTACTTCACAGCAAATATTATAAACAGCAACAAAATGCGGACACATGTTGCCTGATTATACATTTAAATAAACCGAGCGCGCTTGATTCTTCCTCCGCGACGACAGATGGCGCTAAAGGGAACTTGCCTCCATCGTGCGACTTTCTCAAACAAATCTGATAAAGAACTGAAAAGTGAAAGTATTTTAAAAATGTTACACTCGTGTTAGCTGACATACATCTCACTTGTGGAATGGAGACAAATTAAATGTTTTTTGGAATGTCCATTTTCATTTTTTTTCAGAGGCTTTTAAAACCCGGAAGAACTGCGGCGAGCAGAACTCTTACGTATCAATAACAACATGGCTGGATGATAGATAGAGTTTGCCGTTATTGTCAATAACAGGACAAATTTTGCGGGGGCTGTTACGTATTTTCTTGTAGGCTTGTTAGTTGTAACAAGTTGTTTCACGTCTGTTTTTCCGCTAGAATGTTTACTTTGGCGAAAGCTAGGCTAGCTGTGTTCGGGATAGGACGGCAGTGTGTTGCAGTGAGGGCACTCAATGGAGCGCGAGCGGTGCGCAGAGGCGTCGCGTCCTCCGAGCGCGATGAGGAATCCAGCACATCTGACAACGAGCTCTTTGACATTATAATATCCGGCGGGGGAATGGTGGGCACAGCTATGGCATGTTCTTTGGGTGAGTGAGTGAATGAATTTGCCCCTCAGCTCCACTCTCCCACGCCTCATAAGTACAGTGTTTGAAAACTCCCAGTTGTAATAAAGTCTCTCCCGTTGCTTTCCTTCACCCCTTGTTTTTCACGCAAAGGAGCGGTTATTTGTTTGATGAAAGTGTTTTAGCTGGAGGTGAAGGGTGCAATTGCGGTTGTACAGCAATGTTACGTTCTCAAACCCGTAGGATGCTAAAGTAACCAGTGTGCAATCAATGCACAGATTTTATGCAAAGTTGAGTGAGTTCTTATTCAAATGTTTTGGTAAACTCATTGAAAATGCGAGAGTCAAGTCAACCCCACGGTGATTTAGAAATGACATGGCAAAGCAATTGCATCACAAGTGTTCTTTTTTTTATTTTTTCAGGTTTAGATCCGAATTTAACAGGGAAGAGGATTCTTTTGCTGGAAGCTGGTCACAAAAAAGAGATGGACAAAGTCCCAGAGACCTACAGTACAAGGGTCAGCTCCATCAGTCCAGGCTCGGCAACACTTCTTAGTGGTACAGACTTTTATAGCTGATGTTATTTCATACTGTGCGGCTCACATTTACATTTAATCATTTAGCAGATGCTTTTTATCCAAAGCGACTTACAAGTGAGGCAAGTAGGGGTTAGGTGCCTTGCTCAAGGGCGTTTTAGTCATGGTATCGAATTCACAATCCCCACTTTAAATTCCTGTCGGCGTGGGAATCGAACCAGCAACCTTCAAGCCCGACTCCCTCACCATTAGGCCACGACTACCCCCTCATATAACATAACTTTGTTATGGATCTATAGAGGAACACCAAGATCTCTAAAACACTTTAGTGAAATCAAAGTTGACTGATCGTCACTGAACAGACGTTCGCAACCTCCATTTAGTGTGGCATTGAAGGGATAGTTCATTATCCAAATATGATAATTCTGTCTTCATTTATTCATCCTCATGTCTTCCAAAAATGAACCGATAGCATCATTAAATACATCACAGAAGTACTCTGTACAACTCCCACACTATATTCAGAGTCCACTGACACCATATCTTTGTAACAATGTGATGAACATCAACTAAAACTGTTAAATGTTATTACTATAGTTTATTGAAAAAAGCTGAAATATAATAGAATATAAATAAAATATGACACTTAAATAAAAATTAGAAATGTTTGTCTCGGCAACTAATTTAATTAAATAAGTTAAAGTATTGTATTACTAAAATTAAAACTGAAATAAATAGAAATATTTTTTTTAAAAATGGCAAGAGTGATAAAACCTAAACTAAAATGAAAATAAAAATATATATAAATAATAATGTAATAATAAAAAAAATCTAAAAAATAAACGTTAATTCAGAATGAATCAATATAATGAACACTATAATAAATAATACTAAACCCTGGTGAGGACTAAAATTTAAGATGCAATAGGGTAGTATATATATTTATATATATATATATATATATCACTATAATAAATAATAAAAATATATATATATATTATTGTATACTCTCTCTCACTCACTCACTCACTCATGCAAGTTATTCACTTTTACCCTTTCAAAAATGTTAGACATTGACTGAGAAGGCATTAGCTATTGATAGCAGATCTAATCTCTTACCAGTGTCCTTCAATATAGTTATTTTTCACACATTCTGAAATGAACAAGTACAGAATGGGGTTGACCAGAAAACAATAGATTTTAGAGGCACAGTAGTACATGTGATGCTCAAGACGTTGAACTGCCCTCAGTTGCCTGGCTACACGGTGTGTTATGTTGGATGAAACACATGCTTTTGATTGTGTCCACAGAATGCATGTTTGCATTATGGGCAATGTTGGGCATCATTTAGAACCAGTACTTTGGGTAATGTGGGGGCACAATCCAATCAAAAGGCCTGTGGTGAGGATAAGTACATCTGTTCCATTCAAAGCTCTGAATCTGCACTCCTGTCATTAAACCTATTTACAGTATAATGTTTGTATATGAAAGATTCTCCAGGAAGTAGGTCAGTAGGTAGCTCTTTCTCTTGTGCGGAGTACTTTTTTCCATTACTATATTCAGTTATCTTAGCTCTTTGTTCTGGTTGCATATGATAAAGAAAGCACTGAATGCAGAACATTTTTTTTTAGAACAAATGTGGTGCCTTTGTAATTGTATCCTATTGTGTTTACAGGTCTTGGTGCTTGGGACCATATTGTAAATATGAGATGCAAGCCATATAATAAAATGCAGGTCAGTAAAACCAGTATGTTTAATGCAATGATTACTGAGGGAGTACCATTATACAATGATATGCTACTAAATGATCATCATATTTGCGCACCATGGTGTTACCTGGTGCTTCACAGAATGTCAATCAAAAAACTTAGAGAATTTTTTCACCCAAAAATCAAAATTATCCCATTATTTACTCACCCTCAAGCCATCCTAGATGTATATGACTATCTTCTTTCAGAAGACCACAATCATAGTTATTTAAAAAAAACAAAAAAAAACTCCTGACTCATCCAGGATTTAAAATGGTAATGAATGATGGCCATGATTTTGAAACCCAAAAAACTGCATCATAAAAGTAATCTATACAGCTCCAGGGGGTTAATAAAGGCTTTCTGAAGCGAAGCGATGGGTAGAAAGATATCCATATTTAAAACTTTATAAACTATAATAACTAGATTCAGACAGCATTAAGCATCGATTTATGACGACAGAGTGACCTCTGACCCAACGCATGACATATAGACGAATGTGGAAACGCAGAGGATAGAGCTAAACAAAACACTGGTCACAAATTAGAAGTCTAAAATGAGAGTTTTTAAAGAGAAATGTTGGAGGATTTTGATATAAAAGAAGAGGAAGTTTGTTGCCCAGCCCTATTTGTTTTTGAAAGGCGAGAGGCGTCTAAGCTTATGACAGTATCTTGATGCATATGGCCGGAAGCTAGTTATTATAGTTTCTAAAGTTTTAAATAAGAATATTTTTCTTACGAAACCCCATCGCTTTACTTGAGGAAGGACTTTATTAACCGCTTGGGCCCGTGTCGATTACTTCTATGATGAATTGATCCACATTTTTGGGGCTTCAAAATCGTGGGCACCATTCAGTACAATGATAAAGCTTGGAAGAGCCAGGATATTTCTTAAATATAACTCTGATTTTGGTTATCTGAGAGATGACAGTCATATACACCTAGGATGGCTTAAATCATGGGATCATTTTCATTTTTGGGTGAACTATCCCTTTAAGACCATAATACTTTTCTAAAAGTTGTAAATGAAGTAATCAGATTTCACACTAAATGAAACTTGCATCATTCGAAAACAACTAAACACTATAGCAAAACATTGAGTAACCAACACTGTAATTTACTATGACCTTACCTGCTTATTTTCCTGAGTGCAGGAAGCCGCTCCATTAAAAACAGCTGTATCGTGCTTTGCTCATCGTTGTTTGCCTATCATCACACTGTAAGCAGCCACCCATAAATTAATGCTACAGAACCACAGCCTTCGAATACAAAACATACATTAGAGATGCAGAACCTCAAACTCCACATCGCAACGTGACAGTTAAGCTCGGTTTTGCTTGCGGCCACAGTTTATCTATTAGAGTCTTATTTAGCAAGATTACATAAATCTAACCCTGCGTCTACTAATTACGAAGATTCATGTGAGATGCAGGGAGAGGAGTTAAAAGCTGTGGAGATCACAAGTAAAAGGACCCTTCGTTTTCTATGCTGTGGTGGGGTTTCTCCTGTAAGATGTGGATTTTTCACTGCCAGAATGAAATCCTGTGGTTTCTGGGCAAACTAAGGGATGTCATCAGAGTGCACTTTACAGTGATATACCTCACCCATTATACCTTTCCTGTACCCCTTAAGAGTTTTTTCGTTTGTTTGTGAGTGCCAAACAAGGATGAAATTGCAAAGCAACTGAGCTAGGTTCCCTTTCCAATTAAATTCAAGCGGTTTGAGGAAAGTAGCTAAAGTGGGTTTGGGAAGTGCCATGTATGGAGGTTCCCTAAAGTGTTATCAGCTAGATTTTTTTTTTTTTTCCTCCATAATGGTCTGAACCTTTTCTGGCATCTTTGTTGCAGAAATGATCGTGTTAAATGGGTTATTTTGGCAAGGGACGTTTTAATTTGGCAACGACTGGAAGTACATAGCAACTCCAAAACTTATCAACAGCTGTGTTTTTCCAATGTGTAAAATCCTCATAATTGTGGGTTGGTCACGTTTTAAATCTTCCACGTAACCATGTATCAAAAATTGCAAAACCACTACTATTAGTGGTTTTAGCATGGCTGTATAACAAGAGGGATACAACAGTCCTTCTGTATCCATGTTACACATGGATTTAATTGTTTGCCAGTCACCTTAGTTACAAGTCATTTTGGGTTTTTAAAAAATAGCTGTGTCAATCACCAAGACTTTCTGCATTTAAACAAGGTGCATATTTTATTAACTAAGTTGCAAGGCAACTTGGATGAAACAAACTTAGCTCGACAGTAATGTTCGCATATTTGTTATTTATTATTGGCTTAACTATAAATACAAGCATAAATCGCAACGAAGAATGGCATTTTACATTTCTGCCTCACCCCAGTGCGTTTACAAAGTCAACCATGCAACCTCAAGGGCTGTTGGTGGCTTTTGTTGAACCTAGTTTGATGTTTGGTTAGAGTATCTGGCAAACTCTTCTCTCAGTCGAACGGCTTTGATGTGTTGAAGTTCAGTGAAGCACGTGCTTTTTGGAAATCCATAAATAGGGGCCGAGCGGTCACTTAAGGATAGAGTTGTAAACCACAGCAATAATTTGGCTTTTTGCTTTAGGTTTGGGATGCTTGTTCAGATGCCCTGATTACATTTGATAAGGAGAATCTGCAGGACGAGATGGCTTACATCGTTGAGAACGACGTCATTGTGGCCGCCCTCACCAAACAGCTGCAGACTCTCTCTGGTAACGGACACATTTTGATGTTTGATATATGGATCCGTTTATATGTTTGTTTGCTTTGCACACTGAACTTTGATCATTACATGGTGATATATCCTTAATCGTTGCTTTTGCTTCCCATGTTTCTCCCACCGTCGAGCGCCGATTGGGCTCCCTGTTAATTGGTTTAAGGGATGGCTTGGCAAATGATGTCACCACAAGCCATTCCTTCCTGTCTTGGCAAAATGTTTATTTGTTCTCGTACTCCTTTTGAACATCTTTCGTCTTGTTTTTTTCATAAAGATTCCAGTTCTTTGGACGTATCCGTGTTTTTGCTGCTATTTCGATCATCCAGCACATTGCTTTTGGTGGGAGTTAGAAGCCCCACGAGAATTGCCACCCTGTTCGGACACGTGCAGTGGTCTATTGACCTATTTAAAGAAACCACATTCCTTTCCAGCCGTAGCATCTCGCTCGCTCGGGGTGCCCGAGTACGGACAGCATTTTACTGTAACATTTTGTTGTTGTAATTAACTAAATCATTCCAAGGCTCTGCATTTGGCTTTTCCATGCCATGCTCTGTAAAACTGCATATTTTTGAAAACAGGCCTTTTTTAAAACGCATCTTACATTTAACAGATGTGTGGTAGCACGTGCTTGTTCACGTGTTTGTGTCAAGTTGGTCTTTTTTAACAGTCTTCTATTTCTGCAGAAGTACTAGAACTAGATGAAAAAGTACATGCATCAGCCAACTGTTTTATGCCGTTACTCTGCTTTCAAATCAGCAAGAAGCCAATATTTCTCACCCATGTGCAAGAACTAGTGTTCAATTTTGTGGACAGAATGGTCTCCAAGTCAGAAACGTAGGCGTAATTCTGGATCTTTTCATGTGCTAGACCGCCAGTGATTCTAAGAAAAGTGGATTTTCTGCTTCCTTTACTTTTGTTCGATGTTGTGTGAAGGATATTGGCAGCTGGTCACATGCATTGCATGGTCTGCTTGTAGATAAACACCATTAGTCAGCCGTGGGTGACTTGCCAAAGCCATCAAGAAAATTGTCAATGTTAGCAGGCCTCAACCAGAGAAAGGAAAACAACTTTGTTTTATGAGGTGGTTTGATGAGCCTTAATTTTTGACTTTGTCACAGCCAAACCATGTTTGTTTGGATTTTTTCCCATTTCTCAAGTGGAACTGAACAAGATTTTGACTAATGCTCATTTTAATGTGAAATGCTGAATTGTCATTCATGTCTCAACCAGACCACGTTGAAGTGCAGTACCGAACAAAAGTGGTAAAATACACCTGGCCCCATCCTTATCATGTCTCTGAGTCCATCCCTTGGGTTCAGGTGACTCTAGCGAATGGAAAGACTCTCCACACCAAACTGTTGGTATGTAGAGTTTATCCAGTGTTTCATTTGATATTACAAACAGAACAGCTACATAACCAAAACCTAGAATTTCTCAAGGTAGTTGTGATTTGCTCTTTCAGATTGGTGCTGATGGGCCAAACTCAATGGTGCGGAGAGAAGCGGGCATCCCCACGGTCAAATGGAATTACGATCAGTCAGCAGTTGTCGCTGTTCTCCATTTGTCGGAGGTATGATGATCCTCTAGTTTGAAGTTCAAATCATATTGCATCATATTGTGTTCTTATCAACTTATTGAATAGTTTAATTTTCTCCGAAAACATGTCACATTATTGAAGAAAAATTAACTTTCATTTAGTGTTGCCAAAAGTACTGACTTCAGCATTTCAGATTCTTAAACACCTGTTTGGCTATTGTGTTCACTCGCTCAAAAGCTATGTCTGTGATTGGATACAATGATCAATGCTTCAAAATCATGTAAATGCATTCATACGGGAGCGTTTGAAAGCAGGCGTCTATCAGGAGATATATTGGGTATTGTGTATCTGTGTACGCGCTCTGTGAAAAGTCTCGAAGATGTCCATTTACAAGTTTTTGAAGCGTTGATCGTTGTATCCAATCACGGTCATTGTCTTTACGTCCTCAACACATGTCTAACCAGAGGTGTTCCACTCAACAGCTCTCAAAATGCTAGGGGGAAGTGCTAGTGTTTTCACATTGGTCACATTTTAAAAATTTCAATACCATCTTGCAACGGAAGTCTGTACTTTTGACAACACTACTTGCATTATTGTTTTTCAGCCTACAGAAAATAACGTGGCCTGGCAGAGGTTCCTCCCAACTGGCCCCATTGCGATGCTTCCTGTGAGCTGACCTTATGTGTTTATTTTACTTGTAAATGATGTCAGTTGTACTTGATTTGTTTTATTGGCTCGTCATGATATCGCTTAGTGGTCAAAAGGAAAATGCATTTGTTTGTAATGATACTCATGTCCAGACGTGGTGTATGTGTCTGCTGTGCAGTTGTCAGACACTGAGAGTTCGCTGGTCTGGTCCACCAGTCATCAGCATGCTGAAGAACTTCTACAGCTGGATGAGGAGAGCTTTGTGGATGCCATTAACTCTGCATTTGTGAGTATAAACTGACACTGTTGCCACACTTGTGGTTAACCTCCTTAAACTGAACACCTTATGAGTGCAATATTTCTTAACAAAAGTTAATTTCCATATGTAGAATAATGTAATAAAGCAGTGGTTTTTGATTGAAACATCATGTCATATCTTTGCTCTGCATTCTCTTCATTTCGGCTGAATGCCCTCAAACTGACCCTCACACCCTTTTTTTCTTTTTGTTTGTGTTTCCGTTAAAGAAACTCCTCTTTTCCCAAGCTGGCTATTTTTACTGACCTTACTGGTTACAGGCCTTTGCATCTGAGTCACGCTTGCCATCAAATGGTTTGCTAATTAAGCCCAAGGTTTGCCAGTGTTGGTCATTACTCCACGGAATGTTTTTCTGCAGACCAAACTCAAATTTGTGGCCTGGTCAGCATTTTACTTTAATTAGGCATGCTTTTTGCATCTCTGCTAAAATACCTTGTCTTTGAAGACAGCTTTGAGGGCACAAAAGGAAGAAGGTATAGTTTACCTCTAGATGTTACGATGAAGATATTAAGTCAAATTTACTCGCCTTCATGTCTTTCTAAACCCATATGACTTTCTTTCTTCAAAATTGCGGTGTTCCACTGAATGTTTACGCAGCTCTTTCCCATACAATAAAAAGCAGCACTGACCAGGGTCTCTCATGATCCAAGAAGGACACAAAACACCATAAAAGTGTCATTTGAAGTAGTCCGTACAATTCATGTAGTCAATCCAAGTCCTGTAAAGCAGTGGTTCTCAACTTTTTTGACTCGAAGGCCTCCAATTGTCCAACGCGATATTCAAAGGCCACTCAGTAAGATATTTCCTATTTTTGCTCTGATTATGACAGGACTGTTTGTTTTTCTTAACAGAAACTGTGCTGATATAGTAATTTGATGATTACAGAAATGAACTTCAAAAATTTAAAGATCAATGACAGCATTAATAAATAACAAAAAAATTAACTGAAAATCAATTAGTTGATTTTTTTTTTCTAACCTACTTGGATTAGAGCACATGACTCATGGACTGTTTTTATGGTGCTTTCTTTTAGTCCTGTTTTGGAGAAGTTCCAACATTCAGAAGTTCAGTCAAAATTCATCCAGTCAGTTAGAAGAAACAAAGTCATATGGATTAGAAATGGAGTCAATGACTATCACTATTCCTTTACGTGACCTTTCCACTTCTCTCCACTTTGTACTTTGGCTCTTCTTTCCATTAAGTTGGAGCTCAACAAATTATTAATAGTAGGGGTGTAGCAAACACAGAAGTCACGGTTCGGTACATACCTCAGTTTTGTGGTTATGGTTTAGTAGGAGTTTGTTACATTTACATGTGTGAGTTGACTTCTGTGAGTCATGACATAAATCGGCACAGTGCCAAATGATTTTGTCTCCTTATAACAGTGGAAAAAAGTAAAATACTCTGTAATTTATGGTCATACGTTACACCCCTAATGAATAGAGATTCTTGCACACATCATTCCTCTGTTGCCATTGACACTACTGTTCACTTCTGTTTCACTCTCTTCAGTGGAGTAATGAGAACCATTCTGAGCTGGTGGAGACTGCCGGCTCTCTGTTCCGGACTGCCCTATCTGTCCTGATGCCTAACAGCGGCTCTGCACGTCAGCTTCCACCTAGCGTTGCAGGGATTGGCCCAAAGAGCCGAGTTATGTTCCCGCTAGGCATGGGTCATGCCACAGAATACATCCGTCACAGAGTGGCACTCATTGGGTATGTTTGCTAAGTAACTGACAAGTATTTGTCATTCAGAATTTAAGGATTTATCCATAAGTACAGGTAAAGAAGAAAATCTCTCAATGAGTGTGTTTACATGTATACCAATACTTTGATAACCTTCAAAAATCAACTCATTGAAATGCATGCAAACCAATAACCCAGCAAGGCAAGTAAACCGACTTTATTGAAGAATCGTCTTATTCCCCAGTTGTGACGACAAAACTCTCATTCGTGCATCTGACTGGTGTGTGTTATGTGAGTTGGGATGTTAAAGCATTAAAGATGTCTACAGGAAACTTTTACAGACTCATTCTCCTCTCATGCAGAAATTTGATTACTACTTCTACTTTGGCTGAACGAGATGAGAACACATTTTCATAGTTTTCTTGGGGTCAAGAAAGAGTTGGAATATGCACTAAATTTTCTCATCTCCTTCATGGATGTGCTTAAATCTGCAGTAAGGATGCTTCTCTATCACAGCCAGATATGTGCTCTTCAATAAACCGAAAGAAGAGTGAGGCGTTTACATGCTGGGTATGTAGTATTGTAGTATTAGGAAAAAAAAATCTACTTGTTGATTGGTTTACACTTAGAGTATAAGTTCACTTTCAAATGAAAATTCTCAAGCTTTACTCACCCTCAAGCCATCTTGGGTGTATATGACTTTCTTCTTTCTGGTGAACACAATCGGAGAAATATTAATGTATATCTTGACGCATCCGAGCTTTGTAATGGCAGTGAGCGGGAGCAATGAATACGAGCTGAAGAGAGCGCCTCCATCCATATCCATCCATCATAAACATACTCCACATGGCTCGGGGGGTTAATTAAGGCCTTCTGAAGTGAAGCGATGGGTTTGTCCAAAAAAAAAAAAAAATCCACATTTAACAAATTATGAAATAAAATATCTAGCTTCCGCCAGAACGCCTTCCATTTAAAACTCTTGCAGCTTATGCTACGTCCTACGCCTTCCCTGTTCAGCTAACGAAAAAAGCTGAATTTGTGTCACGTCATTTAACCTTTTTCCGTAATTTGAATACGGAAGGCAGTCTGGTGGAAGCGAGATATTTTACTTCATAACTTGTTTAAATATGGATATTTTTATTAACCCCTCCAGAGCCGTGTGGAGTATGTTTATGATGGATGGATGTGGATGGAGGCACTTTCTTCAGCTCACACTCATTTTATCATCACCACCATTATAAAGCTTGGATGCGTCAGGACATTTATTAATAGATTTCCAATTGTGTTCATCAGAAAGAAGAAAGTCATATACACCTAGGATGGCTTGAGGGTGAGTAAAGCTTGGGGTAATTTTCATGTGAAAGTGAACTAATCCTTTAAGTCGTTTAGGATCTTCCAGCGTTATAGGAAACTGGATTAACGCGTTCGCATTACCACACACATTGTCGCGTAATCGGGTTGAGAATGTGCATGTAAATGCGCTCCCTATGTTAGATTTATAGTGCAGCCATAATGTTTATGTGGTTGTCTGAGACTTTAAACCTATGTGATGATGTATTTAGGTTTGTTTTTCTTGGAGATATTACATTGGATCTAAGGTAATATAGAGGCCACATGGAGGAAACTTGTTAAATATGGCTACTGATTCAAGGTTTCTTCTCTATATTTTCTGATCTTTCTAATTTCAGAGATGCTGCACATCGAGTCCATCCTTTAGCAGGCCAAGGTGCCAATCTAGGCTTTGGCGATGTGGCCTATCTCACACAAGTTCTTAGCCAAGCAGCATTTAATGGAAAAGACCTTGGTAAGTGTTCCAACATCAGAAGCAGTCAAGCCAAATGTGTGTACACCAGATTTATACTTATGTGACCATTTTCAAATATACACATTAAATATTTTCATGTAATAAACATTGAAATAATCTAATATATATATATATATATATATATATATATAATATATAATGTATGTATATATATATATATATATATGTATAATGTATATGTGTGTGGTGTGTGTGTGTTGTGAAGAACTGCTTCACATGACAAGAAACATGAAGGCCTTTTGTTTTAGAATTGTTAAATTTTCTGCTCTATGTATATTTAGGTCTTATTTATGGAAGCCCGTTTCTGCCACTGAAAAAAATAAAAAAAGATTATTGCAACTTTTCACAGAATTGTGAGATATAAACTCACAATTGCAAGTTATAAAGTCAGAATTCTGACTTTTTTTTTATATCTCACATTCTGACTTTATAACTCGCAATTGTGGCTTTATATCTCGCAATTCTGTGAGAAAACATCAGAATTGTGAGGTAAAAGGTCGCAATAATCTTCTTTCTTTTTTCAGTGGCGGAAACAGGCTTCCATACTTATTTCATACCTGAAGTATCACACCATTGGTTCAGAGGAGCCCAGTGGAGCTATCTTTGGTTTTTCCATAAGCTCTTTTCCATTTCCTTATATTTGGGGTGATCTTTAGTAAAAAGAACTGGTTGTCCTGGAGCAGTGTACAATGTTTTTGCTTGTCATTCCTGCCAAGAACTGCTCATAAATTTCTTCGCAGCCACAAATGGAAATCTTGTAAGGAATTGTTGACATCAGTTTCTCAGAAAATCAAATATGTTGAAATAAGAGCAGTAACTGATATTTTCTATATTCATCCATATGGTAAATAATGTATTTTAAACACTTTCTTGGCTAATTTTGGAGGAAAATCTCCAGAAATGTCAACAAGAAACAAATAGATAACAGCAATGTCAACTGTTTAAGAAAAAAAAAAAAAAGAGTTGTACTTTTAATGCAAATTGTTTAACCACTGATCCTTGAACTCTAGGAGCAATGCAACACCTGTTGGAGTTTGAGACCGAGCGTCAGCGACACAATCTTCCCATGATGGCAGCCATTGACCTCATGAAGAGGATGTATTCCTCCAATGCCGCCCCTATGGTTCTACTGAGAACCTTCGGCCTTCAGGCTACCAACGTACTGCCACCACTTAAAGTATGATCACATGACTTATTCTTCCCACAGATCCTTCAAAGTTTTATCCTTCAGTTTTATTTTTATTTCTTGCTCTGAAAGTATTGTACAATTTGTTCCCTTCCTCCTTTATTTTGGGTCGTTTTCTTCTGTTCTGAGGCAGTCCTCTCATGTTCTTCTTCTTTTCTGTCATCCGTGTGTCTCTCTTTGCTCCGTTGTACTTCCAGCTTGAGCCTTTTTTCACCTCTCCAACTTTTGCTCCCTCCTTCACTCTTCCTCTGACTTCTTCCCCTTTCTAACCCCATCCCCCTCAGCTTGTCCTCTGATTACATGCCTTTCTACTCTTATCCGTGCCTGTAATTTACATGGTCAGGAGCTACTACTATGGCTATGTTTAGCCCTAAATTTACTGTTACCAAAAGTGTGTGGGTGGGGTTGCAGGGCTGTGCATGGTGGTGTTGGCTTGTGTTTTCACACTCCTTTTATTACAGGCCACTCTTATGAAATGGCTTCATTCCTTTACTAAGCGATTCCAACCAGAATGCCCGTAACTTGTCTTAAGCTTTGAGGGATATCTCCCACATTCTGTGATTCTATTATAGACGTTACAGCCTAGTGTATGTGACTCATGATACAAGGACGACTTGTCACACTTCACGATCAACAGTGGGAACATCTGCATTCCCCTAATTAAGATGATGATGCATCATTTGTGGCTTATGAGTATTGCTTTCCTGATTGTCACTTACCTGTAGTTATAATTTTTTTTTTCTTGTACCCACAGGAGCAGATCATGGCTTACGCCAGCAAGTAAAACACTAGGTGCACACTGGATATTTGCTGGATCTCTAATGTTATGAAGATTTTGTTCATGGAATGTATATGTAAATTAATAAATTATATTTTATTCCTCTGTTTATGTGGGAAACATTTTATGCCATAGTTTGCAATTACCCATATGAAAATGTTATGTAAAAATAGAAGATGTAACTGCTCTGCCATCTTTGCTAACAGAACATATGTTCTCAGACTGTTACTTTTATACTATAAAAATGACCCATTGATTGGCATTAAAGTTGAGAAGGATAAATAAAGGCCTGTTTTAAAAATGAATTGTCATTTCAATGATAATAATGATTGCCTTTATAAAAAAAAAAACATACCATTCTTACGGAACTTTAAAGGATTTTTATGGATCTTACAAGATTTGAGAGCCATTAGCTTTGTGCCCTCCTATATTTCAAATTAATAAAGGCTACGAGCTGAAATACAGATTTAAGTATGGAATTTGGTTCCATGGCAGAATGGTATAATAACATTATTTTTGCAAGTTTTCTAATAACAAATTATAAGCAAAATAGCAACCGTATAACTAACCTTTATATCTCGCGACAATTCACAAAGACTCGCGATGATTGTCACACAGTTGGCGTTATTTGAATCGCCTACAGTTGATGAATTTTTGAATGATTATATGGGGATGACTTGACAATAACTGTCCTTTATTACTTGAACTGCCATTCAACTCATTCTGAGGTAAGAAACGATAATCGTCTGTATGTTTAGAGGTAGTTTCTGACACACGAACATCGTTTTTCTTTTCATTACTGCGAGTATGCCTACGTAATTGTTCATCGTTATACTAAAATAATATTAAAGAAATAATAAAAAAGAAATTTAGTTCAAGAATACCTCAAGTTGAACTTATAAAGGCTACTTGATGAACCAAGCTCGTACGTAATAATGTTTAAAATCCCGTTTAGTTTAACAAAAGATTTATTTATTTTTTTATTCATACATGTACAATATCACTTCATTCATACACAACACTGAATTGGAAAGCATATTTATAGCATTTGCAGTAGAGAATACCTCTAATAATGGCAAAGCATTACATGATAATTTCATGTCATACATTGAACTATGACACAATTGGTAAAAAAAAAAAAAGTTACATTATTGATGTATATATACAGTCGTAGAAAAACTACATATAAAGATATACTGAAGCTGCTTTAAAGAAGCTGATGGATTAACAAGAAATACAACGCCACACTGCATATTCAGCAAGTATCCATGTAATAAATATTTGTACAATAATTCACAAAACACACTTAACATGATACTGCCAAGTGAGCAAAGGCTGTTGCTTTCTGACACTGATCCTAAATCTGTCAGCAGTACGCACCTGTCACGTTTAACACAAAATCTGACCTGATTCTGCCCAATTACACCTGAGCATCTGTGCATAAACACAACAGGAACCCCCTAAAATTACCTAAAACCATCAACAATAACCAACCTAAGTTTAAAGACAAATGAGGTTGAAGGTCCTCTGAACTCTGTTTGCATGTTGGTATAAAAATAACCATTTTTAAATACAGTAATGTAATATCTGCTTTAGTAACTTCTGACCAGTAGTCATTTGAAGTTATATTTGAGCAATTATAAGATACCTTTTCAATTTGATAATGGCTGCAGTGCAAGTGTATTAAACTGCATGCCATTCAGTGTTAAAAACCATGGCTGGTTAGACCCTGGTTTTAAAAAAAGCACCTATAGAATTTCACCAAAAGTGTTATCAGAAAATGTTCCACCTCAACTTACCATTCAAACAGATATGTGTAAATACATGCATTATTCATTTATATGTAAAACAGCATTCATGTGCCCATGTAAAGTGTCTATATTTGATTTGTTCTAATCTCTATACCTGTCCAATCATCCCCAGTTTAAGCTGCTGATCCCAAACAACTTTCTAAAACATAGACCGATGGCTGTAGCTCTACCAGCTACGTTAAAGTGTTACGTGCTAGATGAAGAGAAATTACAAGGAAATTTCAATATAATTCACCATAACCTAAAACACCTCTACACTACTGTGCAAGCACTACTAATAACAGATTACTGTAGAAGAAGCTACGGAAGCTGCACTGCTCAACACAATGTTTTTACATGTATCCCAATATCCTGCACAACAGCATGAATCAAGAGCTTTGAATGCGTCTAAGACGACAGCTGAAAAAAAAATTGTAAACATACAGTAGAAATAGCAGACTGGCCTGGCCATCTTTACAAAAATATAGTGATTTCTTTGTGAACAGTTCTCTGGTTGTTTAGTTGGTGAGGGAGGAGAGCGTTGTGATACAGGGCTGCAGTGCAGGACAGATCTGAAACTCACTTTAGAGTTATTGGGGAGGAGGAAGGGGAGAAACTGCTTGACCAGGTGAGATTTCCCCCTGCTTGCCCCCTGTGCTAGTATCCACAAGACTGCGGGATTTAATGAATGTTGAGGTTGTGGAAATGATCGAAGATGGCGCCGAGTGCCCAGCTTGTCTCCACGTTATTCACCTTTTTGGTAAGCTGTGAAAAAAAAGACCATTAATCTATGACTAAAAATGGCCTAAATTGTGCTGCCAGGCCATGTCAGTGTAATTATGTACACTCAAAAATGGGTTTGAGACCAATTTTAGGTGGATTCACGTTTAAATGATGTTGTTTTAATATTTCAGACTCACCTGCAGGACAGTGCTATCCTTGAAACCGAATCCCTCTTTCAGTAGGCAGGTGATGTAGGTCATGTCCATGCACAAAAAGGGGCTGATCGGGCGGTATTTAGTCATCTTGTTGCACACTTGATTAAGAAAAAGAAAAGAACTATAATTAGCGGTGCTTGCTGTGGGAAGCTGCTACTATTGCTCATACTTAAGAGTTAAGGATTTGAACAAACACTTAAGCCTTAGTATTAAACCTTGACGCATTTCTCATCCCACACGGTTTGAGCTACAGACGTGAGTTATACCTCAAATTGGGTGGAAAGTGGTGTCAACAACCTAGCAACCACCCAGAACATCCTAGCACTAAGAACTACTTTGAAAACCTTTGCAACCACATGGCAATATGTTTTGCACGGACAAGCAGAATTCACATTTTCTTCAGAAAATGTAAACACTTTGTAACTATGAGTATAGACTTGGGCAATACAAATACATAAAGACAAGATTAAAAGACTCCCACGTCGCACGTGAGATAAGCATTGTGTGTACACTATCTAGTGAGGACAGACTGTTGATTGTCAGAGTCTGGGGAAAATTACGTAAGACATTGAGGCACCAGCACTATGTTTGCTACAACCGTCTGGCACATCTTTGTGAAACTGGTCTTCCCAATGTTTTGTTTTTCCTCCAGCTGACAAGGTGATTTGGGAAAGTTTGGGAAGAGGGGAAGAACGGGAGGAAAGTACAAAAGAATAATTTCAGACCCTAGGTCCTACGCATTTGCTGTCCGTGCTCCAAACCACAAGGGGGGCCAAGCAATACCAAGTGTTCCCACACAGGGTGAGACATTAAGTCCTGCCTTTCTCCAGTTAGATATTGGGCATTAGGTGTTGTCTCACGGTTAGAAAGGAGGGAGTACCCACAGGGCTGCTGCCATTGGGATAACCAACGTGCCAAATGTGGTTCATCGAGACTATGCGACAGTGTCAGTGTACAAATAAAAGCCTTACATAAGATGCCAACTCATTCCTCCTAGTGATAAATCTTCTGTGCGGACATTTACTATTTGACACATTCTACCAAGTGAGCCATATTTCATGAATCAGTTTCAGGTCTCAAACTGACGTATGCGTCACATTCTGTAAAAGAACTCATAACATAATCCTCTACTCAAAGGCCATGGAAAAGCTGAGATAGCGGATTGGAGAGTTACAAAAGAAGGTGAACACACGCAGGCAAAAGTATTTGTGTGGGAGAGGCGCAACCTATGTTTATGTGGTGGCAGAGCTATCATTTTGTGAAGCCAGTGTGATTGTCGAGAACCTCAAATGCAAATAAGCACCAAGGGTTTATGTTTGTGCAATGTGTGCGGCAGGACTTTGACCCGAGTGTTCTTTGGAGATTGGGAGAATGTCCAAAGTCTTACCTTCTTTGGCTCTCTTTTTGAAATCCCTGACTTCCACAGTACCGCCACGAGATCCGTCTGAGAGATTAAGACAGTACATGCTTGTTCAGCATAATCTGATGCATTTGTAGACATTTTGTTGTATTGACCCTTATCTTTAATGTAATACCACTCACCAATGAGACCAGACTCCACAGCTCTGTCAAAGTAATAGGAGAAGGCATAGAAGATGCTGCTTCCCTTGACCTCAAAGGGCTGGTGCACAATCCCTTTCACCACCCGCATCACCTCTTGGTAGCACAACTTGTACCCAGCATAACCTGTAAAATAAAGGACCAAATGTTTTTGAGATCTTAAAAAGAATTTGCAGCAGTTTTACTTCACTGCCCTTTATCTTAAACCTAACTTTGTCCTATCTCACATAGCCAGATTTTTGACTATAAAGTCAACTTTTAAAGTCTGGCGGTCCACTGCAGTTTTTTCTGCCCATTTAGACAGCAAAAGTCAGTCATGTGAAACATCCAATCACGTTTTTTTTGTTGTTGGTTTGTTTGTAGGGTAGCTCAGCAGTGTCTGTCCCATATATACCCAATACCTTGTAAACACAACTTCGCTTCAATTGGATGCCCTGAATCTGTGTAGAAACAGGCATTTATGACACTGTGTGGTTCAGTCCATGGTTGTGAGGCTGAGACTAACCTAACCTTGGTGCTTGATGCCCATGTCACTATATATATTAAAAAAACTACTAGTCTTGTAGAGGAAAGCAAAACATCTGAGGTATCTTGAATGGGGAATGTGCATTTCAAGGAGAGTACCTCCTGACAACATAATGAGGTCAGTTTGAGGGTTTGGCACAAACTCTTCAGGGAAAGATTTCCCTGAGGCACCAAATAGGCAGCATTCATATGACCTGGAGCTAACTGGTTGGTCAAGTCTACCGGTTGGAAACCATATGGACTGTTTAACAAGACCCATCACAACTGGTAAATCTGCACCACAACATCAGTGAGAAAGGGGTAGGCTAAATGCCAAGCCCATAACTAAACTAATTTCTCTTTTATATGCCTGTGAGAGAGTGTTGAATCAACAGCATTGAATGAACTGACTATTTTCTCTATGCTTAAATGCAATATTTATTTAGTATTTTTCTGGAACCAGAAATGACACTAAACCCAGAGAAAAGACCCTGAAGTAAAATCAAATTAATTTCAGAGTCCGTTTTATTCTGACTGTAAATGGAAGCTTGAAGTCAGTGTGAGTGTGACATTTTTGTGTGAAACAGGATATTAAACAAAAAGATAAAAATAAGTAGATATCAACTGAAAGACTTTATCTATTTTAAATGGATTGAATCGTGAAAAGTAGTCTCTTTCCAAATTTGGAATACTACAATGAATTGATTCCAATTATATTAGCAGTATGCAAAAATAAGAGTTCACTGATTTCATTCTAATTTTAATCTATTCTGTTCTGAGGTCACTCACCATCTGGGGTTCCACTGACTTTGTAGGTGAGTCCACCAAAGCTCCAGTCTTCCCTGAATTTTTTGGGCAAACAAGAACTTCTGAAAACTTTCCAGTCAAGACCTGAAGGTTGAACATTGTGAGAAAATACAATTACGGTCAATTATAAAAACATGAAGTAACCAAAAAAAAAATAACAATAAAAACATTTTATTAATCATTACCGTCAGCACCAAGAGCACCAAGAGTTGCCAGTCTGCCAGCAATTAGTCCATTTCCAAGGTAACTGCAAATGGGAAAAGAGTACAAATGATGATGGCATATTGATGCATATTGTTGGTTTTTATCTGAAAAGGAACAAAATAACTTGTTTCGTCAAGTTATCTGACCTGTGAGTATACAGTGCATAAGTGCTGTTGAACATATTGATTTTGGCAATGTAGTCTGGAGGAGCAGTCAGCACAGTTTTCTGTGAAAGAGAATAGTGTCAATGTAAGAAACTACTGAAACACTGTAGCCAGTATGTCAACTTTTGTCTTATCACTCTACCTTTAACTTAGGAAGGAAAGTAATCTGAGTTGAACCTCCACCCAAATCCAGGATCCCAACAGTTTTCCTTGTTTTAGCATACAAATGACCTGCAATGCAAAGGTATAGTATCAACATTAATATCAGTCATTCAAATCCATGAAAAACATGTGAAAGTAAATTGAAAGTTATTGATTCTTAGGTTAAACTGAATTCTTTCCTTTTTTTAGCAATACTTTACCTGTGAGAAAGTTTACTGTCACCCATGCCAATACCCCTGTAAGAGAGAATTCATGATGTTGAGATGCAGAATTTGAATACTAAATATCAAGGTTTCAACTCTAAATAATATGGTAAACACCGGTCACCACATTTAACATTTGATAACTTTGACACCTGCAAGTGGTTTTTGCCATTTTCAATACATACAGTGCTGCATGTTTTATCATTAAGGTGTTGACTAATATATCTTAAATTGGGGCCATCAATGACCAGCCCAGGTAATTAAACATGTCTGAGATGTGAAATTAGTCACACCTCATAAAACCACAGGACAAGTACGTGAATGTCTGAGTTTGCATGAAACGAATGTCAACTTAAATTAAAAAATGTGGAGGATTATTTTATATTGAGCGTGGGAGGCTTCCAGACAAGGTTTAATCCAGACAGCTATATTAAATACTCAAGTCACTATCACAATAACAGACACAGGAAAGCCGGGGTAAAAGGGATGTTTCAAAATCTGTGCATTGCATCAGGGGTTTAATTTACATTTGTGCGTCATTATCTTGGATATGTTAAAGAATGAAATGTTATAGTACCTTCATTGGTGCCATTCATTATGGTGACACTGTTGTTTGGCACAAAGAAAGGGGAGTCATCAAAAATTTCTTTGACCTATGGACACAAACCAGATTTTACATGTATCAACCATCATGTACACCGTGTAAGAGTTCATGACTCATGTGTTCCTCTGTAATGTACACCATAAAAAAGAAAGAAACCATTTGGTTGTTACAACATAAAAATTCAAGCCGGCTCTTTTTATCTAGAGTCAACGGGAAGTGCACTGAATCAATCTTGGGCAAAATTGTCTGAAACTGGGCAAGCTAGAAACCACAAGTGCGGCTGGTGTGGTGGCGTTGAATATGATAATTCAAAAAGCATTTGGGTCCCTTCAACTCCAGACAGCCTCAGAACAGCTGCTTTTGCACAGTATTGGTTTCTCTTCTCTCTTACGCTTCCTGTCTTTCTTTCTCTCTGTCTCGCACACAACGTGGTTTGCATCCCTTTGGGATGGTTGGTTTCTCTACCAAATTGTCTGAAAAAGAGAGGAAGCCTTACCTCATCCAACAGGGCTTTGGCTTTTTCTTGAGGCAGCAGGCGCAAGCCAGCAGTGGCTTTCAGAACCACAGGTGTCTGTATCCATTGCTCTTTGGGAATCGTCTTCTTTGCCACCTTCAGCAGCTGCCTGATGGTTTCTCCACCCTAGCATATGAAAAAATATGTACATATTATAGCAAATGTACCACAGTTCCTCAAAGTGAACTCAACGGAACCATCCTAGCCCTGTCCTGTAACAGTAATATTACCTATAAACAGCTCAACTGACATCTATTTTTTGTCTACCAGCAACAAGGTCTTTCAGTGGAGAGCAGAATTGTTAACCATTTCAATGTCCTCATCATAGTTGAGGATGGGAAGAAAAACCATCAGTAGAAAACTGGCATAAAGAAAATATTTTTTTTTATTAGAACATCTGCCAAATTTTAAAAGCACATACAAAAAACATAAATTACTGTCTGGTCGCAAACTAAAGTAAAGAATGATTGGTTTGCATTGAGACTGGAAAAAGTCAAAGCCATTAGAATGTAATAGAAATAACACATTCCCTGATGTTTTTAGAAAGTTAGTGGCTTACCACTTCTGGCATATCCGCATACGCTGACAGTCCAGGCTTCACGGCATGGTACATCTCATTGTCGAGCACTGGAAGCTCCACTGTCGGACACAGAGACAGACAGAAATGTCAGAGGGGACAGTTGAAGACGTATGCTATTAGAAGGTGCACATTAGCGATGGACTGTGGGCAACTTGACTCCATCCCTTAAAAGGTTATTGTGCATGAGCAGAGACATTTGGTTATTGTATGTTTACCACAAATGGCGACCACCAAGATTTTTCCAGACAGGCAAATTAAGAGTTTCTCAAGGCTCAGACCTCATCAGAAGTGATGCCATGTCTCCATTTGATGGGTGTTTTAGGGAACCGATTACTGCATTATCAGCCCAAACCCATAATCTTTAACATATTGCTCAGGGTTGCAATTTATTAAATGAAACTGCAGCTGCTTATTACCCAGATGCTTATTTCTCCATCCCTCTTTCCTCTTCCCACCCCTGTGTTTCTGTTTGCCTTCACACCATGCAGCGAATGAACCACGGCAAACACAGACACAGTAAGCAGACGTGCCATGAGCCACAGGCTCCTGAGAGGGATGCAGTTAGAAAGAAATCAAGAGAGAGAGAGACGAAGAGGGCAGCCGTTCACAGAGCGTGCAAGGCGGGACTCTTCAAGATCATTCTGAGTTCATGGTCTAGGCTACACCGAAGCATGGATGTGAGTCAGGACCATCAGAGCAGCACATCTGGAGAGGAATATATTGAAATTCTAGCTACAAGAGGAGCAAGTAAGTAACCCGGGGACCTGCAGAGCTCATTTAGTGTACAAAAAAGGGGTATTGAGAAAGGACATTGAGAGACTTACCTGGGTCTTTTTGAATGAACCTGTAAATGTGGATACGGGTGCCGGTGCTGCCAGCATCAAACATGATCCCATAAAAGGTGCGACTGAAGTTGACCGGCCGAGGGGCCACTGATTCCGTCACCACAGGTACCTCTGGAGGAAGCTGGTTGTCCATGTTGGCATGGTGATTGAACGCACGGTAGCGGTTGTACATATGGTGGTTCAAATATGTTGCCTCTGCCAGAAAGTACCCGGCAAAAAGCCACATGGACACCACCGTCAAGAGCAACATCTGCTGAGACATGGTTTCTTTCTCCCACGCCGACACTACAAACAGCTGAAGGCTTGACTGGCGGTTTCTCGAAAAGTGACTCAAGAGTATTTATGGAGGAGGATGTGTTTGCTGTTTTTGCCCGGTCTTGTTGAGAGAAAGTCTTGAGGGTGTACAGATGCAACGAATGTCTACAGAAAAGATGAAAAAGGGAATAAAGAGAAGATGGAGAGAGCCAGAAAGAGAGGGTGAACACAGAGACACACTCGGGACTGGTCGGTCATCTGTTTACAGTATATAAAGACATAAGTGCTTGGCAGGGGGCCATGCCAAACAACGGCATCCACCAATCCTGAGGCTCTTCATAGCAAGCCCTCTGAAATCCATCCTCCACCATCCCCTCCCCTTACTTATAAAAATGGACATGGAATACCTGCTAAAGAGTGCCATTTCTTTCTCGTCAATTACATGCAAGGCGTTCAAATTGGCAATACCCTCTCATACCCTCCCCCATCATCTGAAGTGGCTTAGATGCTGCTAAAATGTCTTCAGAAGAACAAAAGAGAGTATATATTAAGACTTCAAAACCAGTTGGATTGCTAGGAGTAAATGCATTGGTTTAAAAATACATTTTATGGGTGTACTTAATTAAAACTTACAGCTTTACTTTCTACTTACGGCCAGTCCTGTTACTTCACCACTTTTTCTTTCTCCTAACAAGCATTTAAACCTACTCATGCAAGCTTCCAATTGCTGCAAGCCAGTTTCCTTTCCAAGAATAGTAGTTATATCATGAACTGGCTTCTAAAGAATCTTAAAAGACCGTTTTAACTGGGATCTTGAGATTCTTACATATAGTTAATTTGAGTTATTTGTCTCGTAATTTCTAAAATAGGGCTTTTCCCTCCTTTGCTTGCTTTAAAAGAGGTGTAAAGAGATGTAGACATTATCTAATTTATTGTAGGAGCTTGTGGTGAGGATATAAAATGGCATAATTATCATTAAACTTCAGCGCTCAAACACAGGGTAGACAAATGATTCTTGTGTTGTTTTCACATCAGTTGCCAGGTATTTTGGCACGGCAGATGGCAAACTTCTGTGTCTGTGTACTTTCAGTGCCCACAGAGTAGTGGAAGATCCTGTACCCAGGACACTTAGGGTCAAACTTCTAGACTCAAAACAGATCACCGTTTCTGAGGTGAATGACTATTTTAAAACGTAAAACCCTGCATAGACTTTTAGCTAGGCAAGAACATATTTCAGAACTATACAGAGAGAAAGCATGTGAGTGATCGCATTTTCTTTGGTGGAAGTTTTGCAGAGCTTCTTCTTTACTTCCTCTTTATTGGTTTTGACAGAAAAAGCATGTACGTGACCTAATCTCATATGCAGGAGCAGACACCGCTGAAAACCTCATATGAACTGAACAGAAGGGTTATAGAGGAGTTTTCTCGACTCTGTGAACCTTGGTGTCACATCAAGGAGGGTTGCTTAGATGAATTGTTGTGCAATCCTCAAAAATTCAGGCCCGACGGAAGGGTTGCATTACGATGACATGTCTTTTTCTCTTTCACTTGCAACTAATGAAAGTGGTTCACCGCACATCGAGTTAAGAATGGCTTTCACTGCCACTGCCGGTGAGACCCAACTGAGGGACAGGGAAGAGCAGAAATAAGGGGTAGTGGAGCCAGGTCTGCGATTTTAGTGCCTAGAGGGGAGATGAGAAGCATGGAGAGGGCAGAGGGAAGGAGGGAGGGGACCTGGGTGGAGTTTGGCAGTGGCTGCGCTCCCATCATGCCATTCCAGTCCACGGACAGTCGGCTGAGCAAAGCAACAGTTCCAACGTTGTAATTTGGAACTAAAAATATTACACTTTCTTTCCTCTTTTTCTTCTTTTTCAAACTGCGGTACCCCATTATGGTCTTTTCTCCCGTGCCAAGCATGCATGTGCAGGCCCTCATATTGACTTCTGACAAGTTAAGAGAACACTTTCAACCATAGCAACAGAATAGTGCATCTATGAGCTAATTTAATAGGTGGCTGGCTCCTAAGTATCATAAAAATTACTCACTCTCCTGCATAAGATCATTATATGCAGGCTGCTTCATGAGGATTCCTGTCATTCAGGCCGGACAGGTCTATATGGCACTGGACATTATGATGAATATGTTACAGATGCAGTTAAGCGCACCCTCAGATGGGTTTTATTTTATTTTTTTTTATTTTGGTCTCTAAATGAGCACTTATGTTCACACATAACTGAGAAAATTACTGACAAGGCAGTCTGTACATCCATGGAATTATCACAATACATCATAAACAGTGTTTATGGCATAAAGCAGGGCAATTACAGTACATTGTTTAACTGATGCTATAAAAAATAAGCCATGATGAGCACCAAAGCCTGACACATTCAAAAACCATTTGTGCAATGTTGACTGAAACATGTTTTGCCACAACGAAACAATAATAATTTGGAAGAATTCGTTGCCAGCCCAGTAGAATGTGCAAAGTGTCCTTTAATCTACATTATTTATAGCGCATAAAACAAAAATATGACAGCAAAATTGTGAGGTCTGATCATACGCAAATGAACTGAATGTGTTTTTCATTATGCAATATGCATTTCTTTTTAAAGTAATAGTTCACCCAAAAATAAAGCCATCATTTAGGCCTACTCACCTCATCTAGTAATTCTTCTACAAAACACAACTTTAGATTATACAAAGAATGTCGGGTAATTTCAACACAATAGCCGAACACTTTTACACTTACTAAAGAACACGAGTGTTTGCAAAAATTACATGTTCATTTATCATTTACCAATATCAGTTTTGGTGAAAAATGCCTTCTGTGTGCATTTTCAAGATCCAGTATGTACATTTCATTTCTTTTAATTAGCGATCAAAACACCCATAGTTTTAGATTTTTATTTATTAATATATTCTCATATTGTGAACAGAAAAGTTCTTACATTAACATGTGAGCTTGTCAACTAGCTAGCTGACAAGTGAAACATGACATACGTGGTTTGTGCGCCCCTAGTGTCACTAAAAAACATTGCGTTTAAATCAGAGTATAATCAAACCCCACCCCAATTTCGCGCAATTGTTTGAGCCATTGTTGCTGTGTCGGGTTGGTTGGGATGCTCATAATTTCTCAAGGAAGTTAACCAACAAATGTAAAAACTTTCACACTTCAGTTGCAAATGTTGATTTTTAAAAAAAAAAAAAAATTTAAGATTAAAAACTGACAAGTGGATGGCCATGTGCTTTGTAAATGAATCTTACTTTAAATAATGTGCCACATTTTTACAGGTGTCCTGCCCAATAACTCTTAATGAAGAGACCAATTTTTGTAATTACCGATTTGATGATAATGACAGCTCGAACAGGGGGGTATCTCTCTTTTCATCTCCGTCATAGCAATTACCTTTAAATTTAGTTGCCCAACAACATTTATGAACTTAAAGCCAAGAGCCGCCATACGGTTACAGTAGCTACACCCTGACATTTTGACATATGTTCTTTTGCCTTTTTCTGCCTGTGGAATGTTTTATGGACACATTCCAGCTTCATCAAAAAACGGAACAGAAATGACCGGCTGGGAAGCCGGCAACTAACTTGAGTACAAGGCATGCAATGCGAGGGTGGTGCTGCTGGATGGATTCAAAATGAGTCGGTGCTAAGTTTACATTGTTTTTTAGAAGCTTGGCCTCTGAGAATCTGCTAAGTCAGCTGCAATTTTGTTTAAGTTTTGTGGCTATTCCCCATCTTATGTAATACTGGCTTATATCTTAAATTTGTTTGGTGGCTGAATGGCATGTCAATCACTTGCTGAAGTTCCTCTCATCTATGAAGAACTGGAAGTGACCCTCTTTTGCTTACATAACCTTATGCAGCCTCGGTTACCGCTCGCCCCACAATTCTTTGGTTTCTGAAGGCTACACCCTGGTGTTGCAAACAACAGAGAGTACCGACCATTCTCTGACCCCCTTTTTTATACACAGAGTGAAGAGTTTTTCACAGGAAATCATAGGGTGATGGCAACCAATCTCGCTTAATCACAACCATGAATATCAAAATAAGATTCTATCTAAAGACTGAGCAGCACAGTCATCAAAGAAATAAATCAGTAAACTACAATGAAATATAAATACTTCTAAAGCAGCTTGTCAAGGTACAAAAGACACCACAATACATGAACACAAATGACAGTATGTATTCAAAATAACCTACATTTAAAAGTCATTCAAATATGAAGCAACGCTTTTGCAGATTGTACTGCAACATGTTTTTTCGCAGCTTCCACAACACCGTCTGAATATGTTATAATACGTTTTTTCTTGCATGGATATATTTGCTTATAACATAAACATGAAACTCAGAGATGTACCATTTGTCATAGTGAAAACTTAAAAGACATCTAAAAAATAATGAGACCAAAGATCCATAATTAGCCTACAAAATTGCCGCAGTCTTCACATCACACATGAAACGGCTATATGGAGTTTTTTTTTTTTTTTTTTTTTTTGAGTTGTGTGTACATGTGACATCCTGTCACGAGAGAATGTTCCCAGCAAAAATACTAAACTGATGCGGCCGCTACACAGTATATTTACACAATAGAAGAACATTTAATTGCTCTGTGATTTGAACAATACCGCTGTCTGGCTTAATGTAGTGTAGAGCAATACGATTATATAAAGTGTAATGAACAAAAAAATTAAAGTATCTGTTTTCTTTTAGTATCTTACACAAAGACAATATAAAGGATAAAGTAGCACTGCAGCAAGTGAAACTGCCATTTTTCCAAATGAAATAGATGGATATCATTAGACATAAACACGACATTTATATTTCTAGAATCAGGAGTCACCTGTTCATTTACTGTTCCGTTCGCTTTATCTTGATCTGTTTAAGCATGAATTTTCAGAGACACATTATGAATTTTAGAATGTCACGTTATGTGTGATGTTTTTGAAGTGTCTCTCACGTGTCCAATGAGCTGGTGGTGGCAACTGGCAAATTACAAAAGAAAATTTACAAAGAAACTTGAACCTTATTATTATGTTGAGGCAAACGTTTTATGAACCCAGTATTTCGATCATGAAATGCATTGCAAATGATTTTCATTGAAACTTAAATAGAAATGTAACATCACATCACTTGTCTTGTTATTTTAAAGCTTGAAAATGTGCAGTTTTGGTCAACAGCTGTTTTCCATTTACCGTGCCTTACTTCATACTGGTAAAAATGGGTCCCAATAAGTGTTCAGCAGAGAGAAAACAAGAAGCTTGGTCTGGACAACCTTAAAAAAAAAAAAAAAAAAAAAAAAAAAAAAGCCTTTTTAGATGCAAATTTCACATTTGCCAATGCAGCAAAATCCTGGAAAATGTATTGTTGTGGTGGGCTCTGATGTCACCCCCCCCCCCCCCCATGTTATGTGATAAAACACTTGAGAGAGGGCTTAGCTAATGGAACAAAACGATAGAACGTGAGTGTCTGCTTTTGTGCCTTTTTTTTTTTTTTTTTTTTTTACAAGTGGTCTGACATGTGACTAAAAACAGGGTGAAATTCAGTCAGCCAAACTGTTATTTCATCAAGGCTTTTCCAGCCGTGTCCCTTGTGACCCAGCCATTTTTGACAGCAATTAAAAAAGGCAAAGGAAGAGAGAAAGGCATGAAATTCCACCACAGGATAATTGACCTTTGAAGTGGAGATTCATCTCCTAATTCAGTTTGACAGTATGGTCCAAACCTTAAGACATTGGCCGCTATGATTAAATTTGTGTCAGTATTTCAAACCAAAACACATAGAAACACTCACAAAAAAGATTATTCAGCTATATTGTATAGAGACATTTGACCGTTCTATATTAATGGGTATTTCTGTCTAATTATGTTTTTCGAATTCAATTTTACTAATTTTATTTAGCTGGGACTCATTTTTTTTTCCTGTTCCAAAGAAGAAAGTATCATTTTTAAAAATAATTACATTCATGAAATAACATCATATACCACAAATAAATATACATACATACATATACATACACACACACACACGTTACATTATATATATTTAACTGGTGATCTAGTCAATGGGAACGTAATTTAATTCCAGTAAAAGTTTTAAACTGAAATTCTAAGTGTTATGAAATGTGGTCAACAAAATATAAAGCACAGAATAAAACGTCTCTAATTATAGAATCAGTAACTAGTATTTTGCTATTGAAGAACTATGTATTCTCTGTCCAGAATCACAAGAAAAGGCCATAGTTCAGACTTTGTACTTGTCCAGTAATGCTTTAGGTTGCCGTGCTGGTGTTTCAGAAGTACGTTATGTTCTCAAACATTTTCTTTTAAAGGTTTTGTTTCTGGAACAGGAAAGAACATTCCATAATTGCTGTAATGACTAACTGTTAGATGACACTGCACTAATGCTCAATGTCATTGAGCTTGAAGTTACATAAATAAAGATTACAGCAAAGCTACTGCATTCTGCATGGACAGAGAGAGGGCATTAAACCCTCAAGGTCTTCTTCATATTAGCAGTAAACAAATAAATGTCAATATGATATTCAAGCCGGTTGTCAGTCCTGTATTTGAGTCCTTAAAGGGATCGTTCACCCTAAAATAAAAATTAGGTCATAAATTACTCACCCTGGTGTTATTCTAATGGCGTATGTCCTTTATTCCTTTATGGACCACAAAAGGAGAATAAAACAAACAAACAAACAAACTCGTACTGTTCACACTCGTGCATTGATTGAAGTAAATAGAAATCAGCATTAAGCTTTTAAAAAAGACAAAATTATCACAGAACAATCCCATTTGACATATATCGTAATTGTTTTGGAGGTATACGATTGTGACGAGCAGGGCGGGCGAGAGCCGTGAGGGAATGGTGCGAGGCCGGTGACGCGAGTGATAATGAGCTTCAGCTACTCGCAGCACCGGTCTCGTATCTCTCACGGAGGAGCTCCGGAAGCATAAAAGAGGAGCGGCGACAGTGAAGAAAGAGAGAGGACCAGGCCTGGACTTTATGTTGTGTTTTTATTGTGTTTGTGTGGGTGGCAGCGGCCGTGAGGAACTGCCGCCCTTTTACTTTTGTTTTATTGTTTGTTTACTTTGGATATTAAAGTACGTTGAACGTTCGCCGGTTCCTGCCTCCTTCTTCCCGTTCTTACGAACCGTGTTACAACGATATTAAATTTAGTGTATTATTTAATTAAAATCCTGACCTTGGCCGTTGAAAACGAAGATTAACAAATGAGTGAAAAAATTCTCTTTTTGTGGTCCATAAAATGAAAGAAGGGCATACAGCATTAGAACAACATCAGAGTGAGTAATTCATGAATTTCATTTTAGGGTGAATTATCAATTTAATACAGTTGCATTCACACACAGTAAGGTTATTTTGGGGAATGACAACCACATTCTATAATGCAGAGTACAATTTTCAACGTTGTAAGATCACACTCCAAGATTACCTTGGGTGGCATTCAGTCGCTCCTGCGCCACAGGGGGTTTCACATGATGCATGATTTTACTACAATAGGAAGAATCACGACACCTTTTTCTGGTCCGTAAACTACTTTTCACAACCAAACACATGCGAGAAGTGGTAAGGAAATAATACAAGATCATGCACGAGACCAGAGTTCTCGCTGGAATTTGTAGTCAAAAATGCTAGCCCGCAAGAAGCTTGTGATCCAAATTGTCTGTGTGCTAATTTGCAGTAAAAAGAAAGAAAAGAAATAAGATCATGGTTGCGGAGAGGTGAGTCTATAACTCCTCCCCAAACTCAGGTCATCGCCAATGTCATTTTCAGTCAGAACACATTTCAAACAGCAGAATCACATACAGGCCCAGATATTTAGCATGCCAAATATCTCATGGGCGTCTGTGACGCATCATCAATTCTCTCAGATCGCATCTTTGATAAAGTCGTGACATATTGTCAAGTATGGTGACCCATACTCAAAGTTTGTGCTCTGCATTTATCCAATCCAAGTGCACACACACAGCAGTGAGTAGTGAACAAGTGCACACAAACAGCAGTGAGTAGTGAACAAGTGCACACAAACAGCAGTGAGTAGTGAACAAGTGCACACAAACAGCAGTGAGTAGTGAACAAGTGCACACACACACACACACAGCAGTGAGTAGTGAACAAGTACACACAGCAGTGAGTAGTGAACAAGTGCACACACACAGCAGTGAGTAGTGAACAAGTGCACACACACAGCAGTGAATAGTGAACAAGTGCACACACACAGCAGTGAATAGTGAACAAGTGCACACACACACACACAGCAGTGAGTAGTGAACAAGTGCACACACACAGCAGTGAGTAGTGAACAAGTGCACACACACAGCAGTGAGTAGTGAACAAGTGCACGCAAACAGCAGTGAGTAGTGAACAAGTGCACACACACACACAGCAGTGAGTAGTGAACAAGTGCACACACACAGCAGTGAGTAGTGAACAAGTGCACACACACAGCAGTGAGTAGTGAACAAGTGCACACACACAGCAGTGAGTAGTGAACAAGTACACACAGCAGTGAGTAGTGAACAAGTGCACACACACACACAGCAGTGAGTAGTGAACAAGTGCACACACACAGCAGTGAGTAGTGAACAAGTGCACACACACACAGCAGTGAGTAGTGAACGAGTGCACACACACAGCAGTGAGTAGTGAACAAGTGCACACACACAGCAGTGAGTAGTGAACAAGTGCACACAAACAGCAGTGAGTAGTGAACAAGTGCACACACACAGCAGTGAGTAGTGAACAAGTGCACACACACAGCAGTGAGTAGTGAACAAGAACACACAGCAGTGAGTAGTGAACAAGTGCACACACACAGCAGTGAGTAGTGAACAAGTGCACACACACAGCAGTGAGTAGTGAACAAGTGCACATACACAGCAGTGAGTAGTGAACAAGTGCACACACACAGCAGTGAGTAGTGAACAAGTGCACGTAAACAGCAGTGAGCAGTGAACAAGTGCACACACACACACAGCAGTGAGTAGTGAACAAGTGCACGCAAACAGCAGTGAGTAGTGAACAAGTGCACACACACACAGCAGTGAGTAGTGAACAAGTGCACACAAACAGCAGTGAGTAGTGAACAAGTGCACGCAAACAGCAGTGAGTAGTGAACAAGTGCACACACACAGCAGTGAGTAGTGAACAAGTGCACACACACAGCAGTGAGTAGTGAACAAGTGCACGCAAACAGCAGTGAGCAGTGAACAAGTGCACACACACACACAGCAGTGAGTAGTGAACAAGTGCACGCAACACACAGCAGTGAGTAGTGAACAAGTGCACACACACACAGCAGTGAGTAGTGAACAAGTGCACACAAACAGCAGTGAGTAGTGAACAAGTGCACACACAGCAGTGAGTAGTGAACAAGTGCACACACAGCAGTGAGTAGTGAACAAGTGCACACACAGCAGTGAGTAGTGAACAAGTGCACACACACAGCAGTGAGTAGTGAACAAGTGCACACACACACACACACAGCAGTGAGTAGTGAACAAGTGCACACACACACAGCAGTGAGTAGTGAACAAGTGCACACACACACACACAGCAGTGAGTAGTGAACAAGTGCACACACACAGCAGTGAGTAGTGAACAAGTGCACACACACAGCAGTGAGTAGTGAACAAGTGCACACACACACAGCAGTGAGTAGTGAACAAGTGCACACACACACACACACAGCAGTGAGTAGTGAACAAGTGCACACACACACACATTAGAAGCCTGACTCCCTCACCATTAGGCCACAACTACCGCATGATTGTTACTTACGTGAACGAGCACCGATTTGACTATGCTTTCATTTGTCAGCAATTTCGCAAAATCTGTCGGCGAGTGAAAATTGGGCCTAAAATCGTGCAGTGTGAACTCAGCATAACTGAACTCACACCTGTATATTATTTTCAGGACTCACAACCACATTCTCAGAAAACCTGCACTGTCTGAACGGAACCATCATGTCATACAGTGCGAGAGAGCCACTCTTGGAGTCTTGTCGTGTCAAAAAGTGATAACTTTTCAGTTTAATGGACGCCGTGGTTAAAAAGTAACTTTGATATTACTTTGGTCACTGTCCTGGTTACAGGTTAGAGAATACGGGTTTGGCTGCAAGTGTGAACAACACATTTCGAGACTCACCTGTAAGTAAATGTGGTTGTCAGTACCAAAAACTGACAGTGTGAATGTTGCCTAAGTTTCTAGTAATGAACAACCGCAGGAAGATTCAAAAACAACAAACAGAAATGTCAGCTAGGGGGAAATTCATTACAAAGTAATACATAGATATTATTATACACCATCTAGGCTTTACAGAATGGGTAGAGCTTGAAATAATCTATGCTGGAAATGTAAGGAAGAAGGGGGTACTTATTTACATATGATTTGGGAATGTGCCTTATTTCACCCAATCTGGTGTAAAAGTCTGGGAGTGAACAGAGTGGATGGGATCTAATTTACCTGTGGAACCACGTCTATGCCTTCTTGGAGATAAATCAGTGGTACCCAGCATAAAAAAAAATGTATTTACCCTAATTAAGATTGGTTGTATTACAGCTGCCAGGATGATTTTACGCAATTGGAGATGCCCCAAAACCCAGACTTGAAAGATTGGATTGATGGGATGATTGAAATTGCTTCATACGCGAGCATGCTAGGGAGACTGCATAGTGAGGGAGGAATGAAAAAAACATGAGATCATTTTTGGCAACATATAAAAATGGTTTGAATAAGTAGGACTGATTAACAACTGTTTAATTTCCGTGTGCTTTTGTTATGATTGTATTTCACTGATGGTGACTAGTGGCTGAATGTGTTATTGCAAAGACGATTATTGAATGCTGTGGTGATGTACTTTGAAGTTTTGACTGTTGAACAATAAAAAAAAAGTTGAATTATAAAAAAAAAAAACAAATAGAAATGCCATGTAATAGTAGCATCATTTAGCCCTTTCTACTCAGCCCTCATATAATTCATGACAGAACACCTCTTCTCGAAAATAAACTTGTGGAGACAGTCTAGTGCAGCTCGAGTGAAAAAAAGAGAGGGTTTTTGAAGAAAAAAAAACCCTTGCAAAAATGGTGTCTTTGTATAGAAATTTGCTTACAGAAGGAAGCAGCGAAGATCGCCCAGCTAGCACTTTACAGTCCCCGATTCTACCCTCTTTCCAATTACAGGCTAATTTTACACATCAAACTGCACTGTCATACAGTAAATGAAAATAAATAACCTATGTTTAAAAAAAAAAAGGTCATTATTGTGACCATTCTATATTTTCCCCTTTGGAGACAGTATACATCACCTAAACCAATGATTACCTTGACCGGATGGGACTGTTCTCCAAACACAGTGTGGGAAGCATTGGCATGCGCTTGATTATGATAGTAAATGTCATTGTGTTTAGCTTTTCATAGCCACTAAGAACCATGTTAGTTTAACGTGATTAGTTCACCTAAGCCATGTCAGCAAAACACCTAGGATCTAGTTCACTTGTGTGGAAATGGGTGGAAGCATCTTGCCAAGGAGATTTAGAGTATTTCCACAGGGCAATCCTTCACCTGCTTCCCCAAACCTAGCACTTGAGGTTAGCCTAATTCAATTAGATGAGTCAGACTTCAGCAAAGCCAAGACCAGCCCAATGCCTCAGAATTGTAACTTGGTGGGATGTAAAGGCAATTTGTGGGAGTTCCATGCCAATTTTGCATCATCTGGTCTCGCCTTTGACACATTTCGCAGTGCCCAAGGTAATTAAGATTGATGATTTACATACGACAATGTCTTTCCTGACTCTGTGGCCTGGTATTAGTCAACATTAAATCAAAATTGACTTTCTTAAAGGGATAGTTCACCCACAAATTAAAATAATCCCATGGTTTACTCACCCTCAAACCATCCTAGGTATATATGACTATCTTCTTTCAGATGAACACAACATTATTTATTTATATATATTTACATATATCCATATATCCGTTGCTCTTCCAAGCTTTATAATGAAAGTGATGTGTTTTTGTAAGAAAAATATCCATATTTAAAACTTAATAAATTTAAATAACTAGCTTCCGGCAGATGACCGTATACATACTGCGCAAGTCGACTTGTGCCAAATGAGTAACCCATTGATGCGATGTATGATGTAGGATGTAGCAGTATGGTAAGCTTAGACGCCTCTCGTGGTTCAAACAAATAGGGCTTGGCAACAAACTCAAGCTCATCTTCTCTTTTATGGAAAATCTGCAACATTTCTCTCAGAAAATTCTCGTTTTAAACTTCTAATTCATGACCGGTGTTTTGTTTAGCTCTATCCTCTGCGTTTCCATGTTTGTTAATACGCCATGCGTCGGGTCAGAGGTCACTCTTCCGCTGCAAATTGATGTGTACGACCGTCTGGCGGAAACTAGTTATTAAAGTTACAAGTTTTAAATATGGATATGGATGGCTTCAAAACGTACCCTCCCTTCACAACCATTATAATGCTTGGAGGAGCAAGGATGTTTTTAAATATATCTTTAATTGTGTTCATCTGAAAGAAGGTAGCCATATACACATAGGATGGCTTGAGGTTGAATAAATCATGCGGATAATTTACATTTTGGGGTGAACTAACCATTTAATATATATTTCTGTTATTTTGCAGGATTCACCAATGCATTTTATTCCAGCCAGGGAAAGGAAAAATGTCTTCATAATCTGGGTTTCCATCCATTTATATCTATGCAAAATTTGAGATTCAATGATAAATTTAATCAGTTAAATGAGAATAAAATGTTCAAAATGCAGATAAATGCTTGACTGGGAAGGACAATTTTTAATTTCATAAAAAAATTATAATAATAATTACATGTATCAAATATATTCCTGAATGTGCATGAATGCACTTCGAAAAGAATCTGCGAGCAAACCATCGCCAGTTGTTAGTGTTTTGTCTGCACATGCTGATTTGCAAGTAGTTTATTGCATTTATGAAAAGAGCCACAGTGTTTCCAAAGGATGCAGGTACAACTTACAATTCTATTCTTGTTTTGAAATGAACATTGAATGCACTTCAGTAAATATTTAAGTTTCCATTAATCGAAATAAGAACACACACTACCTGGAAGCACAAGCTGTGCCCTGTAACAGATAGTCTTTCCATGAGTTTGGTGTGCGAGCTCTAATTCCAAACCACATTCCTCGTTTTCTAACATGGGGTTTGTTTGACCAGACACCTTCCTGATGTCCCCAGAAGGTAAATGAATTGGAATGAAACGATTCCATTTTTAAAATGTGTCTCACAATGGGAAGCCCTCTTGGTGCCAAAAACAAACCTGCTGAAGCTACAGCAAATTTACTTATAGACGTACAGTGATACTTCTCTACATTTTCTTATTTAAGAAGTCCCTGGTCTCTGGTGGGCCAGGAACAGCAGGTATACGGTATTCCCTCCCAAGGTATTTATTTGCACCGTCCTGCGTATTTGTTTTGCTTGTGGTAGCTTTTTCCTTTCACCTCCACAGTAGGAGGCAGTCTCCTGTCTCTGTGGCCTGGCACTTGGCTCTCTTACCGAAGCTCTTGCTTTCCAAGCCGACAGTTCCCTAATCCCTTTGTTGCCCTTGGACCTTTGCTGGGAAATGCAAACATGGGAGACCATAATTGTGGACACACTGGTACCAAACACATGCTTCGATCTGAGATATGAATACCCTTACACACAAACCATAGTTATAATCTTGTTCCCAGAACTTGCAAGAGCCTAGACATTCAGCTTAGATGCATCCTAAGTTACGTAACATCATGCAAGCATTGCTATTATTATTGCAAATGCATAAGGTCGCAGAGAGGTGTGCGTTACATTTCTAAACGGTTGGTTAAAACGGTGGAAAAATCTGAAACGTACATTTAGCCATATCAAAAGACTACAACGTCATGGACACAGTGGTGGGATATACCTTAGAACAGGAGTGTTCAATCCTGCTCCTAGAAGACCACTTTTTGCTGGTTCACGTGCGTTTAATTCGAGCCGGAGACAATATGGCCCTTCAGAAGCACGAGCAGACACTCCTGCCATAGAACACCCCGGAAAAGGCAGAGCAAAACCTGGCAATTTTGTGACTATAGCAGGAGGAGGTTAAACTTATAGCAGTTCTTCAAAAATGTCCTGGCAGTCATTCCACCCATCTCATCTCAGATGTCTGAGCTGTCTGCAGCCTGGTGGAAAATCTTTTTTACAGGGTGAAATTTTATTCGCAAACAGCTTGCTTAAGATTAGCTTTAAATATAGTCATGTGCATCCAAGTCCATCTTTTCTCTGCTTACATTTCAGTTTGTTACCCATTACCATTTTTCAGAACCACTGACAGTATTCCTAGTCCAAATTCTTCCAGCTGTGAGTATTTTGCCATTGTGTAACGGGTAGAAAATAACATAAGTGCATTCACCCAGGGTTTTGATCACAGACTATTTTTTGCACAAATTCCTTGAAATTCTTGTGAATACTAGATGGAATGCCTGATAACTAGAAAATTCAATTAATGTATGAAAATGCAATGGGCCTCACTTTACTATTGCACTTCAAAATTTTGACGCAAATCATCCAGGTACTTTGTCTATTGTTATAAAAAATCCTGTGAATTCAGACATTCTACTCTGTTCACATACAATTTTTCCATATGCTATATAGTTGGTAAGTATGCAATTTGCATGAAGCCATAGTTATCAAACAAAATATTTTCTAGGGGATTTAAATAAACTAACTAGTGCTAATTAGTGAAAAATATGGGGAACATTTGTGTGTGTGTGTGTGTGTGTGTATATATATATATAGATAGATAGATAGATAGATAGATAGATAGATAGATAGATAGATAGATAGATAGATAGATAGACAGATTCAGAAACAAAAAAGAAGACAACATGGGAGCAAAATTATGCGAAGACCAGGGAGCTACTCGCCATTTGCGAAGGTGAAAAAATTGACAGTCAGCTTGGTGGTACTATACGTAATCTAATAGTTTAAGGGAAAACACAAAAATTGAAAGAGAGAGGCTTCTTGATGAGTACTGTTACGTGGGATGCCAAAATTTCAGAATCTCTATTTTAAAGATACATATGTCAATTTTTTAAAACAAGTTACAGTCCTGGAGTTGGGTTCTCTTTAAGTAGCTCTCTCTTTTCAGGGTAAATGCGATGAAGACATGATGCAAAGCTGGCTTTGACGGTCCGTTCAGCAGAATAGAGGACTTAGGAGTTAGAGGAGTCAAGGGTAAAAATACCGCTGCACTGGCCTTGACATATACCGACCGCAAGAAACATCTGCATGCTGAGTTTGAACATGCCACTTAGCTTCACATGCACATTTTGTACTTTCAAATTATTTGTAGATATCTAGAGAAAGCAGGGAAGCGTAACTAGATCATGCTCGCCTTTGTGTTGCGGACACTGAGGTACCCAAAGAATATTATGGGTTATTCAGTGGCCAGAATTTGTGGTATGCAGTTGATTACCTAAGAAAAGAATTTTGACTCGTCCCTCAGCTTGTAAAAATGAATGGAAAACGCATTTACTATCATACAGTACTGAGTAGTAGTAGTGGAAGCTTAGCAGGTCAGTGGACCAAAAGGTTTAGATGCAGAAATGTGAAGCTTGTATTTTTAAAGCACTTACATGAATTATTTAGTATATTAGAAATGTTTTTATTAAGTTGTTGAACTGGAACTACTTTTCTTGGTGGGTTCTCTGTCGGGTATATTTGCGGAAACATTTACAGATTATATTACACTTCTTAGTGGTGACCTTTAAGTAACCAGGTTCCGTTTTTAAAAATGTACTCTTAAAGTGATAGTTCACCCCAAAACTGTCATTATTTACAAAAAATATACAAAAAAGGAGACATTTTTCAAAAAAATTTCTTTTTCTTAGCCCAGAAGAAAGCAAGCCACTGGTTTATAATGTTTATTTCTGCTCTGCTAGACTTTGGTAATTTAAATCATGTCACCGATGCTTTAGTTATTTATCAAGTTGCAAACCATGTAAAATATTTCTTTAGCTTCAACAGTTTGAAATGTACTGGGATGTACTGGGAGCAAACTTAGTATCCAGTGGAATTAGCTTCAAGAAAGTTACATAGTAACAGCCAGGTAGTGTATATCCTCCCCACGGTTAAAAATGTTTTATGTTGTCTCTGCATTTTTTCTTCGCCCACATAAGAAACCAGCCCATCTCTTGGCTTTGTCAGCTTTTTCCAAGGGTGCCAGCCATCCAGGGTTAGACACTAGCATGCCAGAGGACGCCATGCAAATTACAAAGCATCTCCAAGATTTACTCCATCTGAGGTTGGTTGTTTAGCAGACAGAGCAGTCAAGCTGTAAGATGAAGATCCAGAGTAATTTATCTCAGCTTTGCATCTTCCCTGTGCTGGTTCACCATAATTAATGGCGTACCGCTGAGTGCTGTCTCCCAAACAGGATTGTTAAGGAATCACATCATAAGAACTTCATAACCCATCACCTCTGACTTCATTAACCCCCTTAATTTGCAGATGATTTCCCACCCAATTTTAATCACTTAGAAAATAATATCTGCATAAGTTGAGTTTAATTCTTTAATACAAGGATATGTAGTGAAACTTAAGCCAGGTTCACACTGTATACTGTTTGGCCATCTGATACAAATTTTGTGAATCCTAAAATGTTCCTCTGATCCTAGGACTAAAATCTGAGGTCTTTACCGCAAGTTTGACATGTTTTCTGACAGACATTAATAACCATTTTTACCTCCGATGGCAGTGTCCGAAGTTTATATGCACAGTCCTTAGGCTTCTCTTACAACATCTAATCAAAAACCAATAGGAGCACAAAACCAGATTAACAATTAGAGAGACAACAACAAACCACCGTTTGCTCCACACATCTTCGTTTTTTACAAATTTTCAAAACGGTAGAGATTGTTTTTGTTTGCTAGCCACAGTCACTGAACATGTCACGGATTGATTATTTAAAACTCTGGACGTGTCTTCTAGATTGTGTCCATTTTTAAAATGTCTTGACTGTTGTACAGTCTGACACTAATGCCAGTGTGACTTTACTGCGGGGAGCAAGTGTAATGGACATAGGACAGTAAGAGTTGTGTGTCAAGAGGTGCTCTAGCGACTGACGCTGGAGACAGAGATTTTTATCCTCCTTGTTAGAGCACCTGACTTCCATGCCAGCAGATTGAGGTTCGAGTCCCACTTACAGCAGGCAGTTTGAACAGAAGGACCTTATACGTTCGTACAATCTGACAAGCAACAGTTGTAAAGCGCTGTTATAAATCATATGTGCTCCATCCCAAATCACCTACTTATACTTAACTGTTTTTGTGAAGAAAAAGTACATACTTTTCAAAGTGTATCAGAATAGTAGACATGTGTTAACGGACAACTCTGTCTCTTAGTTATGTGTAACCCGGTCACCATTTAAACTCCCCTGTCAATCATCTTGTCAGTTAAAATGTACATTAAATTTAATTTCCTACCATTTTAGAGAGAAATGCAGAAGCACGTTGATCTGCCAGTCGTGGGTCTTTCAGGCAGAGAACTCGCCTCATGTGTTTGCAATTTGGATAATGATGCATTTAAAAGTTAATGACCAATTTACCTTTATAAAAGTTCACAATGCTGCTGCAGATTAAATATAATGTGAATAATACAGAAACATCAAAAGATAGATTAGATTAGATTAGATTAGAGGTTAGATACTTATTATTAATCACTCAAACCCCTTTATCTTATCTCTCAGCTGAATCGTCGGTCTTGCACATCCGCCATGTTTGTAGTTTAACACTTTTTATTCACGTTTGTAGTTCTGGCTTTACCATAGCAAGTGGTACTAAAAAATAAATGACTTCAACAAGAACAAATTCATTGTCTTTTTATTGAGGCAAAACTCTCTCTTCTATTCATCGACAGGTCACAAATATTGCAAATGTATATAGACATTCAAATTTAACCAGACATAATGCTAGTTGAACAGTTCAGAAAAGCCAGTTAGCTACAGATATTAGAAATTTGTAGCACTTAACCTTTTTCAGACTTATTATTAGCCTGTCAACACTCAAAGTAAATTTAGTGTTGAATGTGGAGTCATTATCTTATGAAACATAGAAACTTTTGCTCACAGGGTAACTGCCAACCATTTGACAGTGTTAGATGTTTTATACAATGAAAGAGCAATATGTGCTACATTTGTTTGATAGTACTTTTTTAAAAATTATTTAACTAGATACGACAATTTTAAAAAAAAAAAAAGGGTATGTTTTTTTTTTTAAATATCCATGTTCAGTAGTTAAAACTTGGTGATTTTTGGGCGGCAGGATGGAATTTATACAGGTGATTAACACTTAACGTCCCATTGTTGGCATGGTAACGGCAGGGGACTTCAGTGTTGCATCTTCTGCCTTCCACTGTGAGGTAATAGTTTTGATCTGTGTGTAGAACTGAATGCCCTGTGATGGAAAGAATACCAAAATACTTAAGACTAAACAATGACTCAAGATTAGTCATCTTTTTAATACCCTCCCAAAATGACAATGACATCACATGAGAAATGGCAGGTGGCTGGCAAACGTATGCTGGCGAGAGCAATAAACCACTTGTGTCAAAACATGTCAGTCATTGTTTTATGACAAACTACAGCTGATGACATTTTATACCAAAACAAAGTTTACAGCCAAACTCTGGAGACAAAACATGGTAAACCAAATGGACCATGTCAACATGTGACCTGACTTTAAACTGGTTGGTTAATTCGAAATTTGGGGAAGATATGACGTGGCCAATCATTCTCAAATCTTTTTTTTTTTTTTTTCCAGGGCAGAACCAAATGTCAACTTTTTAAACATGTTTTTTTTTTCATTTCATTTTGTATAATTGAAATGAGTCTTCTATTCTGCATTTTATTGAAAGAACTGTACTCTTGCCAAGTGCTCTACTTTTCTACCATCTGATTAATTTAAAGGGGTCATGCCTTGAGGTTCACTTACAATGTTAACGAAGTTTAATAAAAAATATTTTAAAACTATTTTCAACCTTCATTCCAACCCTCTGTCTGAAATCATCCGTTTTTAAGGGGTGACTGCTTTAAGGCTTGTCAGTAAATGGTCAATGTTATGATTGGCTAACGTCACTGCATAGGTAAAATTCAAGGGGTAAGTGACTGAACGCTAGTGGGCGGGGCCTACGGTGCAATGATGTATAGACCTCATGCGCCAGAGAAACAAGTGTGCAGCCATCTTTATAATTTTGTCTTTGTACTTCCACTTTTGCGGTAGCTCTGAATATTTCTATGGCATCGCTGTGGAACAGTAATAGCTGGTGAAGAGGATTTACTTATTGTAGAGTCATGATCATTGTAATGTTTGAAGCGGATGTCATAAATGTCAGGGAAGATTTTAAACCGAGGGGTTTATTCATCAATCCTTAGCTTCATGTAGTGGAAATACAAACCGGAAGACAAAACACAATGAGAGTAGAGCTGAAAGGGGAGAGGCTACATAAGGTTTATAACTATTCGTCTTGCTCTGGAGGCAGTAATACACAAATGTGTTCGCCCACGTGACATCACAAATCCCGCAATATCCAAACGAGAAGTTATTTATAATGAGAAGGATGTTTTAAGCTCTGAAACCTGCAGGATGTCATAATGGTACAAAGACTTCTTATAAGTCAAAAGATCGAGGCAAATTTGATTTTTCATGTTATGATCCCTTTAAAAGCAAACAATTATTTTGTATTCATGAATAAAACTGATACATTTATTGCAGAGGGAATGGAATATTAATGAAAATGTTTTTAACAAATTCCCTCCAAAGAAATTTGTTTGTGCTAATCTAAAGTGTTTTCTGTAATTAATTACTAATTTATTGTTCACAATTTTCATTAAAAGGATCTCCTGAGAAGAACACTTACTTGCTTTCCATAGAAATTTGTGTCACCCCTGAAGGAGCCTCTGGAACCGGTGAATGAAAACATGGGCAGTGGGACGGGGATTGGTACATTAACTCCAATCTGTAAAAGAAGCAGTACATTAACAGATGTCTCAGAGGTCAGCTGCGCTTGCCCTCTTGTGCAGTCATGTTCTCTGCATCTCACATATCTGACACACTCACACCCTGATGACAGTTAAGACAACAGCGTACCCGTCAGACGCAAATGCATTTTTGTCTGCCGCAGAAAGCTGTATGCTTTCCTCACATCGCTAGACACCATGTGGGAGAGATGGTTTGTCAATTCTATACTTCTTCACGTTCGTCTACATTCTCAATGTAAACATAGAAATCTCACCATACAAGTGTAGCTCCAACCTTTCCAGTGTGTATTGAAGAACTTGCCTACTGTGCGTCAATGTCAATGCAGCAATTAAAAGTCCAGAAATAGGAGTCTAACAAAACTGCAGTTTAAATTTAGTGTTAACCTTTACTACTGTAGATAGCAAGCAAAAACAGGAAAATCATCACATTTAATTTTTCATCTGACATAGGTTTCTTCCACTATGAGCACTTCTGCCTTATTGATTGTAAAAAAAAAACAACACATCTATTGTCAAACATACTTGTTTCAAAGACTGAAAGTTCTGTCATTTCCACCACATCTTAAATGATTAATAGCTTTCTGTGATGAAAATGACATTTTTGGAACAAAATGGCCAACTCCTTTCATTAGCCAATTCAAAGCCAGCCCTTTTCTTTATCCTGAATTCACACAAATCACAGAGTCATCAGCACAGACTCCTATGGCTAGCTATGAACTCGTCATGCCAGGACCGGAGCAGTTTCGTCATGCTTACAGTCATTGATATGCTATTAATCCATTATAGGCTAAACTGCAGCTCTACCAGACAGACTACAACTCCCCTCCCACCTAATGATGGCTTGATGACATCTATCCACAATCTGACTAGTGATTTATTATTCCAGGCTGCATCACATCATGTTCGTTCATTTGGGCAGAGGAGAACCGGCTTCCCGACTGAGCCTGGTTTCTCCCAATGATTGGTTTCTCCATTTCTTTAACCAGATTGAGTTTGGGTTCCTTGCCACTGCCACCACTGGCTTTCTTAGTTGAAATTTAAAAGTCACTTTCGATTTGACTGTACTGACACAACTAGACTTTAACTGAATTGAGCTGGACAATGAAACCAATGTTTTCTGCAGAGCTGCATTATAGCCAATTCAACTTTTTTTCATATTTGACGAATTTTCAAAATCGACACTTTTTGAACTGAACTGAATCAGACTAAGTGAATAAAGACACTGTAGCTCTGTAGAGCTACTATATTGAACTGAACTGATTTTTTTTTTTAAAGTCTGGGTATATGACAAAAGTAAAACAAAATCTATACACAAGGGCCATTTGAAATATAGCAAATATAAATGAAGGCATGGTAAAAAATTCCAGGTAGCTTTTATTACTATCTTTATAAGGCAAAAAGAAAACAAATAAATAAAGCCCTGACACTTAAATACATAAATATGCCTAAAGTTAAAGAAACACCCATGTACAGCTTTGCTTTGGGAACAAGCTACTATTGGACTTCAACCACTGTGTATGGAAAATTTGGAACAATCAGCTCATTCTATTGAACTGATGTCAAGGCAGCTGACACACAACTGAAAGCCACAATCATTTGTTTATGTACCAGCTGAGAAAAGTGATGAATGCAGAGAATAGCCCCTTTCACACAGCAATCCTGGTAAATTACCGTAAAATTACTAGAATGACTTTACTGGTAAATACACAAAAATGCCATTCACACAAGCAACGGCATTCTGACTTTTTACCGCTAAGAGAACATTCACACATCTACGCCAAAATACGGTAAATTCTGTGATGTCAGTCATCGGAAATGATCTCTAAATGTGCGTCGTTGTCTTCTTTCGCCCGCATGAGAAGCGCTTTACTTTCACTATCTGTTCAATTTAACAAACTTTTTTGACTTCTGAATGACAGGCATAAGGGGATGATCAAACAGAACACGTGCAAATTAGTATCCAACTGCAGAGCGACAGCAATAATGAACGGAAAAGAAGGCAGGGTCTCGAGTGCTGAAAAAGCTGAGACGTGGCACACCGGTCAAAGACGTCCATCTAGCACATATTTACATTAGAAAAATTATTAACCCTCTGGGGTCAATGAACACGGTGGCAAGTTTTGGTGGATTTTTCACATAGCACTAAAATCAACTTAAATACCGTCATTTATGGTCAAACACGTAAAAGCTATCATCATTTGAAACTGTAAATGACCTTTTATATGTGTCCACTTACAATCAAATACAAAAATTGTGTCTTTGGTAAAATAAAGAAAACCGACAGGTTAAGCTTCCTGCCATCTTGGTCTCCATGAACTTTTTTCTGGAGCACATCACAAAAATGAAACAAAACTCAGTGAATACTTGCCACACAGACACAAACATATATCTATAGGTAGCCTATAAGTACAAACATGTTACACTAAATATTTTAGACCAGTTAACAGTGTAATGCTGATTACAGAGTAATGAGACTTTTTATAAGCAACTAAAAACAGCACAAATGTAAGCGCCCTCAGACCCCAGAGGGTTAAAAATCAGAGTAATCACATCATCTCCGTTAGAATTTAGTGATCGGCCCAAAGCAGACTTCTTACGCCAGCGCGCTCTGACTTTGTATGTGCTCACACTGCTAATCTTCATTGTGGGTTCACAGAGCATCATAACAGTTATTTTCTGGTAACGTTACAACTTCCCTTACTGGTAAATTGCCAGAAACGATTTACCGTTGTCATAATTGAAAATGTCCTGTTCACACATGATCTCTTACAAGTAATTTATCGGTCATTTACCAGTAAAGATAGTACGTGTGAGAGAGGCTAATAACTAAACAAAACATTTTGTTTTTGAGGTGGGGTGAGGCTGGAAACTGGCAGAGGTTCTAGAATTTTTTTTTTTTTTTTTTTTAAATGTGGTTGAACAATTTGAGCCTTCTGGCCGAAGGTGACTCGTGAGGGAGTGGACGGAGAAAAAAAAAAAGCAAAAGGAGGTTCTTGTCTACAGGGGTTTTAGAGGCCAGCTCAGCACATGGTCCGTGCCATGCACTGCAGCATGTGAATCGCAAACACACGGCATAGCGGCTCGCCACTGGCAAACAAACGGGGTAAAAGGGGGCCATTTTCGCATAACCACCAGATCAACAGGTTGCAAGGGATCCCTTTTGAGTTTAATTTCAGATTCCGGGCTTTACCAGCAAAATATTTTGGCGTAGTTTGATTAAAAGGCACATATTTACTGTGAACTATTTGTAGTGTGCATGTACTGTGGTCACAGCTGTATTTTGTACATTTTAAAATATGTGGCAAACAAGGTAAGTTCAAATGCAATTTTTTTTTACATACCATTTACTTATATTTTTAAAGGAGGGCTTGTGTTACCCATGGCAGCTAAAGGGACAACACTTACATCTGAAACGTGCTTCTCGGCTTACAGTCGAGGAGTGGCGCCAAGGGGATTTTACACTTTTCGTTTACTTCACATTCTAATATTTACTCTAGAGGTGTGCCTAGAACTCTTCACCTACAATGGTCTTGTCAAGAGCCTTCATGACATATAGAGGTGCCTAATAAGACATAACTGAACATCAACATGTCTACACTGTTTTCCAGACATAGACTTTCCGAGGTCTCTCAAAGTTCGGACTCTCAAAGTTCAAGTCACACATATACCGTTTCATGCGCGTATATAATGACACAATTGCACAAATTGCAGTAATAAAAGCATTCCTATTTCCTGCAGACCAAAAAATAACCAGTTCAACCAAACCCTAAATTCTAAAATCCCATTGTTTCTCAATGGGATATCTCTTGCGTTTAAGCTGCAGTCCAGCTATGACAGTTTGATACATCAGGGTGTGTATCATAAACCCCAATCAAAAGAGAAAAAAATCTCACCTGACCAACATCAACTTCATGGGTGTATTTACGTGCCGCGGCACCGTTGGTGGTGAAGATGGCAGTTCCGTTGCCGTATGGGTTCCTATTGACCATTTTGATAGCTTCATCCAAGCTGTCAGCCTCCAGAACCACCAAGACAGGTCCAAATATCTCCTCCTTGTAGCACTTCATGTCAGGCTAAAATTGAGATAGCACAAACAGAAGGTGTATAACATTACATAGCCTTTGCATCCTATTAACATGTTATAACTTAGTTGGGATTTACTCACCTACATTACAAACCTGTATGTGGAATGCAAAAGATAATATTTCAACAGCTTTTGTCCATATAATCAAAGTCAATGGGGTCTAAAATGACTAAACCCCATTGACTTTCATTGTATATACAAAAAAACACCAAGACATTCTTCAAAATATCATAAGAAAAAAAAAGTCATACAGGTTTGGAATGACATGAATAAGTTGGATGAACGTGTTGGTATTGTGGCTCTCACCGTAACATTGCTAATGATGGTTGGTCCTACGAAGTTCCCATTTTCGTAACCCTTGACCTTCACACTCCTGCCGTCAAGCAGCACCTTGGCGCCCTCATCCACACCGCTCTGAATAAGGCTGTTCACTCGCTCTTTGGCCTGAGGTGAGATAAGAGGTCCCACATCAGCTCCGGGCTGGTCACCTTACAGAATAGAAAATGGAAAATGATAGAAAAACATGATTAAGAAGCCAAGGAGTTTTAACAAAGCATACATGAACCATAGCCATTTTTGATTATAATTAGATTTTTTTTAACATATGTTTAGCCTGAACTGTCATCACATGTGGCACTATGTAACGAAAGCTGAATGAACACACTATTCATTATATAATGAATGAGCTGAAATCTCATGACCACATAAACGTGTGAATTCATATGTTAGCAATTCAGAGCACAACCAAGATGCACTAATTTGCTGAATCATTACTGTAGTACGGATGATTTAGGTGGACAGTTGGCAGAAAATGTAGCGGTTTCCCTTCCAAACAACAGTTTACTTGGTTAACCAGAAGTTTAGATATCCTAAATGCTGGAGAAAGGGTTTCTGCATTGTTTTGTTGATTTTCACTGAATTGATGGATGAAGAGGACTACTTTCCTTTAATTTACCCCTTTTTACTAGGTCATAACCAAAGGGACTGGCAATCACTGAAATATCCATATGCACTTGCAC